>OY811989.1:631076-953576 GCA_963681505.1 Eunapius fragilis
TGTGGCATCATACAACGACACAAGTTACCACAAACATACACAAACATACACACACACACATACACACATACACACATACGCACACACACACACACACACACACACACCTTAGGGTCTCCAACTTGAGCAGGGCATCAGGCTCCGGCTGTTGCTGGATCCCTGTGTCTTGTCTCAACCCCACCACCTGTCCGCTGTACGTTGAAACGACCACCTCATCTGTCTCCGCCCCCACACGTCCTCCACACACAGCGGTGATGCTCTCACCAAACACCTTCAGGGATGAATTGACACACACACCCATGTGATGCACATGTAGCATGCCTGTACCCTATAGGTTTAAGCACACCTCTACATGTGCCAGGCATGTGGCAACCGTGTGCTTCCCACCACACCTACATGCTTCACTCGTGTGAAGTGTGACGTGTGGGAGTGTAACGTGCATTAGTACACTATACAAACACCACCCACCCCCCCACCCCTTCCTTCACAAAACCTTTCCCTATAGGCCACTTGCCCAACTTACATGGGTACATCTAAGCCTAGGTTCATCTGAGTCATCCAAACTGTACACCTCCAACACGCCATCGTCCCTCCCAACCAGGATGTCCTTAATCCCATCTCCTGTCAGGTCGTATGTAGCAATGCAGTTGACTCCGCCTATCTTCTTCTCATTGAGCATGTCCCAGCAATAGATGGGCTCCGCAGCCTGGAGTTTGACCAGCCCTAGCTTCCCATTCTGAGTACCGTACAGCACCTCCTCCCCGTCCTCACCTTTGGGGGACAAAGGGGTGTGGCGATAGATAAGGATGGTTAGCGACACAAAGGGGGGGGCAAGGGGAAGCAGACGGGACAATGGAGCAGGTCCTGATTACCTCCATCACCATTGTTCAGAGCCAGACAAGAGGGAGGTCCAGCCACCTCCACTTCATAAAGGAGGCTTGATTTCTAACATAAGGGTACAGCCAATCATTATATCACACACACACACACACACAACACCACACACACACATACAACACACACACACACCATCTAAGTCACATTGGGACTGGGGCCAAGCTACCAGTGATATTACCCATGTACATCAGGCCCACACACCTCCTCCCCCCCCCCAACCTGACGTACTCTCAATACTCTAAGTGTGCAGTCCTGACAGGCCAGTACTGGACTCAGCTCGAGGTCCTGGTGTGGAGGGAGGCTGAGGAGATCGTTGATCTTGTCACAACACTGGTAGTAGTCAGTGTCCTTACAGTCCACATAGTGGTTATAGATGTAGGTCCCACCCACCAGAAGGTTTGCATCATCTACCCAGCTGCAATACAAGAGAATAGAGACAGCTGCATTGGATGTATCTCAGTACAAAGAGCACCATGTGAGCAACATGTGTTACAGCCCCCATGTCTGTGTGTGCGTCCTCCACTGGGCCACCCCATGTCTGTGTGTGTCCTCCACTGGGCCACCCCATGTCTGTGTGTGTGTCCTCCACTGGGCCACCCCATGTCTGTGTGTGTGTCCTCCACTGGGCCACCCCATGTCTGTGTGTGTGTCCTCCACTGGGCCACCCCATGTCTGTGTGTGTGTCCTCCACTGGGCCACCCCATGTCTGTGTGTGTGTCCTCCACTGGGCCACCCCATGTCTGTGTGTGTGTCCTCCACTGGGCCACCCCATGTCTGTGTGTGTGTCCTCCACTGGGCCACCCCATGTCTGTGTGTGTGTCCTCCACTGGGCCACCCCATGTCTGTGTGTGTGTCCTCCACTGGGCCACCCCATGTCTGTGTGTGTGTGTCTTCCTCGGACCACCCCCATGCCTGTGTGTGTGTATGTGTGTGTGTAAGGGAGGAGGGGACCAGGACGACCTTTATCTAATTGGTGTGGAATTTTGATTAAGAGGTCTTTCATGCATGAGCACATGACTAGGTGTTGAGTACATGATAACTGAGGTGTTCAGCACATGACTAGGTGTTAAATCACATATGTAGCCTTGTTTAAACCCAACACATGATGGGCCTGCCAGCAGCCAGTGGACCAACTAGCCATGATGGGCCTTGTGAGGCTCTACTCGTGAGGAGCTAGCTAGCTAGCTATGATCGATAGCAGCCATGATGGGCCTTATGCTAAAGCAAGATATGTTGCAATCACATAACCATAGCAACCCATTATTGGCAGAACCGAGGTTTCGAAATACAGCTTGGCACACATGTGTGTAGTGTACATGTGCGTGTGTGTGTGTGTGTGTGTGTGTGTGTGTGTGTGTGTGTGTGTGTGTGTGTGTGCGTGCATGTGCAGATGTGCATGTGTGTGTATGTGCATGTGTGTGCATGTGCAGATGTGTATGTGCATGTGTGTGTGTGCATGTGTGTGTATGCGTAGCATCTGTGTGTGTGCATGTGTGTGTGTGTGATATAACAACAGAAGGAGACCAAAGTGCCAAGGGATTACCTTGGAATGTGACTATGTACACACATACACACGCGAATGGAATGCGTTATAATGGCGGCATTGTGGCGGGATAAAACAGCTGTAAAAGCAATGGCCAAAATGGGAGATGAACTGTTACACACCTACACAACGTGCTTCATCCCTTCATAGCTGTACATGGATATGTGTGGCACATACAAAACACAACACCTATACACCTATATACACACCACAAATACATGCACATGTAAGATGCTACACGCATATGCACACGCACACACACACACACACACAAACAACTTACACGCTCTGCAGGGACTCAGCAAGGTTGGTATCTAGTGTGAGGAAATTATTACCCTTCTTGGAATAACCTTTGACCTCAGAGCCAGCAGCAACAAAGATTTTGTCACTAATAACTCCAGATGACCTCACTATGGAAGGGGAGAGGGGAGCCAAATGAGAGGAAGGAATAGAAGCTAAGAAATAGAAGAGGAGAAGTATATCAACTAGAATGAGAGCAATGCAGGAGCAAGGGAAGTAAAGACACATATGGCATAAGGTGAGGACACGTATGACAGAAGGGTAAGGTGAGGACACTGGCAGAAGGGTAAGGTGAAGATACATATGACAGAAGGATAAGGTGAGGACACGTATGACAGAAGGGTAAGGTAAGGACACGTATGACAGAAGGGTAAGGTAAGGACACATATGACAGAAGGGTAAGGTGAGGATACATATGACAGAAGGATAAGGTGAGGACACATGACAGAAGGGTAAGGTGAAGATACATATGGCAGAAGGGTAAGGACACATATGACAGAAGGGTAAGGTGAGGACACATATGGCAGAAGGGTAAGGTGAGGACACATATGACAGAAGGGTAAGGTGCTGCATTTGTGAATCGGATCTCACCAAGCTCCACCCTAGATATTTTTGTACTAGGAAGGGTCTTGAACACAATCTGTGCACGAATAAGGATAATTTCATTTAGCGCCCACCCCCGTGCATAGCAACCACACGTAGCAACAACAAAACGCTCGCTTACATTTGAATCTCCTCTTCGTACTCCAAAGCACGACAACACGCCGTCATTGTCACCAACCACAAACTGCTCATTGTGAAAAATAGCATATGCATACCCGTGGCAATTAAAGCTTGCTTGCACACCTTTTGAGTTGTGTTTCGAGAACTGGGTAGGACCTGCATGCATCGAAGCGAAGTTGCAGCAACCTGTATTCAGGGACTATATCAGATCGTTTCAGCTGCTTCAGAATGTATTTACCTGTGCGTATAGCGATGGTACTAAGCCGATCTCCATAATTACTTTAGTTTTAAACAGATTACGCAAGCCTCGAAAACGAGAAATTATTATGATTATTATTGCTTTTGGCTTGCCTAGTGCGCATGCGCACACAAATAGCTCATATACTCGACAAAGCTGCTAAACCTTTGACCTGGGCTTTGTACCACAGTTGCAGCAAGTAGAGGTAAGTGTTTGAACTATGCCTGTTAGCTTTTCTAAAACTGTTGTTATGGACTTAAGCAATTGAGATTCAAGTACATTACCTCGCTTAGTCACAAGTTAAGGTAGCTATCTCATGTTTTTCGTTCGGCTTTGATTTATTGCAAAAGCCGTATTTTGTAATCTGTGATAGGGGACCGTGAAAGGGTAGTACTTGTGCGCTAGCATTCATGTGGTTGTAGGCTCGTTTTTGTGTAGCGTGCACGTAGATATGAATCGTTCTCTAGAGGGCAGGAGCGTTTTATGCCATTCTTCCGACTTTGTGTAAGCCAGCGTTCACAGCGCGAGGGATTCAAGTCGATGGAACATTAAATCGTATATCCAGGCACAAAGAATATTTTTTGAGATAGAAATGGGCAAAAGCAAGTGAATATATAGTGTGTAGCTTGTCGAGAGCGTCGTATTCTAGAAAACGCGATGGCCTTTATTTTTTGTTGTTGTGTGAGACCATCGCGTTTATGGTTGAACTTGCGGTAACCTCAGCGGTCTACAATATAATCATTTGTCGGCATGAAGGTTGTTGATTTTTTGGAGTAAGAACACGGTGTATATACGCTTTGTGCGGAAAGGGTAGTTTCGATGCAATACCGTGTTGGCAAGTCATACAAGTGCGACGTTTATGATAACGCTTGAAGATTACAAATTAGTGTATTCATTTGAGAGTCGCATATACGCTAGTACTACTGGGTTGTATCCTTACGGGTTCAACTTGGGCGGGGGATGCGACGATGCCCGAATGATAATTATCATTGCTGCAGATGTCACAAGAGGCACCCGAACAACCAAAAATTGAAGCACCCGAAGGTTAGTAAGGGTACCGCCCACCATTCACTTCCCAAGAGGAGGACGTAGCGAATAGTGGTATTAGTGGCGTGTATTCATACACTTGACGAGTCGACATTGTCCTTTTGGCACGCAAGTCTGTTTTAATTCATTTACTATTGTCTGTATAGAGGGAGCAAAGGTGGAGGAGGCTAAGCCCGAGGAACCAAAGGTGGAAGAACCCAAGACGGAGGAACAAAAGCCCGACGCACCGAAGGTTGAAGAACCCCCAAAGACTGAAGAAGGAAAAACACAAGAGGGGGCAACAGCTGAGGCTCCTAAGGTAGAAGATGCAGGTGCCACAGGACTGGAGGAGCCAAAGCCGAAGAGAAAGAGTGTGAAGAAAGCGAAAGAGCCCAAACCACCTGTTGACTATCATACTATTTTCTCCGGTTACGTTGAAAAGAAGGGTACATACATCACTTGCATACATTCTTTGTGCACCTGCTAAACCTGTGCTGTTCAACAGGTAAGATACTCGGTTTTGGTCGCTACTGGATGGCCCTTGACGAGGAAGGCATGCTGGTTCGTTGGTACAAGACAGAGGACCGTGGCTCAGTTGATTGCACTGCCCACATGGACCAATGCAATGCTGTTTCTGAGCCTTCTGACCAGTACCATTTCAGGTGGCCTGAAAATACTACAGACCGTGCCTTCATCATTGACACTCGGTCCAGGGTGTTCTATCTCATAGCAGAATCCCCTGAAAAGAGAAGGCAAGTTGTACTTAGTGTAGGAACTAGTCGGTTTATGATGGTGATCATGACGTCGTAATGATTGATCGTATTCTATTCTGTAGTGAATGGATCCAAAAGCTGAAAGAAGCTAAAGAAAAGGTTTGTCATCCTCCCACACCCATACCACCCCCTCACACCACACACACACACACCCCAATGAAGCAGTTGTAACTGTATGTTACATTGAAGATAGTTTTTGACATTCATATTGCTTCACTTGCAGTACACAAAGGAGGAACCCAAGCCAGAACCAGCAGCAGCTGCCCCTCCTACCGAAGGAACACCAGCTGGTACCACAGGAGGCGAGGCCTCAGGTACCACAGGAGGCGAGGCCTCGGGCACAACAGAAGCAGCTGAAAAAGACACAACAGCAGAGGTAGTAGGGATGAGAGCAAGTGTTTGATAAAATGTACACTACTGTTTAACATAAGTGGTATGAATTGGGATGTTATATGCATGTATTCACAATGTCCTGATTACACTTATTGTTGCTGGCGTATTTCAATACCTTTTTTTCATTGTGTGAATAATCTGGAATATTTTGTTTCAAGTTGTTACAAAAACATTTTAAAATGTGTACATGCAGAAACCACAAGAACCAGCAGTGGTAGAGACACCACCAGCTGCTGAACCAGCCCCAGAGGTGAAGCAAGAGGGTGAAACAGAAGCAACAAAAGGTCAGTAGTAGTAGTAGTCATTGCATTAGCTCTGATACCTTCCCATTCTCTTCTAGCTGAATGAAACATGGCATCATTAGGGATAACAAAAAATGGCTGATCACGATGACTCAAGAGTTATATAGAACACTGAAAACATCCACAAATTTTAGTAGTTAAAATCATGACCTTTTTTTGTGTTGTGCAGTATTGCCACCATTGTAGAACCCTCTTTGTGTGCATGTTGCGTGTGTCCATTGTGCAGACATTCTGAATTATTAACTGGTGCAGTGTGTCAATATAGTTCAGTCCAGAACACGTTGCGGGTGTTCTATTGCGACAGACATTATGGTGCAGTATGTCACAATATGTTAGCTGAGGTATGCAATAATACTACACCCTATTAAGTTTTGAGCGTTCGATGAAGTACAAACTTCCAATCAACACTCCAGCTGGTTAAGTTTAGCATAATGTAAAATCAGTACTTCAATTCTGGCACCCAATTAAGGCATGCATGCCAATGCTATCATAGTCTTTGAGGAAACCTGTGATACAACCTTAGTGAACTTTGACACCTGGATGCTGACTTTGTCCAAATGCCCTCCCAATCAATCGTATGCTGAAGTGGGCTCAGCCCACGTTTATCACATGGCACATGGGGGCAATGCTAAGCACAGAGCAAATCTCTACACACACAGTTGGATGGCTCTACTGGATTGCAAACTTTGATGCTAACTGCCCAATGTCTGTTTCTGTCTTCTTTTGTGCAATGATCTGTGAAAGGGTGAGGAAAGGAAGAGACATTATGACATAACACCATCAAAATGGTCAACCGGATACCTCTTTGGCCAGATCCATCTTGCCGAATATGTTCCACGTAAGTACACCCACAATTCTTCGGCTGTCATTCGTCAAGTAGAACACAACGCCTTTGGAGAAGTCTTCAACAGGAAGGGTTACATCCTGAAGGTGAAAGGAGGCCTAATAGGTGTGGGCGGGGCAAGACAATACCACACACCTCTCCTGTCTTTGCAAATAGGCTGACTGTCGGTAGTCTGGAGTCCACTAAACCGGTGGCCTCAAACCCAACCTCTTTTCCAATGTCACTCCTACACACACACACACATGCAGAGATCATGATAGCAACGTTTTCAATCCCTTACCACACACACACATGCACACACACACACATACAGACACACATGCAGAGATCATGATAGCAACGTTTTCAATCCCTTACCACACACACACACACACACACACACACACACAGACACACACACACACACACACACACACACACACACACACACACACACACACACACACACACACACGTGTGCCCAGCTCACCAGAACATGGACTGGTGGGAGAAGTGTTGGTGGTCTCCCGCCATGTTCCCTCCTGCCAGCCCTCCACTGACCAAGGCGTGGTCATGGTGCTCAACTCTGCGGCGACCAAGATGTGGATCATAGAAGCAAGCCACATCCCCGGCCTGGGGAAGAGGTGTGGATTACAAGGATTGGTAATGACATCATCTTTATCTCCTTTTTGCTACAGTGTGTGGCCAGCACCTGTTCATCTGAACTACTCCCAAAACAAAAACAATCCAACACAGTAAGCAAACAAAACCCTTTCTGAGAAGCAAATTTTATTTTTTTTTTGTACACAGACCGGAGTGCTCCAGTCTCACACACTCTGAACTCACGTATGTAGATACGTTTGCTTTCTATTAACTAAATGCATTTGGATGTCAATTAATCTTAATTGATATAATATATACAAACGCATCAGGAAAAGGACATTTACATGTGCTAGGAGAGGGAGGGGGGGGGATGGGAAGAGAGAAAGAGGAGGGAGGGATACAGCTTACCAACCAAACATGTGCTAAGGAGGGAGAGGGGTACAGCTTACCGCCCAAACATCCGTACAGGCCTGAAGTTCAGAGTTGACCACGTATCCCCCGAGAACAGGGTCAATCTCCAGGTGGGCTGATTCTGCCAGCGAGGTGTTGGGATTCAGACCAACAGCTACTACCACATGGTCAGCTGTGAACTAGGGACAAGAGAAAGAGGTACACATCAAAGAGAGAACGCCAACCTCACAGATAGGGCCATATTTGGTCACACAGGAAGAATTTGTGTGTGTATCAACCACTTGCCATAGGAAAAGTAAACAGACACACACATCCCGCACATATATACAGTGTTCAGTACTTTTATCAAGAAATCTGCAGTAATTGTCACTGTCTTCCATCACTGGTACAGTGTCATCCATCACTAGTACAAGTGTGTCTTCCATCACTGGTACAGTGTGTGGTACACCTCAGGGTTCCATCAAGAAAAAAACAAAAGGGGAGCAGAGGTTGTTGAAACCTTTTAGAGGGGACAATTAATAATTTTGATTGCTAAAGGCTACGCATGTACCCTAAATTGCCAAGAGGGCAGGGTGGGTGAGGGTGGGGTGGATGAGGTGGGGGGGGGGGGTGAGGACAATATGGCAAAGGAGAGCAAATGCCACCGATGAAACCTTGCACTAGGTTAGCAGTGGTTATCAGTGGATGCAGATTATGAGGTCCCCCATCACATATAATTGCATTACTCTTTGAGTAGTCTAACCATAAAGCTGTGTGGACATGTATCAGGACCTACGATAGTAGGTCTATGTAGGATTGGCTCCGTATTTACAGAATACACTGTTCCTTCATAAAACAGAGCATATTTGCATCTTGAGTACAGTTAAAACATCACACACACACACACACACACACACACACACACACACACACACACACACACACACACACACACACACACACACACACACACACACACACACACACACACACACAGAACTGCATGTGCCCACTTATTGATAAGACCACTAAGTCTACACTTGCCTCTCTGTCATCTTGAGTTCTCAGTTTCACCTTCCCACCCTCTACAGACACATCTTTAAGGAGAGTGTTTGGGTAGACATCCACACCCTCTGTAACGCACGTCATGGTGGAGGAGGTACGAGGGAATATTAAATGGATGTAGTTATACACAGTGTACGAGAGGTGTACATGTGTACGTGTGTACGTGTGTGTGTGTGTGTGTGTGTGTGTGTGTGAGAGGTAAACGCGTTGTGGATGCGTATGTGTTGTGTACGTGTGCGTCCACATGCATTAACCCTTTCCAGATTGAAAAAGATTGAGAAACGATGGTGACTTCACTACACACGAAACCGTAGTGGAAGGTAAAAATTGTAACACAAAAGAAATACTACAACCTACTTGTATGAAACGACCCCACATCACCTAGCGAGCTATGAAATGACCCCACATCACCTAGCAACCTATGAAATGACACCAATCACCTAGCAACCTATGAAATGACCCCACATCACATACCAACCTACGAAATGACCCCATACCACCTAGCAACCTACGAAATGACCCCATACCACCTAGCAACCTACGAAATGACCCCATACCACCTAGCAACCTACGAAATGACCCCATACCACCTAGCAACCTACGAAATGACCCCATACCACCTAGCAACCTACGAAATGACCCCACATCACCTAGCAACTTGTGAAACAACCCCACATGATCTAACAATGGTTTTGGAACCATACCATCTGGACAGAAGGGTACAAGAACCCTGACCCTCTGTGCCCCACAACATGGGAAGCATTTAGGTGACCATGAAGGCAAGCATGTAACGTGGCCTACAGTATACCAAGAAGATAATGTGTGTGTGTGTGTGTGTGTGTGTGTGTGTGTGTGCACATGTACATCCAGATAATCAAGGGGGATTTTCTGTGAGCCTTTCTTGAATTTCCCAATACAATATAATTCAGCATCAATCACTGAATACGCAGAGCCATCATTAACCCCTGGCAAGTACACCGGTGAATACACCAGCCATTAGCGACTGAATGCCAAGTCACTGAATACATTAGCTGTCACCATGACGACAACACTTACCTTTTTTAACTTTAGCTGTTGTCCACTTGCAGAGAGTTGTTGGTAAAATAAGTCCAAGGTTACCTAGGCAACGAAGAAGTACAGTTTAGAACTTAGAACACATTTTCCTGCAGAAGGCACCATCTAACCTTCTTCAGGAAATATTTGAGTCACCTTCAGTCCACGTGATTTACCTGAAAATGCAAACATGAAAACATGCAGCCATATTGAGCCCCCCCCCAACACTGGACATGCAGCCATATTGAGTCCCCCCCCCCCCCCCCCTTACCTCCCCCCCCTAACACTGGACATGCAGCCATATTGAGTCCCCCTCCCCTACCTCCCCCCCCCCTCAACACTGGACATGCAGCCATATTGACCCCTAAGCTAAAGACACACTGCTATAGCACTTCTGCCTCCTCCCCATGCCTCCCAATTAATATAACCTAATCAGGCTCTATTACACCGGCGTGCGCTATATCAAATAGGAATACGATTTCTCTTGACCTAGTCCCACCATTTTGTTCTCCCCAATACCCCAACAGGATATAATTCCAGGGCAACACACACACACACACACACACACAAACATGCACATGCACACACACAGACACACACACACACACATACACACACACACACAGGAAAATCCAACTCATGATCATCACACTACTCACCCCTACTGGCCATGGCCACACCCACTACTCACCCCTACTGGCCATGGCCACACCCACTACTCACCCCTACTGGCCATGGCAACAGCCAATTCACTCCCAAGAAAGCCTCCGCCAACGACCAAAATAGAGTCCACCTTGCTAACCAGATAATCCAAGGCCAGGTAGTCAGGAACCTGGAGGGAGGGGACCAAGGGGTCTGGTGGTTAAATGGAGAGAGGGGACCAAGGGGTCTGATGGTTACATGGAGGAGGGGGACCAAGGGGTCTGATGGTTTCATGGAGGGAGGGGGACCAAGGGGTCTGATGGTTACATGGAGGGAGGGGGACCAAGGGGTCTGATGGTTACATGGAGGGAGGGGGACCAAGGGGACCAGCCTAATGGTTACATGCTACAGAGGACCAGCCCAATGGTTACATGTTACAGAGGACCAGCCTAATGGTTACATGTTACAGAGGACCAGCCTAATGGTTACATGCTACAGAGGACCAGCCTTCCACATGCTACAGAGGACCAGCCTAATGGTTACATGCTACAGAGGACCAGCCTAATGGTTACATGCTACAGAGGACCAGCCTAATGGTTACATGCTACAGAGGACCAGCCTAATGGTTACATGTTACAGAGGACCAGCCTAATGGTTACATGTTACAGAGGACCAGCCTAATGGTTACATGCTACAGAGGACCAGCCTAATGGTTACATGTTACAGAGGACCAGCCTAATGGTTACATGTTACAGAGGACCAGCCTAATGGTTACATGTTACAGAGGACCAGCCTAATGGTTACATGTTACAGAGGACCAGCCTAATGGTTACATGCTACAGAGGACCAGCCTAATGGTTACATGTTACAGAGGACCAGCCTAATGGTTACATGTTACAGAGGACCAGCCTAATGGTTACATGCTACAGAGGACCAGCCTAATGGTTACATGTTACAGAGGACCAGCCTAATGGTTACATGTTACAGAGGACCAGCCTAATGGTTACATGCTACAGAGGACCAGCCTAATGGTTACATGTTACAGAGGACCAGCCCAATGGTTACATGTTACAGAGGACCAGCCTAATGGTTACATGCTACAGAGGACCAGCCTAATGGTTACATGCTACAGAGGACCAGCCTAATGGTTACATGTTACAGAGGACCAGCCTAATGGTTACATGTTACAGAGGACCAGCCCAATGGTTACATGCTACAGAGGACCAGCCTAATGGTTACATGCTACAGAGGACCAGCCTAATGGTTACATGTTACAGAGGACCAGCCCAATGGTTACATGTTACAGAGGACCAGCCCAATGGTTACATGCTACAGAGGACCAGCCCAATGGTTACATGCTACAGAGGACCAGCCCAATGGTTACATGCTACAGAGGACCAGCCTAATGGTTACATGTTACAGAGGACCAGCCTAATGGTTACATGTTACAGAGGACCAGCCTAATGGTTACATGTTACAGAGGACCAGCCTAATGGTTAAATGCTACAGAGGACCAGCCTAATGGTTAAATGTTACAGAGGACCAGCCTAATGGTTACATGCTACAGAGGACCAGCCTAATGGTTACATGTTACAGAGGACCAGCCCAATGGTTACATGCTACAGAGGACCAGCCTAATGGTTACATGTTACAGAGGACCAGCCTAATGGTTACATGTTACAGAGGACCAGCCTAATGGTTACATGTTACAGAGGACCAGCCTAATGGTTACATGTTACAGAGGACCAGCCTAATGGTTACATGTTACAGAGGACCAGCCTAATGGTTACATGCTACAGAGGACCAGCCTAATGGTTACATGTTACAGAGGACCAGCCCAATGGTTACATGCTACAGAGGACCAGCCTAATGGTTACATGTTACAGAGGACCAGCCTAATGGTTACATGCTACAGAGGACCAGCCCAATGGTTACATGTTACAGAGGACCAGCCTAATGGTTACATGTTACAGAGGACCAGCCTAATGGTTACATGTTACAGAGGACCAGCCTAATGGTTACATGTTACAGAGGACCAGCCTAATGGTTACATGCTACAGAGGACCAGCCTAATGGTTACATGTTACAGAGGACCAGCCCAATGGTTACATGCTACAGAGGACCAGCCTAATGGTTACATGTTACAGAGGACCAGCCTAATGGTTACATGCTACAGAGGACCAGCCCAATGGTTACATGTTACAGAGGACCAGCCTAATGGTTACATGTTACAGAGGACCAGCCTAATGGTTACATGTTACAGAGGACCAGCCTAATGGTTACATGTTACAGAGGACCAGCCTAATGGTTACATGTTACAGAGGACCAGCCTAATGGTTACATGTTACAGAGGACCAGCCTAATGGTTACATGCTACAGAGGACCAGCCTAATGGTTACATGTTACAGAGGACCAGCCCAATGGTTACATGCTACAGAGGACCAGCCTAATGGTTACATGCTACAGAGGACCAGCCTAATGGTTACATGCTACAGAGGACCAGCCTAATGGTTACATGTTACAGAGGACCTCCTTTGCTCACTTACATTTCTGAAGACAGTGGTCATGGAGCGAGCCTCTTCGGGGGCAGCTGCTATGACAGGCAGGTTTCGAGGTGTGCCCCCCGTTGCCAGGAGTAGCTTGTCATAAGTGATGGAGACACCATCATCCAAGGTGACCTTCTTTTCTGAGGGGTTCAGTGACACAGCCTACACACACACACACACACACACACACACACACACACACACACACACACACACACACACACACACACACACACACACACACACACACTCTGATTAAGGAAGCACTGTGCCTCTCAACAGCATACCAGTGGTGCACACAAAGCTAACTAACGTGGTGGAATAGTATCCACTGGTACACCTGTGGCTATACACCATCTCAAGGTTCATGTGCAAACCAGGGCACACCATCTCAAGGTTCATGTGCACACCAAGACGCACCATCTCAAGGGTCATGTGCAAACCAGGGCACACCATCTCAAGGTTCATGTGCAAACCAAGACGCACCATCTCAAGGGTCATGTGCAAACCAGGGCACACCATCTCAAGGTTCATGTGCAAACCAGGACGCACCCTTTGAGAGTCACATGGTATACCCTTTCTTGTGTGGTGACATGTACATACCTTTCTACCCTTGAGTACTGCCACTCCTCCTCCTGTCTTCGAAGCCAATTCTTTGGGATCACAGAAATCCATCTTGTAGAAGACACTATGTTCGAACAGTGAGAAGAGACCATTAAAACAGAACACATCCAAAATGTGGCAAGGCTACATAACCGTCCCAAATGTGGCAAGGTTAAATAACCATCCCATGTATGGCAAGATTAAATAACCACCCCAAATGTGGCAAGGTTAAATAACCATCCTATGTGTGGCAAGGTTAAATAACCACCCCAAATGTGGCAAGGTTAAATAACCGTCCCAAGTGTGGCAAGGTTAAATAACCACCCCAAATGTGGCAAGGTTAAATAACCATCCCAAATGTGGCAAGGTTAAATAACCGTCCCAAATGTGGCAAGGTTAAATAACCACCCAAAATGTGGCAAGGTTAAATAACCACCCCAAATGTGGCAAGGTTAAATAACCACCACAAATGTGGCAAGGTTATTATTCCAATCCTTGAGAAGATAATTCTCACAACTTGATTTGTTTGGCACACATTTTCAACCCTTTGCCCACTTACCCAGTAACATGAGGTGTTGACCCAACAACCTCCCTCCTCCCCAGCCAATTCTTAACAAACCTTCCACCCCAAGTCACCCGAGGACCCTTCCTCATCCCCAGACCACTTACTCAACGACCTTCCCTCCGGCCCAAGTGGCCTTGTACTTAAGCTGTCGTGCAGCCTCCTGGTCCTCCTCCAGCCACAGCTGCTTGGAGAGGGGAGGTCGGCTGTAGGGGGTGTAGTCCTCCTCCCCTACAATCAAGATCTTGGCAGTTGGATCCTTCTCCAGTATAGCCCTGGCAGCTGCAAATGATGCTGTACCAGCTCCCACCAGGACGTAAGGAACATGTGCTGGACAAGGTGTGGGAAGAGGGGTGGGGAGGAGGAGGGGAGGGAAGGAGGAAGGGAAGAGGTGGGATAGAGGAAGGGGTGGAGAGGAGAGGGGGAGGAGAGGAGGAAGGAGAGGGGGAGGAGAGGAGGAAGGAGAGGGGAGGAGAGAGCAGTGGTGGGAACAGATAAAGGGGAGGAGGAAGGTGAGGGTGGGGAGGAGGAAACAATATCAACATCCTAAGCCTGACCACCCCTCTGAGTATGCACCTCCACATCATGAGATCATAACCTCTACCTGGTAGCTGTGGCGGGTGGTCCTTGGACACAGCAGTTGTCGACTCAGCCGAGGGCTTGTCAGAAGCCTCTGCTTGAGGTTCAGGAGGAGGGGTTTGTGTGGGTGGAGCTTCTGAAGGTGTGGTTTGTGTGGGTGGAGCTTCTGAAGGTGTGGTTTGTATGGGTGGAGCTTCTGAAGGTGTGGTTTGTGTGGGTGGAGCTTCTGAAGGTGGGGTTTGAGTGGGAGGAGCTTCTGTGGTTGTGGTGTCAGTTGGAGTGACATCATCTGTACCAGAAGTGTCAGTGGGAGGGGCCTCAGCAGTAGCACTTATGGGGCTTCCCACCATCAGCTTCTCAGACAGAGCTATAGTGGTGAAGGGAGGGAGGTGAAGGAGGGGTAGGGAAGGAGGGATAGGGAGGGAGGGAGGGGTAAGGAAGGAGGGAGGGGTAGGTGAGAGGTAGGTGAGGGGGTGATGCACATCAAGACAAAGCTGGTTGAGATATGGTCAACGCTAACTGCACACCACCTAAGCCATATCATTGTACACAGGAAGTCATTAGAAACGTCCAGGCATAGTGGTTTTAAACAAAAGACCAACCTGCGATTGAGTGTGTAGCTGTCAAAACCACATGAACAAAAAATATGATGAACTGATTTTTATTCAAAGGTTTTTGTTAGACTTATTGCTATTCCCATCCTGGACAAACAATCCTCCCGGGTTGGTTTTTATAAAAACATGCCTGGAGGTTCCTGTGGTACCATCTACAACATCACTGGTGTGTAGATGGGTACATCACTCACACACCCTCACTCATCACTGGTGTGTAGATGAGTACATCACCCCACCCCCTCACACATCACTGGTGTGTAGATGGGTAAATCACTCACACCCCTCACTCATTACTGGTGTGTAGATGGGTACGTCACTCACACCCCCTCACACATCACTGGTGTGTAGATGGGTACATCACTCACACCCCCTCACACATCACTGGTGTGTAGATGGGTACATCACTCACACCCCCTCACACATCACTGGTGTGTAGATGGGTACATCACTCACACCCACTCACACATCACTGGTGTGTAGATGGGTACATCACTCCCAACCCCTCACACATCACTGGTGTGTAGATGGGTACATCACTCATACCCCCTCACACATCAGTGGTGTGTAGAGGGGTACATCACTCACACCCCCTCACACATCACTGGTGTGTAGGGGTACATCACTCATACCTCTCACACATCACTGGTGTGTAGATGGGTACATCACTCACACCCCCTCACCCATCACTGGAGTGTAGATGGGTACATCACTCACACCCCCTCACCCATCACTGGTGTGTAGATGGGTACATCACTCATACATCTCACACATCACTGGTGTGTAGATGGGTACATCACTTACACCCCTTCACACATCACTGGAGTGTAGATGGGTACATCACTCATACCCCCTCACACATCACTGGTGTGTAGATGGGTACATCACTCCCACCCCTTCACACATCACTGGTGTGTAGATGGGTACATCACTCATACCCCCTCACCCATCACTGTTGTGTAGATGGGTACATCACTCATACCCCCTCACCCATCACTGTAGTGTAGATGGGTACATCACTCCCACCCCCTCACACATCACTGGTGTGTAGATGGGTACATCACTCACACCCCTTCACACATCACTGGAGTGTAGATGGGTACATCACTCCCACCCCCTCACACATCACTGGTGTGTAGATGGGTACATCACTCACACCCCCTCCCACATCACTGGTGTGTAGATGGGTACATCACTTACACCCCCTCACACATCACTGGTGTGCAGATGGGTACATCACTCACACCCCTTCACACATCACTGGAGTGTAGATGGGTACATCACCCACACCCCTCACACATCACTGGTGTGTAGATGGGTACATCACTCACACCCCTTCACACATCACTGGTGTGTAGATGGGTACATCACTCATACCTCTCACACATCACTGGTGTGTAGATGGGTACATCACCCACACCCCTCACACATCACTGGTGTGTAGATGGGTACATCTCACACCCCTTCACACATCACTGGTGTGTAGATGGGTACATCACTCATACCTCTCACACATCACTGGTGTGTAGATGGGTACATCACTCACACCCTCTCACAATGGGTACCCCTCACATGCACACATACGTGACTGCCCCCCAACGCAACGTACAAAGACAAGGGTTGCCTAGTCACCTAACCTTCAGGATGGACAGCCCCTGAGGTCGAGTACTGCTTCGCTCTATGACCCGAAAGCCCGATTGATGTCTTGGAGGAGGTGGCGCTCCTATATACCTGCAGCAATAATCAGCCATATATGGAAGCCCCACGTACAAGTTTAAATGTCATGGCTACAACAACACGTGCGCACTAAATTAATTAACACTGTTTGCAACGCGCTAAAAGAAAACAACCAAATGTTTGCGACTTGCCAAGTACCTTAACTAGCTTATTCGTTAGGTCACGTGTTCCGTATACTCACCAGAAACGATGTCACTCCGGTTATGCCGACTCCAACCCAAATGAGCCCGTTGAGCGTGGGGTTTTTTGGCAGCGTGAAGGCGCTTCGCCTACCCTGGTGCATACAGGGTTTAAGAAAAGCATGAGAACGAAGGACCATGCGACAGCTTCTCAGCAAAGTCGACATTCTAGTCCCCAGGAAATAATACAATGACGTGCCGTATATATTACTGGGTATATTTAGATCATCATGCCTGTTCAGCCAAGTCGCGTGACCATCACAGGGAAAAGTTATAAACGTCCAGCCTGGATTTTTAGGCTAGTTTTTAACTCCTGGTATGGAGCAAATAGCGTAAAAACCATCCTGGGATTGAGCGTTTAGGGTGGGAATAGTGGAAAAACCATCCTGGGATTGAGCGTCCAGGGTGGGAATAATATGGTTATACCCTGGTTCTGTCGAACGTTGAGGTAATAATTATTCATACTTCAACATGGGTTTTGTTCGACAAAACCAGTGTAGAACAACATGGATTTTACACTATTCCCGCCCAGGACGTTCAATCCCAGGATGGTTTTTACGCTATTAGGATGGGTTTTTGTTAAAAAAAATCCAGGCTGGACGTTTATAACTTTTTCCTGTGCATAAGGCTCTAAGGAAGAAAGAAGGCTACTAATTCCGCTCGTACAGCAGTTGTGTTGAAAAAGAGCTGTAATCCGATTGGCAAGAGCCGGAAGGTCTAAATTTAACCCAGGCTAAAAGCAATGGTGGGTAGGGTAACTTTAAAAAAATATTGTTTACTTGAATCTATTTCAATAAAATACTAATCTGTCAATGTATATTTAGTATACCACTATTTGTTAATATACGTACAGTAGCGGCCTGGCTTAACGAATGTGCAAAATATATTTGCTGCTCAGTATATGCGATAATCTTGAATACCTAGGGTTGCTGGTCCACTGGAATTTCAACGGCTCAGGAAATAAAAACTTTCTTGCCGCTGCGGAAAATCACTTGACAAATTGGCCGAAGGTGTTTTGATAGTAAGTCGGTTTGAAAGATATCAAAATACAATTTTAAAGTGACTAAATTAAACGACGATTTTGTAAGACTGATTTACACGGAATTGCGACAGATCCGCTTTCTTATAATTATTCAAATTATTCCAGCATTCTTTATTTTGGGTATATGAAATTAAACTCATATTTTACACACTGCATTGTCCACAACATTTACATTGATCACATAAACACACTCTTTGGCGGGCAAACATCTACCCAGAATGGCCCTGCCATAGGGTCGATGAATTTAACACATTTAGTTGCGTGTATGAAATACATGAATCAAAAAGCACAGACTATGAATGAGCAGTCTGGCATACAGAAGGGAAAAAAAAAAAGACAAGTTATGCTGAAGGCAGGGAAGAACTTTATTTCTTAACTTTTTTTTGGTGTCATCCTGGAACCACACTGGGAGTGTAGTTACAAACCTTTCATTGTTGCTAAGAGACTAGGCCTCCATCTCCAGCCCTCAGAATTCCAGGTGGCCATCAAGTGGTGGCTGGGTCTAGACACCTCAGGTGGCTTAATTTGTCCCCTCTGTCCAGGGAGTGGTGTTTTTGATCTCTTGGCCATCATGCACTTACCTGCAAGCATGGTGGTAATTGTGACGACCCTAGCTGAACCTAATCACAGGACCCGCCTGAATGTTAAGGGTAGTGGCAGGAAGCAACTTCACCTGGGACCACCCAGCTGATGGTTCCTAACTGGTCTGTGGGTAAGCCAGCAGTGTTTGACCTGTCTGTGAAGTCACTGCTTAACTCAAAAGTTCTATTGGAAGCAGGACTAGCAGCAGGTTGCCAGCCAAGAGCTACTGAGCAGAGGAAGGCAAGAAGCTGATGACCCAAAATACAAGAAACTTGAGTGGGTTGGCATGATAAATGGGGTACCCGGCCAGCTGATGTTATAGTGCCAAATTGGGATCTGGGGAAACCTGCGGCTTTTGATCTCACTGTTGCATCACCGCTTAATCAAAGTATCCTCAATGAAGTGTGTGTGACAGCGGGATCATCTGCCCAGGTTTCTGAACAGAAGAAGCATGCTTCCAATGATGTGAAGTGCTCAAAGCTAGGTTGGTCATGCATACCATTGGCTGTTGAGACTTATAGCTGCTGTGGAGCTGAAGCATGCTTACATCTTTCTCACCTTGCCTCCTGTCTGGCTGTTAGACTAACTACACAAAATCTCACGCCACCTCAACGCTCTATGATAGGCAGCTCAACTTGGTCCTAGTCAGTGCAAGAGCAATGCTATCCCGAGCATATGGCATCAGCTCTGACATCTATAGATGACATTCAGCAGGCCAGTCATGGCTCTTGCACTCATTACTCAATAGTAATCGCACACATTATTTACCGTATTAATCAGTGTATATCACTGTAGCAATATATACATGCAAACACAATAAATAAATAAATAATAAGCACTTCAAGACCATGCATATGCATGGTTCAAAGTGCAGCCTTCACCAAAGTTAGGTCTTGAGTTGATGCCTGAAGTGGTGTTCTTCCTAAAGACCAATTCAGACCAGCAGGCACTACACATTCAAGAAATGATGAGGCATGTGCCCTTAGAGGTTGGTCATGCATCCCTTTAGGGTTTGGCAGATGGGGTAAAAAAGCTGTCAAGATATTCCCAATAAACTAGCCACCCGACCTCCAGCCTGCAGTCTGGTCATTGTCACAGTAGTAAATAATTTAATCATTTATAAAGCTCATACAACTACTACGTACGCTTATACTCGCACAAATAAACAAACAAAAACCGGTCGTTTTATACTTTAGGTTTATATATCCCCCCACCCATTATTAGTAACGTTGTAAATTACAATTCGTTCCTACACCATTGAATAAGTGATCTTGGAGCTAATGGCACCACTACACGTAACTCTTCTCCACACACAGATCAGTAATAATCAGGATATGGGTATTCAACTTCGACCATATATGGTATTACTGAAATGGTCAAAATTGACCGTGAATTTAATCCCCACCCTCATGTGACCGACCGAGCGACTCAACCCACACATAATACCAGGTAAGCAGTCAGTGCGATCACGGATCGAGCTAGTGTAGTTGGTCTCGTAAACACAACGTAGTTGCTCTATGAAACTTACTCGGGTGGCGAGTGGTGAGGAATATCATGCCACGTTAGAAAGATTGTTAGTGCCTCATTCTGGGTTCAAAGCGTCCCTCCCCCCCCCCCCCCCCCCCCCCCCCCACGTAGCCACGCTCCGATTGTAATTAAGCTCGGTAGGAAATAATCAGCAGGGGGAGGGTCCGGGAGGCAGAGATAATATATATATTTTATCTCTGCGGGAGGGAATCAGCAGGGGAGGGAATCGAAGTTCTGCGGCTAAATTAAATTTATTTTTCAGTGTTAACGCATGTAGCTGACGAAATTTGTACAGGTATGCATACTGACGCTGCTATTTAAACCGCCATGTCCGAGCGCTGTATTACCCAACGCTTCGCCATTATCAGAAGACTGCTTTTTTAAAAGCCGGGACGTTCTTGTCTGTCTGCCACTTGGCAGTGGGAAGTCTTAGTGCTTCGCAATCCTTCCCAAGGTGTTCAAGCAACTAACTTTGTTACACGTATGGGCGGGGGGCTGCAACCCCCCCCCCCCCCCCACACACACACACACACGCACCTCGTATTCTGGAGCGTCAGCTGCCCCCCCCCCCCCCCTCGCTTTTGTATCCGCCCCTGAGTCACGGGATCGTCTTTGTGATCTCAGTTTCGCCGCAAGCCATGTGACCGTGGTCTTACCAGAGACAATGGTCTTATTTAATTGCCTGTATAGGATCTTAAATGCATTTTTGGCGCGTGACTTGTGTTGTTAATTGCATTCCAATGTGCCACGAAATTCGTCATTCTATACGTCTGGGTACGAGACTAGGGATACTTTAGGCTGAAAATACCAAGCACAGACAAATTCTCAAGAAGATCAGTATATGCCCGTCGTCAACTATACAAAGTTAGGTATACAGAAACACCATTCCAGATGAAGCCACACTTTTTTTCACCACGGTTTTGCTTTCAGTTATGTGAACATGCATATCAAATGAAGAAATAACAGACATTTATCTCTAAAATGATTTGCACAGTATGCATTTAAATTTTATATCATACACATTCATGTATTAAACACAGTACATATTATATATAACCACACACAATACAAACAATTACACACAAAGTTCATCCACCTGCTGCACAAAGGTGGGAGTAGGAACTACTCAGAATGGCACGAGCATTATCATACATAAATGTTTTATATGTACATGATCTTTCTAAACCGACATAAATGTTTTAGCATGATCTTTCTAAACAGGCATAAATGTTTTATGCGTACATGATCTTTCTAAACAGGAGCAATGAAATATATTTATGATTTCAACCTCATATTGGTCTTGGTTGTGCTTGAAAGTGTGACTGCCGTGTTACCAAGCCAGACATGTGAGGACTGTCCCATTTTTAAGAACTTTTTGACTTGTGATCCAGAAACGTGCAGTTTACTGCTTGCAAATCGTGTGTGGGCAGGCAACACTACTGAAAATGGATCAATACTGTTGGCCTATTGTGCCCCTGGTAATTGTTTTTATAATGCTTCAGGTGACAACCTCTGGATACCACACAACATGACACACATGCTCAATGAGTTCCTATGTAACCAAACAAACCGAATGGGGATACTTTGTTCACAGTGCCAGCCTGGATTTGGGCATGCAATAAACACAGACACTTTTGACTGTGTTCCATGTACCTCTCAAAGTTCAATGGTGAACTGGATGTACTACATCATGTCTGTGTATGGACCTCTACTGGTAGTCTTTCTCATCATCATCCTGTTCAACATTCACCTCACCACAGGGCCTGCCAATGCTTTCATCATCTATGCCCAGGCCATCACCACAACTCTAAGTCTTGATTTCAACACAAGTGGAATACCAGTCCTGAGCCCAGTGTTTGGGAGTGGTACCAAGGCTTTCATAAGTTCTTTTCAAGTGCCATACAATGTTTTAAACTTAGATTTGTTTTCAAACCTTTTTCCGCCATTTTGCCTAACTGATGACCTGGGCACCCTTGATGTCTTAGCTTTGAAGTACTTGGAAGCTTTTTTCCCTGTGATGATAATTGCAGTAATAATAGTACTGTTAAAGTTTCAGAGTTGCCTTAAACTAAGTGTGAGACGCAGACTCTGCCATTCTAAATGGAAGGAGATTTCCTTGCCTCATGCCTTTGCTGCCTTTGTACTGCTCTCATACAACAGACTATGTCAACTCACTGTATATCTGCTCATAGCAGAGCCAATGTGGAATAAGACGCTTAACACTGTGGAAAAGAGGGTGTATTTCAGTGGCAACTTCTTGTCCACAGACTACGACTACACAGTGCGTTATGAGTTGCCTGCATATGTGATTTTGGTCTTTCTAATCATCTTACCAATTACACTACTCCATTATCCTCTCATGTGGTTTGAGAAGCTTGTAGCTAAGGTGCCCTGGCTGAACAAGAGGTACCCAACTGCAAGCATTTCCATCTTGCTAGACACCTTCCAAGGCTGCTTCCGAAATAACCGACGCTACTTTGCGGGCCTGTGGATACGCCACTGTAACCACCTTCCCCTTTTCGAAAATCGTGTAATCCCGCCCCTGAGACCTGCCTCGTATTTATTTTCATCTTTAATGGTGTCCCAACGTTGTTGGCGTTGGTGAGTTGTACCAGTCAACAAGGGGCGTGGACGCAGGGGTGGCCCCCTTCAAACTGAAATAATTAACCCATACGTGATTACGGTATGCGATGGCAACGAATTCAACAAAGCGAACGAGAAACCATTGTTACCAGTGCTAAAACTAGTGCCACCAGTGCGGGTCTCCAAAAGCTCCGTAGTCTCTCGTGCCATGACATGCGTATAGAATATTACATATTACATTACGTCATGGCACCTAATTATTATTCATGTTGGACCTCCCCTTCCTTCCAGAATTCCTGTATCCGCCCCTGCAGCCGGTATGAGCTAACATTTCAAGTGATATCTAGCTACTGGCGGATTGATCCGCCATATGAATTGATTGTTTCGCCTCGTGCGCAGACCTAAGCAGTCATAGCAAGTTTGAAAAGAGTAGATAGAGGGAACGTACGTAGCACTGCCGAATCCAAGGTATTTTGAAATTAGTGGCCAATTTCAGTGGAATGAGGATAATGAGGTTTAAAACTTGCGTGGCGGATTCCAAATCAATTAGCTTAATATGTAGTCAATTGGTGGTTATTTGGGTACAGATCTGCAGAGTCAGGCTTCTGATGGAAGCCCCCCTCCCCCTCCCCATTTGCCCTAGGTTCACTGTACCACATGTAAATGATGTAACCATGACGCAAAATGGATTGCAGGATGTGTCATTCAGTGGTTTGGCTAAACACATTTTAACATTGGCTGTGGATAGGGACTTGATGAGCTGAGAACGAAATCAGCTGATATCCAAATTGCCAACTGGGTTGGTCACGTGATTCCTCGGGGGGGGGGGTGGGGGGTGGAGGGGGGGGGGGGGGTTATGTCAGTGACATCTCAGGCAGCATAATTAGTTATTGTTATAGAGAGAAGCGGACGTGTCATCATGTATAGCAGCACTGAGAACACATGAAACACACAGGAAATGATACTAAATGTGCAGTATTCAACAGGGGTTCAATATGGATATAAAGGACTTCTCAAGGACTTTCAAGTCCTGTGTTATATCCCCAGCTGTGTGGTCATGCATCATATATATTGTCCTGTACAGCATGAAATAATGCATTTACTATTATCCATGCATGCAAATGTCATATACGACAAGATAACCTTGCATGCCACAAATACACCCAATGGGTCCACACACACACACACACATAGACACACCACATGCGCACAACACACACATGCACAACACACATATGCACACATGCACGCAACACACACATGCACACACGCACACAGCACACACCCACACACATGCACACAACATACACACACATGCACACAACACACACCACACACACACGCACATACACACTCACGCACATACACACACTCACGCACAACACACACACGCACACATGCACACACACATGCACACACACACATGCACACACACACACACACACACACACACTCACCTGGATCGCTCTGTAGGTTTATTGTTCATGAAGCACACTTAAGCTTCTCGCCGCACTCAGAGAAAAAAAACTGCTGTAGACCATAATTATATAAGTTATTGATTCATTGATTTGCCTAATAGCCTAATATTCTGCATTCACCATGCACTAGGGCCAATCGTGTGTGTGTGTGTGTGTGTGTGTGTGTGTGTGTGTGTGTGTGTGTGTGTGTGTGTGTGTATGTGTGCGTATGTGTGTGTGTGTGTGACAAGTGAATGATTATCAGGGTCATGCAGTCAGTTGTTATAGGGTTTGGCAGAAGCCGTGTTTGAATGTTGGTGTTTTCACGGGCTCACATATTCTTAAAAAACGAAATATGGGTTAACTTTCTTAAAATTGTCATGTATAGCCAGTGGCTCCTGCTCCTAACTTTATAGTGTGCACATGTATAAATCTGCATGTATAGTCTCAGCCCCAGACTCAAGTGTCTTTCATAGACAAACTTCATGACTACACTTTAAGCAGAACGTCACGCATGCTGAAAACTGGATTTGAAAAACTAATACATTACTGTTGTGGCCAGCACACTGAAATAGTTTACCCCACTTGTGGGGTCCTGGTGTTTAATGTAGAACTCGTGCACATTCATTATTCAAGTTGTTGTCCCACTGATATTCAATTCCTTGGAGATCCTGGTTTTCTGAGAATGTATTATTTACATGTACTTGTGTTCGATGTATGCAGCAGTTCAGATATTGGGACAGGGTCTGCGAAAAGTGGTATATAAAACTGAATGCATACACGCATGTGCCGGCATGCCTTTGCTGGTCAGTGCCACAAGGCCAGATAATACAAGCCATCAACTGATACAACTTCAGCACTTCACACAATGCACTGACACTGTTTCTCCATAAGGTTCATTCTGGCTGGTCATGTGATGCTTTTAGGAACAGTCCTTCACATTAATCCAATCCGCATGGTGCCTCTTATGTGGTCTCATCACATGCTGTACAACCACTCAGCATAGTCCCTGTCATATATGGAACAGTGTCCAGCAAAATCATCCTTCTGGATAGTTTTTCAAGTTTTCAAATTTTTTGATTTTCCGTTAACTCCAAAGAGCTTCTATCAAATGGTTCTAACACATCCAAAATTAGACTATCCATCATAAAGTTATTAGGCATTGCATTTATAATTAGCCATACATTTCAATGCGAGTGTTACTTTTCTTTTGCTTGTCCTGGAAAACTTGCAAAAGTATCTCAAGGGTGATCAGTTTTGCTGGACACTGTTCCATATATCTATAGACCAAAACAGTGATAATTAATGTAGTAGACCCTGCTCTGTAAACATGCATAAAGGGTCTGGTAATTACAGCCATGGTTGGTGATGTGCTTACGAAAGCAGACTGTATGCAACCAATCAGATTACCAACATTGGCTATCAAATAAAGTTAGCTTGCAATGATGCTATCTCTATCTCTCTGACCTAACCCTGCAAGTTTATTCAGCATAGCCCACCTTTTTGTAGCACACCACTTGGGATCCTCTGATCAAGCAGTTCTTTTTTTACATCCAAATTGTTATGTGCCCAGTCCACTGTGTTAGTCTAACTGACCACACTCACTGAAGGGGGGGGGGGGGGGGGGGGGTGGGAGGGGGAGGGGGGGGGCATGTGCTGTGGCATGCCATTTATTAAAAAAATTATATGGATACCTCTGGCCTGTACATTGCATGACATGTACCGGCATAAAGGACCCAAACGCTGGCCTTATACACAAGGTATAGTATTTCATTAAATGACCAAGCTATTATTGGAGACGGAGATGCCTTCACTCCACAGAGTCCTTAAAAAACCCCACTACTTAGCCGTACCCCATGACGTATTTCCATAAATCATCCCATAGACAAGTATGGGACTGCTCAATACCTGCAGGCACACCTGATTTTTCCCTGCTTGGCTCCCGAGAGATCGTTAGTACAGTACAATGGGCATAATGTTTTACGCAAGTAACGAGATTTTTTACCCTTTAAGGTTTCGGTGACATTGAATTGTATGGGCCATTTTTTCTGATGTACGCGAGGTCAATGAGTTGCGTTTTTCATCACAATACTCCATGCACGGTCTATAATGCAAAGATCAGTTGTCTGCTCTCGAGAGAAACCTAGAGCTGATACATCCGCGCATTTATAATTAGGTGCTGGGGCAAATCTTTTAGCATTAGAACTGGGACGTGATTTTGACTCCGTTTGGTGGTATTTCTTATTATATATATATAATGAGAAGCAAGAGGCTCCAATGAGGATGTGTCTCCCCATCATCCTACAGAAACAGAGCTCGGCAACAGCTAGCCACTCGTACTATGCAGTCTGCAGAATGAAACATTGGTTGCATCCAGCCCATGCAGAGGATCAAACTAAAGCACTTGACAAACAAACTGTTTAGTGTGCATGGTCCATACAACGGTGCGCGATTGTTAAAATGAGAGTTGTATTCAAGTATTTGTAACATCGTATGCGTAATTATACAAGATATAAAAATTTAATTAAAATAAAATTGGTGATGTAGGATTTGTAGACAGCAATTGAGTAAAAAGTAAGGAAACAAGGAATTACGGATATTAGGCATTCATTTAATTATAAATATTACATACCTACATTTAGCACAGAATTTCAAGGAGGTAGATTTGCTAAATAATGTAGGTCTGTAATATTTATAATTAAATGAATGCCTAATATCCGTAATTCCTTGTTTCCTTACTTTTTACTCAATTGCTGTCTACAAATCCTACATCACCAATTTTATTTTAATTAAATTTTTATATCTTGTTTCACACATTTTTATGCATGAGAATAAGCGAAGGAGGAAGTATATATGCATATTGAGGCATGTAGTTGGCAACCTTAGAATCATACTCTATCGTAGCACAAGAGACAGTTTGATCTGCTCACATGCAATCGAACAGTGGGCAAGGGTGGGGTGCAATGGGCAAAGCAGGGCATGCCTACTCCCAGCTAGGCACTGTACATGTAAGCCGGGGTCCGCCTAGAACTGGTAATAAGCTAAAATTATAAACATGTATTATATCAGAGATACATGTATTGAATAATCGTGCCACTGTGCCGTGTCATGCAAGATTACTTTGCATGGCGAGGAAGTAATGCAATCACATGCATGCACTTAACTAAACTGTCTTAACTTGGTCGGAAGATCGGTATAGAGATGTTAAGACCACATGCTGGGACACCATACATGGAATCATGCAGGAAGTTTGTTAGTCCACAAGGCACAACCAGTGTGTAGTGTGAATGTGGTATAAAAATCCCCTCAGAGAGTATCACAAGAATATACTCCAATGCAAATTGATCACATTTCATCATTGGGAATTTTTAGACACACATACACATATTATGCTGTCATCAACAAATGGTACAGAAAGGCAAAGAGAAACGGTGAAAGCAACTAAATCGATGTACAGCCAATTGCCTGATTGTGTCAATGATTGTGTGTGTGTGTGTGTGTGTGTGTGTGTGTGTGTGTGTGTGTGTGTGTGTGTGTGTGTGTGTGTGCATCAGGTCAGGGGAGGACAACCTTGCTGCAGGAAGGTGTGCTTTCATTTTTTTTTTGCACATCACTCACTCAACCCTTCGCGCTCTCCTTACTATCAAGCCAGTATTGGGCTTTCGCGCTCTCCTTCTTACTTTCCGGATCAAACCAGTATTGGGCCTTCGTGCCAGTATTGGGCCTTCATGCTATCCTTTTTACTCTCAGGATCGGCTTTGTAGCGCTTCCTGTCGCGGCAAGTCTACTTTTTTTCATGCGCTTCTTGAAAACTGTCACGCTCCTCAATATCTTGCGACTCGCCAACACAACAGTCATCATTTAACTTTGCGATCTTCTTTGCACAATTCTTTTCTCTTCGCGATCGACGTGACGGCATTTTGAAGAAAACAAACCAGACACGTCAAGCTTTTGGCACAACTGTGACAACAATTGAATAGTATTAGTTCATCACCACACGTTCCCGCCCACTTTTATGTCTTCCAAAGGCCGATAAAATCTGTTGTGGGCTAACTAACAAAACTAAGTTTGCTAGAGATTGAAATTTGTGTCAAGCATAGCTCTCGTTACTAACATAATAAAACAAATCCAACTCGACAATAAGTTTCTAACTTGTTGGTTCTAGTGCTTCCGCATAACGGCTAACATTATACTTCAATCGTGACAAAGATGCAATGCAATAGACCTCTTATCCGAGCAAATCTTATCTTATCAGATCCGGAAGAAGAAGAAGAAGAAGAAGAAGGAGAAACTTTTTTTCAGGTTCGAGTGTGGGAACGAGAGAGCGTTATCTCTGTTGTCTGAGCTTTCTAAGCATCGGCAGTTTGATTACATTGTAGGTAATTGTTGGCTGTATCCAAATACGCTCGCTAAAGTCCAACTGATTATACGGTGAAACGGCAATAGTGGAATCTGGTGTTTTGCTAATCGTATTCATCACACTTCAAATCCTACATAGGACCTACTAACGTAGGTCCTGATAGGATGCGCATGCGCACGGTGACGGGGGGGGGGGGGGGGGGGGGGTACAGACATTCTTTGCTTAGTTACGTATAGTAGTGCTGTGTTGGAACTGTACTGTTCAGAAGTTGCTATTAATGTTGCTCGTTAACCCACGTAACAAATTACTATATTAGTTAGGCTAGCCCAACTTCTGGATATGTTCTAATCAGATTGTGTGTGTGTGGTCACTATCTGATCAGGACGATGACCACCTGCATGTATGTCGAACTACAACTATTATCATTACCGCTTTGTGGCGTGATAACGTTCTAACTACAGAGCCGGTTCGCTAGATTGGAAACGTAACACCTCGCTTACAGTGGAAAATAACGATCATTCATAGCTTTCGTGGGGCCTGATAATTGCATTAGCAGTTTACGCAGTGGCATCACTACATAATGTCATAATCGCAGTCAATATGAGTCTAGACTGAATTGCTTTAGCTAATTATAACTTATTGTCATTAACGACCCCCCCCCCCCCCCCCCCCCCCCCCCCCCCCCCCCCCTTGTATATGTACCTATGTTATACGCACGGCGAAAATGCACATTTGGTCTTGGTATTCAGCAGTGGATGATAAAATGCAGGTCATCTGCCCTAATACAATGTGAAATGAACCCATGCAGAGTTAAAAAAGAATTCGCACTAACCTTATAGATTTGAGAACTTTGCGTCATTTATTCTCTGTACGATTGCAACAACATTACGCCAGATATATATGATAACTGAAGTGCCTAGGTAAGTGCTTACTATATTGTTTAATGCACAGGGTGTAGCAACATGCTACTAATATAGATCTATTTCATCATCCCTTTTCAATCAGAAGCCTTGTTCCCTTGCTTTTACACCACCATCACTTTGATTCCTATATACTACCAATCTTCTAGCATAGAGAATATTTTTATCACTTGTAAATTTATTTAAAACAAGATGACCTCCGATTCTCCATATGATCACTATTCAAACAAGCACTCCATCACTGCTTAACATGACAATATGATTACAGGGTCTGGATGGTCCATGCCTGCTGGATGTCCTTATACATTATCGTACACCATTTAAAAGCTAATTGCAACATACACATATACACACAACATCGTGATACCTATGGCTAATCCAGAGATAATGTATAGAGGGATTGGAAACTCATCACGTGCGCCATTCAATGCTATAGTAATGCCTGCGGACTATGCGTACTAGTGCGAATCACACCTCCGAACTTGTCAAAAGGGGCGGTTTTGAGTCGACCAAGGCAGAAAGAAGCGTTTCTTTTCCATAGTAGGTATATACTTCCTCCACGTTTTATACCTTTTCTGTATTGCTTGACACTTGTACTAGTTGGATAAAACATTTTGAGCGATTGTCCTATCTAATTTGCTTCGCATTTTGCATTTTTAATGGCATTTTAGCAATAAAATTTTTCCCTGTACCTTTTTTAGCTTTCCGCCACTACCTATGTATTTCATTATTGTGTTAGTACATTACATACTCAATTCTATGTTGCTTAGTGATAGTTTGAGCGTCAACGCTTGAGCGGAAGAACAGTTATAGCTGGTTATAGCATTTTGAGGTTCCTCGTTGGCTGTACCTTTTGCGGGAGTTGTGGAGATATCAAGCACTTAAAAGGTAGGGAATACGAAAGAGCGAAGGGGATTGTATTGCTTAGGCGTATTTTGACTACTAAATCGTCGTATTTGCGCTTTACATGCTCTTCCAAAGTTGCGCTATGGGAAGGAAATTTCGCCTTAGTCTCCATCGTAAATACGCCGCAGAATGCAGCAAGGGTGGTGCTGTTAGTCTTGTGGTGTCTCTTCCGCGGCAAGGGCAGGTGATTCATGCGTCTTCAGGACTTTCAGTGGTGTCCCCGACCGCCTGTCCCAGCACTTCCAGGACTACTGATTGCAACACTTCAGGATTGTTGAATGCAATAGTTTCATATCCCCTTTCTGCTTTCACATGTAGCACGTTGTTAACAAGTTGAATTGATGCATACAGCATGCATGGTGTGTCTGATTTTGCAGCCAGAAGGGATTCCCCTTTTCAACTTTGTTGACTCAAGGTCAGTTGAATCATGTATGGGAGTCATACCTGTTGAACATGAGCAAATATGGAACATGGGGTACACATTTGGAACTTCAGGCATTGTCCAACATGTTGAGTGTTACCTTCTGCCTGGTGACAAACAGCAGTGTTGACGAACAATTGTGGATCAATCCCTTTAGTACAGGGGAAACACTGGTCGATTCACCAGTGTTAATACTTGGTTGTGAGATGGAGTTTCATTTTCATAGCCTGTCACAAATTCAACCTACCAATTTGCATTCCCATGAACAAACTAAGCAGCCATCATACCAAACCCTCAAATGTTATACTAGCTCCAATTCCTTCAATGAGGTGAAAAGTGGTAAGGTATAAGAGTGTAACATACTGTATGTTATTCTTTATTCATTGTTAGATTCACATTTTGGAACAGTCACAAAACTAGCTTCTGAAGAACTGGAATTTACAATCTGTGATACTAGCTGTGAGGCAGAAAATGGTAAGAAGGATTACTTTGACATACGCATTGACTTAAATGAATTAATACAGTATAACCTGCCTGTGGAAATAGAGAATCGACACTATTGTATCTGTATGCACATTTAAAAAATTGGAAATGATAGAAATCATTCACATCTGATCACCAGAACCGATGATAAGGACAAACTCAGGAACACAGCATTTTGTGATGAAATCTGACTTTCAGCAGCTATTGAATGGAGAGTGCATGTATTGGAGATAATGTAAGTACCAAGAGTAAATAGCAATGAAACATTTATTATTTTCTAACATTATGGCACACTAGATCATCAACTTCTTTTTCCATATGCTTGAAATTGAAGACAGAGCAGTTAGTGCACACAATGTCATATACATTGCTATGATTTCAATCATTTCTTTCATCATAAACTACAGCTGAATGATACTTCTGGAAAGTGCATAAGATGTCTGAACTCCTTTGTGTTCACAATGTTGTCAGAAGAGAATGGCTATTCCTTGCACAGAATATCATCCTTGTTTGGGGTATAGTTATAGTTCTCATAAAATCGGTTTAATGAGTATAAATTCTTTAGACCAACAGTATCTTTGAGTATAGCTATATTTTAATACCATGCAATATTCCTGGCCACTGGTTCCTTGCTGTAAGTGAGCTTCAGTGTTTTTCATTTACATCTTGACTGTGGTATCAACTATAGGTAATAGAAGTACAAAATAGATGTGTGAAACTGTATGATTCTGTTTTTTAATCAATTCAAGGCAATGCTATCACTGCTTTATGGTAATAGGTATTGACATTGGAAAATATATAATGTTGTCAGTTATACATGCAGCAACTTCTTGTAGCAAGAGCAATCACGACAAAGATCTTTCAGAACATCTGATGATCCTTGGGTCTTTTCACTTCACAAGGTAAAAGAAATTTATATTTTCATGTTATGCATTTGCATAAGTATTGTTTTCGAAGAATCCTAGTCTCAACAAGGTAATCATTTATATGTGAATAAGTAGTAACAGCCATTTACATTCACCTGCATGTAGTTTGGTGATTGTATAGTAAAGAATTAAGAGTCCTCTAAATTTTCCAGTAAGTAGTTTACTTGTTGTGCTGTATGGAACTAATATGTATTAAATACATGAGTTATACCTTGTAATAGACAAAAAGCATCGTAATTCGCTCCTGGCTTGCATTACGGCTGATGGAGAGGTGACACAAATCAACAATCAAAAGATATGTATTTATACTTGCACTAATGCACACAACAGTCCATCTTCAGTGGTCACTATCAATGATAAAACAGAACAGTTCATTCTGAACCAGTGTTCCACAGGAGCCTTGCTAGATGTTAAAGCTTCTATTGAAAAGGTACCATTATTACAAATTGTCATGAACGCATCTGATTTTGAACTTTTTTAACAGTTCACCAGTAGTTCTTCTGAGACAGGTAGTATGTTCTTGCTTATGTTACAAGAATTACTAGTAATGTAAACAAATTTTTTTTTTAATCCACACAGTGAAGACATACGCATACAAAAGTTTATTGCCAAAATTCAACACACCACTGCCTGAGGAAATTAGTCCAGTTGATCCTTTACCTGAAAGGTGCTTAAATTATGAAAAACATGCTAAGAATTTAAAGCTTTGGAAGAAACCACTTCCAGCATTCATAGACAGGTAAACGTTAAAAATTCGAATACATTACATATTGATCACCAGGGATCAGCACTTGTCCTTTGAAGATCTTGTACAATCTTGCCATGATTATGAGGTTAGAAATGTGTATATGTGCTGTTGTTAACATGCACATCACTTGTTAGGAACATCTGCGGCTGATTTGCAAAAACCTTGTGAAGTCAGGCTTCTTTGATGTTACATTCAAGGAAAGCGTGATGGAGTGTTTAGCTCAATAAATCCTACTGAGCTTAAGTCTCTCTTTAGAAAGTGGCCCATCATTAACTGCAAAGTGGTATGCTTAGTTATGCATTTATCAATTAGAAACTGTTAAATTCTTCGTGAAGGTTGATGCAGTTCAGCACTTTTTATATGGAATTGCCATTGATGAGGGATATGGAGGCAACAAAGCAAACATCCTTGCCTGGGATGTTCTGTATCCAGAGGTAATCTATTCAGATGTTAATTATATTATGCTTTTAATTTAATGTTTCTGTCACTTATAGCTGATGATTTCAATTATTTCCAAGAGCAAAGAAATGAATTATGAAGAAGCAGTATTATATTATGTGGACAACCTTTTGAACTGAAAGCTTGGATTGTTATTAACCTTGAACAATATGCAGTAATTCCATGCACGAAGCCATTAATTGTCACATGCACATCAGCAGCAGATGAAATAAATATGTGGAGAACTTTAACTCACACATGAGCGAATTTAGTATGATGCACCAGCAGTGCACTAACTCAGCCGTACTAAACGTGTTAATGGAATAGTGTGATAGATCAATTCAAAATAAGAGTCCATGTTGCCTCAGATTATGTTTTACTTCTGATATCAGTGGTACACACGTATAGCATACCCAGTAACACACGCACGTACATATAAGTTCACGAGAGAGTGAGAGAGAGAGAGAGACGAAGGGAGAGAGAGACGAAGGGAGAGAGAGAGGTGTGGATGGGGCATGGGGGAGAGGGAGAGAAAAAAAGAGGGAACGGGGGAGGGGGGGGGGGGGGGGGGGGGGGGATAATCTATTCCAAAGGGGGATAAACTATTCTGGAATAATTTATCCGGGGGATAAACTATTCCGGAATAGATTATCCGGGGGATAATTTATTACGGGGGATAATCTATTTCGTGACACCGGTCCGCATTAAATCTTTGAGATGGGGGCTGTATAATTATTGGATAAAAAGCATATATCTGCGAATTACAATTACACAATAACAAAATACAGTACGCTTAAAAAAAAATTCAGCACCAGTCTTAAATGTAGTCAGTCATCATCCATAAGGGGTTCACGAAAGTCTGAAGCATTGTACATGTGTGGCATATTCTCAGCATTGATCGGTGTAGTCTCAGTATGTCTTACAGAATTATTTGACTTAATCCTTTTATGCCTGAGGATCACGTACTTGTAAATATGGTATGCCATTATTAGCAAACTGACAAATAACCCACTAGCTATGCTCACAGTTACAAGAGTCATTGATTTGTTGAGATCTTGAATGTATAACATGGAAGCTGATAGAAACATCATGTTGATTGTATAAAACGATTCCAACAAGCCAAGAAACAAATTCTTGTAGACAGAGACAGGGTTGGCCAAAACAGAGTAAAAGATAAGAACTAATGTAGTAGCCAAGAGGTTAACATTGATATCATTAGCTTGATTAGTAGTGAATACCAAGTATAACACAGCACGTATCATTAGGTGAACCCCTGGCCAGTAGCGGTACTGATCCTTGAATGGAGCCTGGTATGCATCAATAAATGGCTTCAGTTTATTTACCCATTGAAATACCTTCCAATGGGATTTAGCCTGTAACCATGGTGATAGCAACAATAACAATATATACGGAAGAATGAATACGATGGCTATTATCAATCCAACTATGAACAGGTAAACATGCTTTCCATGAAAATATAAAACATTGCCATCAGCCTGCCACACTGGACGATTATCCACTATTGAATTGACATTTGAACCATTAGCTAGACAAACTGACATACCTATATCCAGCAAAGTGTATGAGAAACCTGTAACCACAGTAATGAAAATCTTTGTATAAGAAAGAAGGATGAGTGTAGCCAAAACAGACACTGCATTGCGCTTGCAGAGCCATGCTAGTTTTGATGACCATCTGCTTCCAAAGATGATGGCGCCCACCAGTGCTAAGATGTACAGAGGAAACAAGAACTGCAGCCAAGCCTTGGCATACGTGCTCATGCCATTATAGAAACATGCCTCAATTCCAAGGTCTAAGTTCAACCAATCTATAAACACCGTCAGAAACTTCTCATAGCCTCTTCGATTATTGACAGGCAATAAGTTGATGATGCCAGGTCTGATGATGTTGGCATACAGGATGAGACCATTTAGAGTGCCAACAGATACAGTACAGTTGAGAAAGAGCAAAAAAGCCACCAATGCCACACCCATGATGGAGAAGAGGACCAGAAACCAAAGGTTTTGATCAGTGCAATTCTTGCACAGAGTGCTACCAAACACTGCACTCAGTCCAGGCTGACAGCCTCCGCACAACACTCCACTGTGGTTATTGGCGCACTGGTCATCTTGGTTGTTAAGGCTGAAGGTTTTGACATCTGTGTTGCAATAATCATAAGGACAGTGTGGATGGACTGCTAGGGCTCCATTTGAACTTTTCCCTATCCACTGGGTGATGTTTCTGGATACTGTTAGTGTGGCTATATCACATGTTGTTAACACATCACAGCACATACAAGTTGAGTTTTTCAATGTGAATCCAAATGGACATGGCAAAACTGTGAGGAATGTAGTGGATAATGGATAGTTGATAACAGAAGTGTCTGGGAGTAGATATATTATTGAAGTGACGTTTTGATTCTTTTCAGCTTTAACTAGAAGTGTAAAGTTAGTACAATATCGTTCGGTGGTATATGTTATCATAGATGGTGTAGTGCAACTGCTTGTCTCCTCCACATCACATATGTAGTAAACAATACCACTTGGTGAGGGTCTGCTTAGTTGATCAACTGCTATAATAGGAATAAGAATAGTTTGTCCAGGGTACACTGTTTGCCCTGCTTGAAGATTGCCACATTCAATTGAAGTGTTTAAGCAACTGCAAAGCATGATTGGATCTGAGGATAAAGCATAAGATAAATTTCCATTATTTGTGATGTTGACTATTCCTGCTTGAATAAGATACATCAGGTAACTGCTTGTTACATTGTTCGGCTGCATGCAGAAATAATAATTTGGTGTTTTTTTGCAATCATACTTACAACTGTCCATATTTCCTCCATAGAGAACATTACCAGCGTCAGATGCATAGTTTCCTTCAAAGTAGAGATGGATTCCAGGATTCTCCAGAGTACCATTGGGATCATTCAACTGAATGTAACACGTATAATGATAGCTACCACTACTGTAAATATAGATGGCTCCTCCACGATAGGAAGTGTTATTGATAAATTGTGCACTCACTGGAGCATAAAGAGTTGCAAACGAATTATACAAGATCAGAGCTCCTCCATTAAATGTATCGTTATTGTTATTGTTGATGAAACTGATGTTTCCTGTTAGTGAAAGATTGCTGTATTCTAGATCCAAGGCACCAAGCAAAAAAGATACATCTGCAATAGTCAGATTACTTTGAAATGCATGAATATTGGTATTATTAAAACTGCAACCTGAGATCTTGATTTCAACATACTTTACATATATGTTGCTGTCACAAAGAAAAGTGTTGCCAAAAGTAGTTACTAAAACAACAATATTTAAACTATTTGAGGATTCCGATTCAATAAAAATAGAATCAAGTATGCTACAGTTTTCAATTTTCAGTGATACATTTGCTTCCTGTTGGTTTAATATCCCCATGCTACCATAGTCACTCGAAAATGTAGAATTTGTGATCATGAATAGGTGTTGATTATAAATGTCTTGAAATGGATTGACGACAACATACATGCTGCCTCCAAAAAGACCTATTCCTCTAGTACTTCTTATGTTTGATAGTGTAATGTCAGCGCTTGTAGATTTTACATGGAAGTTTAGGTTGCCATATGATCCCTGATTTCTGTATGTTACTGAGTTGGTGACTGTGATGTGGAAATTGTAGGAATCTTGACTACTCAAAACACTCAGCCCTGTACCAAATAGAAAATTTGTATCAAAAGGAGTTGGTCCATAGCTTTTATTAACTAAAGAACCATCAACACCCAGAGCAAATAGAGAGAAGGATATATCCATTAAGGTAGGCTGCATAGAGTAGCTACTCAGTAACTGAGAATAGATAATTATTACATTCCCTCCGACGTATAGCTTATTACTGGGCCTATTCACATAAAACTTTGGAGTTGTATTAACTGAACGACTGCAATATGGAGGAGTGTAGAGCAGAAGTTTGCTTTTTACAAACTGATTGTTTCCAACAAAAGATGATCCAGTGATTTGAGACTGTCCAAGTATGTTTATCCCCATGAGCCCATATCCTGTGCTGTTTTGTATGGAGGTGCCTTCAATTTGGAGATTGGAGACATTGATCATTAGAACAGCCACATAATTAATTAGATTGATGCCATCAATTGTACGGATATCTTGTATGGGTGATAATGTACCAGTCACATTTGATCCACAGTTCACTATTGCAAGATTGATGATAGATAGGTTGGCGATGTTATTAAAGACAAACCCTGAAGAATTTTCACATTGGATGATGGTTGTTGGTTCAAGAAAAGTAATGTTTCTATCATCATCAAGTGGTGTGGTGAAATTGAAATCATCAACTTTATCATGGATTGAAAGCTGAACAAAAGTTCCCAGGCCAACAAAGGATATGTCAGAAATACCATCCACCCTGAGGTTTCCAATAGTCATTGTATGGTTGCCAGGCAAAAAGCAAAAGATGGTATTTGACTGAAACCACGACATGTTTTTGGCATAAGCATTAAAGGTATCACATGTTTTGTTATCAGAACACGTGCCATTAGCAGAAACCATGTAGGTACAATTGATCCCATTTGCACTTGCACTTGATGTAAGGATGTAGAAGACAGCTAACCCAACAAATAGCTTCATCCTATAGTAGATATAGCCATTTACATACGAATACTAATATTGGACGAAAATGCCTTACGCTATATGGGACAGTTCACGACAAAGTTTTCGTGACCAATCCTTTGCGTTTGGTTCGTTATAACGTCCGAACGGTAAACTCTATCGACGTATGGTGAGTTCAAACCCTGTGGGGTATAGGTCGTTGCAATACTCCCCAAAATGTACTACACCATAGAGAAATGGTGTAGTATGAAGTGTTGAAAACAAGATGTTTACTGTTCGGATGCGATTCAAATGCAAAGGGTTTTTATATAACATTTGTGCCATGACATTTTGTCGTGAACTGTCCCGTATATATATAAATGCTCTCTGCTATAGCTTCCGAAAGATTAAAGCTATAACGACGTACTATTTTGCAGCGAATCATATACCACACCATTTCTCTATGGCACATGTTCCTTAGGTTCTCTCTGTACGGTACATACAAAGGGCGTTACCCTTAGGGGTTCAAAACCGAAATATCCTCAGTTCTGCAGGATTCAAATATATTGAACCACAAGGGGTAACAAAGGAACAGAAATAAAATATGCCTTAGAAGAATGCTGTGGTATAGATTGTGCTGTAGATATTAATTCGTATAGCATTATTCGTTCGGAATTTATAACGATTCAAATGGAGAGATACGACATATTCGCGTGATGTTTATAAGTTAAGTATAATGATAACGGATATAAGCCCCATCCCCTCCCCCACTGCCTCCAGCGGAAAAAAAGGGCTCGTGTTCAAACGATCATATCTCAGTAGCTGTGAACGCTTCCGCGAATATTCTTTTCAACATTTCAGAAAGTAAAATTGTACACCTACATTCATATAGAAAAGAGGTTCACAGGTGCATTCATGGTTACGGAGTTAAGCACGTTTAAACATGAGAAAACAATAGAGGGGTTGCTGTGTTGGGGGGGGCGGGGGGGGGGGGCATACTCAACCACCTATAGAATCAAAACTTCATTGATTCGATGCGTTTTTTTCCTTCGTCGATGGCGTAATGTAACTGCATGGTTTGACGAATACGACTACTCACATCCATGCAGTCAAATTTAGTTTTTTTCTTTTTCTTTCCCTAAACCGGCTGTAGGTGCTTTTGGCTTAATTCATTTTAGGCTTAGTTTCGTTTAACTACATCTATCTCTTTCTTAGTTTTATAGGGTAATCGTAATGCTCATATAATACCATGTCCGCAGCCAAATGAAATGCGCCCGTTACTGTCATGTATTCATATAGTCACGGCTAAGATGTACTTATACAGGCTACAGCTGAAGAATAACACATCAATAGATCAATACAAATGATTACTTCAGTGGTTTTTTCCTTAAGTCATGTTGGCGATAATAGGGTTACTACTGTATGAAAGCGGTGCAGTCCTTCGTAAAACAGGTTTTCCTTACTGGTTCAGATCATGCAGGAGCTTTGTATGCCGCTACCGGCCCTCGCACTGCATTCCTTTATTCGTTACAAGTATTCATTCAAGAACAAAAACAATGCGATTACATTCACCGTGCACATTGGCCCTATAGCGCGCTGTGGATGAATATTCCAGTCAGTGCGTAGTACTGACAGAGTTTGTAACATTTTTTTAAAAAATTCAAAACCTATTTGTAGCTTTATTCCGAGATGAAAACTATACTAAAATCTCCATTTTTTTTGTGTGCATACAGATATAATGAATACACCGTTTATATAACTTAGAAGTTCAAGTTTATATAGACTCAGACTATATAATGAATGAATATAGAATATACAGCTATAACACTAAGGTAAGCTGCCATATTAGAACCGGTTTTTAAACGGACTGTACAAGTCAAACGCATCGTCTGGAGGACGTTATAACACCACCAAGTGTCACTACTGATAGATGCGCACCATACCATCGTTTTAAAAGTCTTACAGCACCTTTTGTTTTATGTATCCACTCGCACCTCTGAGAGGGGGGGGGGGGGGGGGGGGTTTCGCGATGAGTGCCAAATTAGAACAGGGGGTGTGTCGTAGCTTTCAATCGTACAGACAACCAGCAACGCTGCCAACATATCTAGAAGTATCCGAAGTGAAATTCTAAACAAAAATAAAACATTTGCGTTCTCTGTATGCAACTATGTCACTTTCTGTTAGTTCGAGGTGGTGATTTTTAAAAAGCAATGCATTGCAGCAAAAGCTCTCCTTTTCCCCATCTTTCTATTCATAAGTCATGAGACATCGATTTTAAGCTTAAAACATAGTTATAAGTGGTTACGCGGAAGAGCTACTTAAAGTCAGAGAGAGGCTTCGTGACCTCAATTGAAAATTACCGGAATTAGTGAGTACTAAATGAGCCATAGCTTGCAATGGTGGAAATTGGCATCGCTAAGTTACGGTTATAACACAAATCTACACAAGAAAAAAATGAGTTTCAAACCCCTACCTCTTCTACAGCCTCCTGAGAATCGCTGGAATTTAGAAAAACAAAAACTTGTTTACCTATAGGCTCTTTCATCGCGTGACTTAATAGCATTCATCTTCTAATCAGTCCGCCATATTGGTGCAGCGCCCTCCCATAATTGTGATACACCTTACTATGAATAAGCGTTAGCGGTGTGGTTCAAGTCGCTGCACACTGCCAGTATGCCACTCTTCAATTTACCTATCCGTTCGATTGCTTCGTTGACTCGTTGTAGGCCTACTACAGCAATTTAATACATCGTGAATATACCGCAATTATCAATGAATCGGTTGTGAAAGGTTCCGCGTCGGTATGACGACGGATCTCCCCAATTTGCGTTCAGTGATCCTCGATTCTATTCCGTCACAAGTTACTGTATTTTGAAGCCTGTGATCTTTTTTAGTTTTGTAATTAAACGATCGGTTTTTTTCAACGCGATATTATCCAATTGCTACCTTGCGGAGTCGCTGTTAATGAAGTCTACCAATGGAGATAGTTGCTTGCAGGAACTTTCAGATATAAAAGAATCCATTTTTAGCGAGGATGTTTAATAAACCAGAGAACCTATAGATGATTTCCACGAATTATTAAAAGGGGGCGAGCCCACCATATAAGGGCATTTTTGCCCTCCAATTACCACATTTTGCCCTCCAATTACAATATTCAAAGCTGATTACCGTACGGTACAATTATGGTACCGCTATAGCTTTCCTCGATCCCAGTCCTGTACAAGAATATCTGCTGGTCTTGACTGGGAGAGGTCTGTGCTGAGCCCTGCACCTGCTTCAACCTGGACACAGTGGACAGACAAATGTGCAGTATGGGAGGATTCTGCCAAGATTGTTATGGCGAAATATAGCATCGCCCCCTCTTTCGCAAGTAGTTGCATGTATGGTGGCCTAGAGGTCAAGACAACTACCAGGGCATAGTGCACACTGAGACCCATGCATACGAGATATCTAAGCCCAACCACCTCTTTACTGCAATATGGAAATCCTCTGGTTCAAGATGGAAGCCTAGCCCCGGCTATATGGAGGGGGCTACAGAAAGCCATGATGCAGCATGCTTGGCTGAAACTGAATATAGGCGTGCTTTATCAGCAGGTGAGGACTTTTCCATAAGTTGCTGGAATTGAAAGCTATCCAGATAAACCTTTCTGACTGCAAGGTACAGACGTGATGGAGCTAAGAGACATCTTCCCACATAATGCAACTTGCTTATTGAACATATATCAATAGCACGATTCAAATGTGCATCCACCTTATTAAACCATCCAGATGAAGAATAGGATGCAATGAATGCTGCACTGGCATGATGGGAAAGGGAGCGAAGTCCCAAACACCCAAAATGTAGAGGGAGGTGTGCTTGACACCATGAAGCATCAGTTATGGTGACTGCCATACAGTTAAGGAAACACTGGCGCACATCAGCATCAGACATATGCAGAGCATAAAAGGCTAAGCCAGCTGATACTAAAATGTGACTAGCTTTAGCATGCATACCATCTTGGGCAAGTGATATTGCATGATCCACCAGATGATCTAAATTAGTCTCATGAGGACCAGAATGGTAAGTATCAGTAGCAGCTACCCGCCTTTTGGTCAAGTCCCAAAGCAATCCCTGCTCACCTTTACACCACATATTACAGCGGAGTGGGCCAATAGGTGTATAATTATTATTATATTATACATGTATACATGTACATGGATGCCAACAGCGAGCAAGACATTTATGAACTGAAGCCATGCCAGCGCGCAGCTTTGATAGCCAAAGCTGATGCCTCCATACCCCAGGCTCCATAGGCAGTGGCGTCTATACAGTGGGCCGGGGGGGGGGGGGGCATAGATGCCCCCCCCCCCCCCCCCCCCCCCCCCCCCCTCCCGCTTTATGGCGCGCCACATACAAACACAAGCACATAATCGTCGTCAATAAATTAAGCGCCTCTGTGTGAAGTTACCGCCCGCATTACGTCATTCACCAAATATATCGTTGGTTTCAAATACAATGTCGAACACGTAGCGAGAGCTAAGCGGGGCTGAGAATCGAAAATCTAAGTTGCAACATCAACTGCATTCAAGTGCGCAATCTATTGCATCGATAAAGTCGTTTTTTGCACCATCGAGCCTGCTATGAATGATTTCTCTGCGTCACCAGGTCAAGCATGAGCGCGCAATGTATACCCAAATAAAAAATAATCATAATATTCCCTTAATTGTTCTATTCTCACAGATGATCCTTCATGTACCATACTCAGCTCTGATTCGTCAGACTTAATGTCTATTGTCCACCCGGGGGTACAATTGGACACCCGGGCGGACAGCAAAAAAAGTTTTTGCTGTTCGGTCACGGAAGGGACCTGCATGGCTGCATTTAACGGTACTGGCTTACAGAACAAGTCTTTTCAGGATCGGGCCGAGATAAGCAAGGCTTAACTCCTTTTGGTACTCGTAAAACGAGCCGTGCTAGCGGGCCTATCCAATACGCTTCATGCATGCGGATCGGTCGGAGCGTAATGGATAAGTCTGCTAGCACGGCCCCCCCCCCTCCCTTTTGAAACACCTAGGGACGCCACTGATAAGACTCAGCGGCATAGATACTAACGGCAGAGGAATTTGGATGGGACCGAGACAAGAAATGGACGCGAGAATTTTTGTTCACTAAAGGGCACCGTTTATGGCATAACACCATGCAGTCATCTATCGGCTTCAAAGTCAAAAGCGTTTGCTTAAAGGGACTTTATGTGCTCTGCGGTCCATAAACTATCATGTATATATATGTATATTTTAAACCGCTTCTGAGAAAGAAAATCAGTGATTTAAATGCGTAACCGAAAAAAGTGTAGTTTGTGTAACTACTGCTTTGTCATACCGGGTGCCGGTTCGCGAATAAAGGTAACGGTTTTAAACGGGAATAACTTTTGCGCTGATTGAGATAAAAATTGGAGATTTTGAAACTAACATTGTCACGCTAGGCAAATTGTTTGCCAACAAGTTTGGTTAATTAAAATTAATATACTCCATTCTCGCTATGAGGTAATCCAGTTTTAATTAATAAAAATTAACCAAACTTGTTGACAAACAGTTTGCCTAGCGTGACAATGTTAGTTTCAATTTTTATCTCAATCCGCGCAAAAGTTATTTCCGTTTAAAACCGTTGCCTTCATTCGCTCAGGAAGGCAGTAGAGTCGAGTAGATAAGTAAAACCAGCAGTAAATGAGAATATGTCCATTCTCTCACAAAACTTATAACTTGCGACACTTTTTTATTTGGCTGGGTCCGTGTGCCATTCTTTCGTGTTAAAAATAAAAAACAAAAATATGATCTCTCGGCCTCAGACCTAACGGACACAGCTGCGGTGATATAATGCCATCAGCAGCCGTGCCCGTTGGGTCTGGGCCAAGACTAGGCTGCATTATATGGCAGCTAACTAATCGCTATATAATTGAATCGGATATCGACAACTGCTATAAGTAAGCATACATACCGAATCATTTTACGGGTTGCCCGGCACCAACGGAAGCTTCGCTAGCGGTTTGAAGTGTCAGTTGCACTGACGACAGATAGGATGAAGTTTGTATCGGCCGCTTTGATTCTAGCTACAGCCGCCTCATTACGCTGTGTTAGTGGCTCTAACGTGCAGCAGCCACCGCAGAAGAATGCTTACTACCCGTCGTATTTGGTGGGACAACCGTGTGGCGCCGCCCCCTATGGTTACCTCCCTGCTCCCTGTGGCTCGGGCAAGGTACTGAGCAAGGAAGGGGCACCCCTACCCAGGGCAATAAACGGGTGAGTGGACTTTCACACTATACAGATTGTATGCATAGCTGTACTCTATGATGGTGGGTGTTGATGGCGGCATGCCGGCACTACGTACACACACACACACACCCACACGCTCGCGCGCGCACGAACACACACACACACACTCACACATGCACAGACCGAATGTGTGCGTTACAGTGATCACGGCTCAAGTGAACGAGACGCTTTACACCTACCAGCAAACGTGTGTCGATGTGTACAAATGCAGCAAAAATCTATACGAGAAGGAATGCAGGTACGTGTATAAGCTTAACCCGCCACACTCATGCAGGTGTATAATTAACTGAGCGCGGCTTCTATTCAACATCGGCCCTTATATGGTTGGTTAGCCATAGTCTTGAGTGGCATTTGTACATGAACGCGCATGATCCCTGAGGTTTATAACTGAGGGGCTAAGATATACTCTATACTGCACAGAATTCAATGCATGCCTACAAGCAAGTGTACGCCAAACGTTCGTACGGACACTTCGACGCAGATAGAGTGCTGCACAGGGTTTCAACCTCGTCCTCCGCCCGGGGTGAACTGTCAAGCTGTTCCACTGCCCACGTTCCCTCAATACGTTTCCATACCGACTGAGCCCCCAGGATGCCCTGTTGGTAAGATACTCACCCTCACTAGCACCCTCGATTAAGTGCACTTATTAGCCTTCATGGGTATCCTATTCATGCATGCATATGATGCACAAACACAATCTATTGATGACCACGCGGTCGACTTTTTAAATGCTTTTATAAACTACATGACTATTCACTGAATTAATGTATCTTCATATTATGGGAGATATACTGAAGATAGCACGTAGTGCCGGGGCGGGAGATATGTTTAAGCAGAAATTTCTATATATTAACAGGTGCGCTTCGCACTGCCGGCACTGATGCGATTAACTGCTGTATGTAGGCCTATGCATGAGGAGTCTAGTTTCTGGAAAAGGTTTTGTCTTGGCATCTGTTTGATGTTATGGTTGGGTATCGCATGATTCACGTTATTTGCTTCGGCAAAAGTGCTAAATTTTTCTCTCTCAGATGCGTAACTTGATATGATAGTATACAATACGATTCACTATTTCTCCTTTTCGCCAGCTGTTGGTTGCACACTGTATGACTGCCTCCAACGTCAGAACCTGACAGGGTTCCTTCATCTGGTGAACATCTCTGACAGCGCTGCTCTAGGACCGAACGCCACCACACTGTTCAACCTTCTCAACAGTACTGACTCCAAAGTCACCGCGTTTGTACCAACCAACGAAGCCCTTGCCAGCGCACTGCAAGGTGTGGTGGTGGATCCCTTGATGGCGGGAGACATCGTGCGGAACCACCTGATGGTGGGCGTGGTGGCGGACACCCAGCTGGGTAACCAGGGGCGCTTCACGACAGTGGGCGGAGCCACACTCTACAGCACCGTCGTAGAGTATTACGACAACACCAACGTCATCGTGTATCCGATAAATCCGGTTGTACCGACACGAATAGTGAGTCATTAAAAAATCCAGGATATATACGCACACATACACATACACATAATGCACTACGATATGTGCACAATACACATACATGTATCTTAAACACTCATGTAGAAACAGATAATATATATGTACACCTGCATTGCACGTGCATGTGCTCGGTTAAAATGACTACATTCAAGAAATTGTACCACTGGGCAACAGTAAGCAAAACAACACGTACTTGGACATGTACTTGAGTCAAATTTTGGCTGATACAAAGATTAATATACTTGTCATATTAATATACTTAACATAGTCGACAACATTGACAAAGTATTGATCCTAGCTGGTTTTATTTTCAAGTATAGGAATAGTGCATGGCAACCATTTTCATCTTAAGAGGCATGTTTGCTGCATTTTAGGTCAGAAGACCTAGGCCTGAGTAGGTCTAGGCCTGGGCCTGAGTAGACCTAGGCCTGGGCCTGAGTAGACCTAGGCCTGGGCCTGAGTAGACCTAGGCCTGGACCTGAGTAGACCTAGGCCTGGGCCTGAGTAGACCTAGGCCTGGGCCTGAGTAGGGCACTGTACCTGTACAACAACACATTGTGTCCTGTTTATCCACCAGGACAGGTTCATCAATGGAGCACAGATAGTGGTTAAAGATGCCTGCTTCTTCCGCATTGATGCTTGTCCAGGCTACCCTAACTTACCAGGTACTACCAGGCAATCTGGACAACTTCAAATCATCGATAGAGTCATGATGCCTGCCAGTGCAACCATAACTCAGATCATTTCCACTGACCCACGGTTCACCATTCTATTCAATGCATTTGATGACCTTGGTATTCTCGAGTTCCTCAACCAGAGCTACCCAAGAACACTCTTTGCTCCAACAGATGATGCACTCAACTCACAGCTGGGACCAAGGTTGGTTGAATGCTTGACAAACTACGCACGAGGACCCCTCAACAACCTCCTTCTGTTCAACCTTGCTGAAGGGGTGGAGTACACCTCATCCCTCTCACGTAGAAGCTTCCTGTACACCCTTCTCCTCTCATACATGAATGTGTATGCTTCCTCCAATGGGACCATCTTCCTTGGTGGGAACAAGGTTCAGATCGTACAGGCTAACATCCCTGCAAGCAATGGTGTGATCCATGTGGTCAATGGTGTGGCCATCCCTCCCTCCTTCAACTTTGGGAAGTGCCAACAGCTGGTTCCCACCTTGCCCCCACCAACACCTGCAAAACCATCAAGCCAGGCTCCTCCCACCACCACAATTCCACTAGCCACTCCCATTGCCACTCCCATCATTGGCTGAACCTTCTTGCAGCTTGTGTAACTTCAAATCAAATTAACTCATATATGCAACTTGCATTGTACACTACACACACACACACACACACACACACACACACACACACACACACTACACACACTAGCAATCAGATACTGCTTCAGAGTTGTTCTATAATGCTCTTGTTTTAACTCCTTGATAAAATGACACAGTTGTATGCATATTTTCCACTGAACAATGTAACAATTTCTGTGCATAAGTAATTTGTACGAGCTGGTATATGAGCTGGGCTGGGGAGGAGGATATATGAGCTGGGGAGGACAATATCTGAGCTGGGGAGGAGGATAGCTGAGCTGAGGAGGATAGAAGAGGATATCTGAGCTGGGAAAGAGGATATCTGAGCTGGGGAGGAGGATATCTGAGCTGGGGAGGAGGATATATGAGCTGTGGAGGAGGATATATGAGCTGGGGGGTAGGATATATGAGCTGGGAGGAGGATATATGAGCTGGGGGGGAGGATATACAGTCTACCCTCGATATAGTCCGGACTACGGGAACCCCTAAACTAGCGGACTGTAGGACAAACGGATAATAGCGATGCGAAGTTTAGCTTACGAAGGGTTAGTAGTTGGAAAGAAAAATAGCGGACATTATCGCGGATGGACTGTATCGAAGCGGACACTATCGAGGGTAGACTGTATGAGCTGGGGAGGAGGATATATGAGCTGGGGGGGAGGATAGGGGAGGAGGATATATGAGATGGGGAGGAGGATATATGAGCTGGGGAGGAGGATATATGAACTGGGGAGGAGGATATCTGAGCTGGGGAGGAGGATATATGAGCTGGGGGGTAGGATATATGAGCTGGGGAGGAGGATATATGAGCTGGGGGAGGATATATGAGCTGGGGAGGAGGATATATGAGCTGGGGAGGAGGATATATGAGCTGGGGAGGAGGATATATGAGCTGTGGAGGAGGATATAGGAGCTGGGGGGAGGATATATGAGCTGGGGGAGGAGGATATATGAACTGGGGAGGAGGATATATGAGCTGGGGAGGAGGATATATGAGCTGGAGGGGGAGGATATATGAGCTGGGGAGGAGGATATATGAGCTGGGGAGGAGGATAGTTACCATTTCTAATTCATTATACATATATAGAAATCACAAAATAGTACAACTATGTACAGGCGAGGTCCTCCGACCAATAGCATGGTACTGGGGCACACTGGTAAAAAGTTCAGCTGCATAGCTTCAAGGACAAAGTGCAGCTGGGTTGGGCTGGGGAGGAGGTTGGGCTGCAAAGCATGGCGGGCAAATTTCTATGCCAATAGTTCCCATGTCGCCACCTGCACACTTCCTCCCCAGCTCACACATGCACCTCCTCCTCCCTAGCTCACACATGCACCTCCTCCCCAGCTCACACATGCACCTCCTCCTCCCCAGCTCACACATGCACCTCCTCCCCAGCTCACACATGCACCTCCTCCCCAGCTCACACATGCACCTCCTCCTCCCCAGCTCACACATGCACCTCCTCCCCAGCTCACACATGCACCTCCTCCCCAGCTAACACATGCACCTCCTCCTCCCCAGCTCACACATGCACCTCCTCCCCAGTATTTGTATCATTGTTTCATACCTGGTAGGCACAGCTGCTGCACACCCAGCGGAATGATCCACTGCACAGCTATGGATTTAGTAGTGGCTTCTTTATGCCTCTTGCAAGTCAGTGACATCATAATGACATCATTACCTCTTGTACAAGTCAATGACACCACTACCTCTTACAAGTCAATGACATCATAATGACATCACTGGCCCTTTTACATCATGGATATCAAAAGGCACCAGGCACACACAATGGCTAGCTCAACCACCAGCCACTACTTCGAGGCAACTGCTTAGTTGTCCAGACTATTGCCCAAAGCTATCCTCACCAGTGCTGGCATGGGGAGATGGCACTGAACTGACTCAAACATTACTTCTTCAACCATTGGAGACAGTGCCTGTTGAATAATCCAAGGGTTAAATCAACAAAGCCTCATCTGTAAAAGCTTAGAAGAAGCTAGTTAGAACTAATTTAGTGAACAAACAGAATCAAAAAAGGCAGTTTTAAAACTTATGAGTGTTCCCAGTCACAATCATTATCGAGAGTTACGTTAGTAACTCTCATATAGGATTTGACCCCGATTATGAATGTCATTAAAAAAACGCGACCCGCTTCTAACAAGACTCCCGACGAGCGGATGGCTTACCTTGTTATCGTCGTCGTACAAGAAGGCAACAACAAGCAGTTTCGTGTTTGTTTGATGTCACAAAACCGCGTGGTTGTAGAGAACAAAACAATTTTTGAAACTCGTACCCAGTCCCACGTATTTCTCGTTCTTCTTCTTCTTCTTCTTGTTCTTGTTCTTGACCACGCATAACTCGGGATAGGAACACTTTTAAGAAATGAAAATCACACCAATGGCTTCAGAATTTACTGGCATTTTCGCTTCTGTGGTCAAAACGTCTCGAGGCTACATGACATTTATCGGTGGTTGTGTTAGCAAATCACGTATAGCTTACTGCACTGACACGACTCGGATAGGTCCTACGTCGCTCTTTATACGAAGTACTAGCAGTATACATCAAATGTGTACGGTCTGGGCACTACACGTAGTGGTAATTAACTTTGGCGGTTATGTATTTTTAATAACGTGCACGTGCGTACTATAATCATTCTATCGTTTAGGTTTGACGCTCTTTGTAACTTAGTGAAGTTTTTTTTTCTCAAAATGCCTTCATGCACGTCAGGATAAGGAGAAAGCCAAACGACGAGCATAGTACCTCAAAACTAGAGACGACGTATTAGATTCAGCCCGAGCGGAACTACAAAGCAGAGCCTGAAAAGAAGCGGGCCTCTCAAACGTGAAAACTATCGAGCAGAGCCTGAAAAGAAACGGATCTCTCGACGCGCAAGGTATCGAGATGCGATTAGTGGGGGAGAGGGTGCTGTCTGCTTCTGGCCCGATACAAAATGCGTTTGTGGGTTCGATCGCGCTGGGGCGACAATTAATAACCTCTCTTCTATTTCGGCCGCCCCTTAAAAGCCCCCTCAGATCCTGAAAAGGAACGGACCTCTCGACGTGCAAGGTATCGAGCAGATCCTGAAAAAAGACAGCGATATTGCCATAGTCCTGAACGTGCATCTCGCTCGGCGAAAAAAGTTAAGGTCACTCAATGGTATGTCGTACCTTTACAACCTCCCTCTCATATCAAGATGGATTACTTAACATGCTATACGGCTCATAATCGGGTATGAATAAAAATCAATGAAACAAGTAAATAAAAACATTCTCTATGAGAAAGTTGGTGGCATATAGGATTTGAAGGCAATGGTGGTGTAAAAAGGAAGGAAACAAGGGTCTAGTAATAAGGAAAAATGGAATAGTCCTATATTTAGCACATTTCTATATGTAGGATATAGTATGTTGTTCGTGTGCTAAATATAGGACTATTCCATTTTTCCTTATTACTAGACCCTTGTTTCCTTCCTTTTTACACCACCATTGCCTTCAAATCCTATATGCCACCAACTTTCTCATAGAGAATGTTTTTATTTACTTGTTAAATATATTGAATTATGATAACCCACTCTTAGCAATCTGATATGTAACCCCTGAGCTACCACACATATGTAACCCCTGAGCTACCACACATATGTAACCCCTGAGCTACCACACATATGTAACCCCTGAGCTACCACACATATGTAACCCCTGAGCTACCACACATATGTAACCCCTGAGCTACCACACATATGTAACCCCTGAGCTATACCACACATACACACCATCACTTTTAAATCAGGAGACAAATACCAGAAGGTAATATTTCTCCTTGCCTTGCTTCACCATGAATTGATGGAGACATCATCCAAATAGTCCTTATACAAACCTGTTACATACTAAGGTGTAAACTTTTAATAAATCTAATATTCCACATACAAAGTTTACATTTTATGCACCTATATGGCCTCAGCTGCTAATAGACTGTTGGTGTGTGTGTGTGTGTGTGTGTGTGTGTGTATGTATGCGTGCACGTGCATACTATCAGATGAGTTAATTTGATTTGAAGTTACACAAGCTGCAAGAAGGTTCAGCCAATGACGGGAGTGCCAATGGGAGTGGCTAGTGGAATTGTGGTGGTGGGAGGAGCCTGGCTTGATGGTTGTGCAGGTGTTGGTGGGGGCAGGGTGGGAACCAGCTGTTGGCACTTCCCAAAGTTGAAGGAGGGAGGGATGGCCACACCATTGACCACATGGATCACACCATTGCTTGCAGGGATGTTAGCCTGTACGATCTGAACCTTGTTCCCACCAAGGAGGAAGATGGTCCCATTTGAGGAAGCATACACATTCATGTATGAGAGGAGAAGGGTGTACAGGAAGCTTCTACGCGAGAGGGATGAGGTGTACTCCACCCCTTCAGCAAGGTTGAACAGAAGGAGATTGTTGAGGGGTCCTCGTGCGTAGTTTGTCAAGCATTCAACCAACCTTGGTCCCAGCTGTGAGTTGAGTGCATCATCTGTTGGAGCAAAGAGTGTTCTTGGGTAGCTCTGGTTGAGGAACTGGAGAATACCAAGGTCATCAAATGCATTGGATAGAATGGTGAGCCGTGGGTCAGTGGAAATGATCTGAGCTATGGTTGCACTGGCAGGCATCATGACTCTATCGATGATTTGAAGTTGTCCAGATTGCCTGGTAGTACCTGGTAAGTTAGGGTAGCCTGGACAGGCATTAGTGCGGAGGGAGCAGGCATCTTTAACCACTATCTGTGCTCCATTGATGAACCTGTCCTGGTAGAGGATTTGTATGTATGTGTATAGGTGTGTATGTGTGTATGTATGTATGTAATGTATGTATGTATGTATGTAATGTATGTATGTATGTACGTATGTACGTATGTATGTATGTATGTATGTATGTATGTATGTATGTATGTATGTATGTATGTATGTATGTATGTATGTATGTATGTATGTATGTATGTATGTATGTATGTATGTATGTATGTATGTATGTATGTATGTATGTATGTATGGCAAGGTCTGTTGTACATTATAACGACCTACTTACTGTAGTCATTTGAGCCTCGTTATAATAGCCAGGGTAGGTGTACTGGGTGTACGCTGGGTTAAAGTTATAATACATGACAGTGGTGCTGTAAAGTGTGGCTCCGCCCACTGTCGTGAAGCACCCCTGGTTACCCAGTTGGGCATAATTCACCCCACCCACCACCAGGTGGTTCCGCACGATGTCTCCCGCCATCACGGGATCCACCACCACACCCTGCAGTGCGCTGGAAAGGGCTTCGTTGGTTGGTACAAACGCGGTGACTTTGGAGTCAGTACTGTTGAGAAGGTTGAACAGTGTGGTGGCGTTTGGTCCTAGAGCAGCGCTGTCAGAGATGTTCACCAGATGAAGGAACCCTGTCAGGTTCTGACGTTGGAGGCAGTCATACAGTGTGCAACCAACAGCTGGCGAACAGCATTTCATTCTAACAATATCAGAAGTGAAATATACATACTCACCAACGGGGCAGCCAACGGGGTCCTGAGGGGCTGCTGTGTAGTATAGCGAGTAGAAATACGTCTGGTAGTCCTTGTCTACCGAAGGGCGCGTCTCGAACCCTGTGCAACATTGGGTCGCCCTTAGGGTGTCAGGACGAAGGTTGCTAGAGCAGGCGCTCGTCGGGAAGCATTGCAGCCTGTTGACCTCCGTATATTCTCGTCAAAATATTAATTCGCAATGACCTTTATTGACTCACGTGCACAGAGGAGCGTAAAACATGCGGCTGTAGTCATACACGTAGGTACACCTCTTCTGGTATGTGTATACCGTCTCATTGACTAGCGCGGTAGTAATCACATTGCAGACGTTTGGCCTGTGAATATGAAGAAATTTATATGCTCTGTATAATTAATACTGTACTAAAATAATATTTCTTGTACGATATATCATAGGGCAAGCTAATACCTGCGATTTATGAGGCATCTGCAGCTGTTATCATGCAGATAGGGTCTGATGGCCATCCTGGCCCATGCCTATTCCCCTGTGACGTTAAGGTCATGTGCATGCATGGTCCTAGCTAAACTAGAGTAAACACACCTTTGCGTTACCCCCCGTGCAGTAAACGTCCGCCCACTAACCCGTTGCCAGCCGGAAGTAGCCGTTCCTCCGCCACGCTAACAACGATCCTGGACCCGCAGGGCAGCGGCAGGTAGCCGATGGGCGGAGGCCCGCACAACTGGCCCTCCAAGTAACTCGGGTAGGGGTCGTTTGGCGGAACAGATGGCAGCTGGTTTGGACTCACGCCACCAAGAAATGTCAGCGCACCTACCAGTGTACAGACTGCAGCGGGGCAGACTGAAGCTACGTGTACGCGCATACACATGTAGGCGGCTTAATTGTACTTGTATGCGCGCGCCCCATAAAAGAGGATTCATTGACTTAAAAAAAAAAAATTTAAAGGTGCGTTATAATCAATACATAAATTGGCGATGGTCCAATTAGAATGATCCTACTGTACAGTCCTATACTGTTGCTGCATTCGGACCTGGCGCGCTCGGAAATTGGATTCCAAGGTTCTGAACGAGAGCCTCCATCGCTCCGGCAACAGGGCCTGTAGGCGGGACAGTGGCGGGAGCAGAAGTGGGCGTTATTGCGATTGCAGGTGGACAGACCCGTTTGTAGTCAACTTCTCCAAAGATGACCCGAGAAAGGCCGTGAACAACTCCATTGGTAGCCTGGATATCCGGCTCCGTGATGGGTATGCGGTTCCTTGTGAGGTATACTGTTCCATTTGATGTCTGTACACGCAGGTAGACGCGGGCGGCTGTAGCGACGACCGTACGTAAGGACAGACTAGACCTGTACTCTGCTGGCTGCGTGATGTGGAGCAGTACGATCTTCTGCAACGCCTGCCGGTTGCGGGGTGCCTTCAGGCATTCGAGCGCGCCGGCGGGAAACGAGTCATTTTTCGGAACGAACACAGTCTTTGGAGACATGAATTCTAAGTAGTAGGACACTCCCGCAGCTCGGACAAGCGCGTTGAAGAGGCCAAACTCTGGCCTCGTGCTGAGAATGCTTGCGATACTTCCCGAGGCTGCAGGCACGAATCCGTTGATCACGTGCACCAGACCGTTCGTAGCAAGACACAGGTCCTGACTAAGTACTTGTAATCCATTAAGGAAAACCTGTGGTGAAAATTATATCACCAGGACCATGCATGCCTATACATGCATGAGCAGTGTTTTAACTACATCTTCAGGCAGCATATCTTACCGTATCAAAGCGCCCTCTTGACTCGATCGCGACCCTGGTGACGTGGATGTTATCAGAAGAGGTCAGCAAATGATAGACGCTGCCATGGTAGAGATATTTTCCAGCAACAGTACCGTTGATTATCTGACGGGAGAGCGCTTTGAAGCGAGCGATACCGTCAGAAGTGAGCGCGGAGCCTACATAGCCGGACGAATTGTTCGGCACCGCCAATATGGTGTAATGCGTAGAGGTGTCAGACAGCAAAGTGGTGAGAGAAGGAACGGTGTCAAGAAGGGCCTTGAAGTCGCTCAGGTTGTTTAGGCACTCCACGACGTTTCTTTTCAGTTCTTGAATATCATGCATGCATGCAGTATACCGTACCATGCAAAAAGGTTTCGGTGATGGCACTGACAATTAATAAACAGACGTACCGATTGGGCACCCTCGCTGGCCGCTATCACCGTGTGGCCGCCCGTGGTCGAATTGGAAATAGAAATCGTCATCCTCTGAACTTGGGGAAGCGGCGTAGCCTTGGCAACATCCAAGCCTGGATATAGTGATGTTCAGCATTTTATCGCACTTGGCGGTAGGGGAACAAACAGGAGGTCTGCATGGGTACAAGATGGTGAATAATCTACTCGCCAGGCACGGCATTCCACTTACAGACAGATCAAGAAGCGCCGAGAAAGGCACACCGCTTGCTTATAGGTGTATGAATAGGCAACAACTTCGTATGTCTCGTTGTAAATACAGACGTTTGGCCTGCAAGAGCAAGCGCCAACAATTATCATAGTGAATACGCGGTGTGTCCTTTAAATCATTGTATATAGCTTACCCGTATTTGTCGGACTTCGTGATTACCTCGTCCACCAGTTCGCTTGTACCGCAAGTCAGAGGATACGGCACCGTGCACGGATCTCCCGGCTTGGCGGCGCTACTACTGGTCGGACCTTGTGCAACAGTCGTGTACAACACGGCTGTTGCCAGGAGAAGTAGCGAGGCAATGCTTTCTAACATCGTGAATATTGTATCTGTTTGTACAGCGTTCGCTATTTATGCATATCGCAGCCGCACTTGTATAGCGCTTTCCCATGAGGTAATTAATTTATTAACAGTCTATGTATGTTCATACGTACATACGCGCGTGCGCAACCAAGTACGCATGATCTCTCGACCGGGCGCGCCGCCACATTATGCAGCCCCGGGTGGAGCAATTCTGATGACTTCATATTCTCCAACCCGAGTATCTGATGACATAAAATATACTGATCAGTTGTTTGTATACGCCCTGACAATATTAAAAACAAACACATACCCCCATACCGGCCGCGAATGAAGCAGCAAGCGTGTGGTGGAGTTCTTAGAGTCAGAATGCTTTCTGAGCACTTGGAGCCGCTGGATATGAAATGTCAAAGAGCACACCCTTAGCCTTCTGGGTAAGGTTATCGCTAGGTAAGCCAGAACAGAGCCGGATAACATTCTCAGTGTGTGAAGAGGCAAGCTGTAGAAGAGATTGGCTGACAGGAATTTCAGCATTTTCAAACATAGTAACTCAGTGAATCGACGCAAATGCAGTATTGAAATGGAGCAAAGCCAACGTAACTAGTCCTTGTACATACTCAATCAAGAGACTGAATTAAGTTTTAATTGCTGTGCAGATGGAGAAATATGTGTGATATGGTTATAGGCCAGATGTAGTTAGGGGTCTGAAGGGCTCGGAAGCCAGATAAGATAGAGGCACATCGCTAGGTCATGTTCAAGCAAGCAAAGGATTATAAAGAAACCTTGTGGCTTCCTTTAAGTATCAGTTCTGGGGCGATCAAAATGGAATTAAGGCTGGAAACCGCAGACGCCGCTGACATCACTATAGCTGAATTTGGCAGAGATCATTTACTACACACATTTTGGGGTGGGGAGTGGCCATCTGCTGCAGTTGTATGGTTAAGTAATGCTTTTGACACATGCAAAATGTCTTAGTATAGTCAAAAGTCATCTAAAGATCACCTTATATGAACAGAATTAGGAAGAACAAGAGAAAAATTAATATGGAAGGATCAGTGCGTGTGTATGTATGTGTGTGTGTGTGCATGTGTGTGTGCATGCGTGTGCGTGCATTTAAGATGGCTATGGTGTGGAGCAGTAAGTGAGGAGCAGTAAGGTGGCTATGGTGAGGAGCAGTGAGGATCAGTAAGGTGACTATGGTGTGAAGCAGTAAGGTGGCTATGGTGAGGAGCAGTAAGACAGGATCAGTAAGGTGGCTATGGTGTGGAGCAGTAAGGTGGCTATGGTGAGGAGTAGTAAGTGAGGAGGAGAAGCAGTAAGACAGGATCAGTAAGGTGGCTATGGTGTGGAGCAGTAAGGTGGCTATGGTGTGGAGCAGTAAGGTGGCTATGGTGAGGATCAGTAAGGTGGCTATGGTGAGGATCAGTAAGGTGGCTATGGTGTGGAGCAGTAAGGTGGCTATGGGGAGGAGCAGTAAGGTGGCTATGGTGAGGAGCAATAAGATGGCTATGGTGAGGAGCAGTAAGATGGCCTATGGTGTGGAGCAGTAAGGTGGCTATGGTGAGGAGCAGTAAGGTGGCTATGGTGTGGAGCAGTAAGGTGGCTATGGTGTGGAGCAGTAAGGTGGCTATGGTGTGGAGCAGTAAGGTGGCTATGGTGTGGAGCAGTAAGGTGGCTATGGTGAGGAGCAGTAAGGTGGCTATGGTGTGGAGCAGTAAGGTGGCTATGGTGTGGAGCAGTAAGGTGGCTATGGTGAGGAGCAGTAAGGTGGCTATGGTGAGGATCAGTAAGGTGGCTATGGTGAGGATCAGTAAGGTGGCTATGGTGTGGAGCAGTAAGGTGGCTATGGGGAGGATCAGTAAGGTGGCTATGGTGAGGATCAGTAAGGTGGCTATGGTGTGGAGCAGTAAGGTGGCTATGGGGAGGAGCAGTAAGGTGGCTATGGTGAGGAGCAATAAGATGGCTATGGTGAGGAGCAGTAAGATGGCCTATGGTGTGGAGCAGTAAGGTGGCTATGGTGAGGAGCAGTAAGGTGGCTATGGTGTGGAGCAGTAAGGTGGCTATGGTGTGGAGCAGTAAGGTGGCTATGGTGAGGAGCAGTAAGGTGGCTATGGTGTGGAGCAGTAAGGTGGCTATGGTGAGGAGCAGTAAGGTGGCTATGGTGAGGAGCAGTAAGGTGGCTATGGTGAGGAGCAGTAAGGTGGCTATGGTGAGGAGCAGTAAGGTGGCTATGGTGTGGAGCAGTAAGGTGGCTATGGGGAGGAGCAGTAAGGTGGCTATGGTGAGGAGCAATAAGATGGCTATGGTGAGGAGCAGTAAGATGGCCTATGGTGTGGAGCAGTAAGGTGGCTATGGTGAGGAGCAGTAAGGTGGCTATGGTGTGGAGTAGTAAGGTGGCTATGGTGTGGAGCAGTAAGGTGGCTATGGTGAGGAGCAGTAAGGTGGCTATGGTGTGGAGCAGTAAGGTGGCTATGGTGAGGAGCAGTAAGGTGGCTATGGTGAGGAGCAGTAAGGTGGCTATGGTGAGGAGCAGTAAGGTGGCTATGGTGAGGAGCAGTAAGGTGGCTATGCAGTGTAAGTGCTTAAATAAAGGTCACAAACATGTTTAGTGTAGGCCACATTCCACATGTATGAACAGACATAACATACCAACACAATACAAACATAAAACTGGAAGAGAAGGCTCTAGCTGTTTGGCAGAAGAGCATTGTCTTTGGCAGTGACCACTCCTTCAAAATTAATCTCTATGCTAAACTGGAGGGGATACAGTCTTCTTATCTTGGACTTCTGAAGGTTATCCAACTCATTTCGTTTTAAAAACAACCTACGTGGGAAATATGTATACAAGCAATCATGTACACACATGCACACAATCCCATACACACGTCATATGCATCAGATGTGTATACTGAATGTAAAAACAATGAATGATTCCATATCCATATCGATATGACCCACTACTGTGTACCCTACATCATCACTGACCTGTTGTTTTCCACAAATGCTGTGTGGAACCAAAAATAGAACTGACACTTGTCACTTCCACATGGAATGGTTTTCTGCATATGTGTAAAAACATGGTGCGCATAATTCCCTCCATCCTCACATCTCCACCACCCTACCATCATTTCTCTAGCCTCCTTTCAACCCTCTTCCCTCTTCTCCCCACCATCTCCCTCTCTTCTCCCCACCATCTCCCTCTCCCCATCCCTCCCTCCTGTCCACCCTCCTCTCTCTCCTTTCCATCCTCTTCCCTCCCTCTCCTACCCACCTCCCTCCTCTCCTCCCCATCCTTACTGTTGAACAGTAGAACTTCATGCGGACGTCATCAGTGACTAATAAAGGCCTACTGTCCAGAAAGACTACCCGAACAGCCTCATCTTTGGCATCTGGAACAATCACTTGCTGTGTGGGTGGAAAGCACTCTATACGGGCTCTATACACCACAACATGCCTCATGCCGTCCATTTTTGGCCTCATGGGAACCATAATTACACAACCACACCCACTTACTGTGTGGTTGCTACGTGAACGGAAGGAGAACTCCAAAATTTTGTTTCGCATCTGGAAGACTTCAAAGCTCCAATCCATTCCATCCCCACTACCAATCTCTGTATGAAAGAAACCAAAGACCCCACAGAGACATGAGTAGAGAGACATGAGTAGAGACATGAGTAGTGACATCATTAGCAATTGGATTCCACAACACCCATAGTTAATTATACAGTAGTACAAGTCATTATAACACAGGACCAAAAATGCTGTGATCGATAAAAAAAAACAATATCTCTATAATTAGTTATACTCGGTAACACATTCACCTGCTCACCCCACCCACCTGCTCACTCCACCCACCTGCTCACCCCACCCACCTGCTCACCCCACCTACCCACTTGTTCACCTCCTCAGCTTACCATATATGGCTATCTGTCTAATCTTCAAGGTAACAGGTGGGGGGAGATTGCTGTTCATTGTGGTCAAAAGTTTCTCATAGTAGCAAACATAGCGACTCTGCACTCACCACACACACACACACACACACATATACACACATATACACACACACACACACACACATATTTTGGCACATACATAAAATTCAATGATTCAACTAGTATTTACTTTGCACAAATACAGTGATAGTGAGGTTTTAAAACTATATTCATGAGTACATCACACACACACACACACATACACACACACAGGGTATCAGGGGTGTTAACACATGGCGAGGGGTGTCAAAAGGGTGCTGTCTTGGGTGTCAACAAGGTACTAACCCGGTGTGTCAGCAAGGTATTAACCCGGGATGTTAACTAAGGTACTAACCTGGCTAGGGGTGTCGACCCCCTGGCTCTGATTCCCCTGGTTGATGTCTGTTCTGCGGTCTCTAAAGTGTTCCAGGCTTTGCTGTACACCCATGGAAGGAATAGGAGGTCATTGCAAGTTGTGTGTGGGGGAAGAGTGGTGTGTGTGTGGGTATGAGGTGTGGGTGTGTAGGTGTGAGGGGTGTGTGTGTGGGTGTGAGGGATGTGTGTGGGTGTGTGGGTGGGGCGATGTGTGGGTGTGGGAGGAATGTGTGGTGTGTGCGGATGAGGGGTGTGTGGGGGAGGATGGGGTGTGTGGGTGGATGGGGTATGTGGGTGGGAGGTGGGGTGGGAGGGATGGGACATGTGGGTGGGAGGGTGTGTAGGTGGGAGTGGCACTCTGGCATGGATGCATTAAAATGATGACCTGGGGGCAAGAGGATGGTCTGGGGACAGGGTACACACCTTAGCTCCTCCATATTGGCCCGAACGCACAAGCAGAGCAGATACCATCATGCCAGTCCTTCCTGCACACACACACACACACCCACAAACACACACACACACACACCCACACACACACACACACACACACACACACACACAATGCATGACACCTTTGTATTGTCAATCCTCCCTCATCTGACCACACCCACTGATACCACTACAACTAGTCTCACTGGAAACTCCCCATCAGTGGGGGGAGGGGGGGCCACTGTAAGTTCCCCTGTCCCCACTGTCCATTTAGTTGGTGCCCTGGAAGATCCCCAGGCAAATAATTACCCCAAGGACATAGGAATTATTAAATCTGCAGTCTAGGTTGGTATATAGAACTGATGATCCAATGGGACAATATCAACTGGCTAGACCCAAGCCTTACGGCTACATGGGCCACCGTTGCTCCCCACCCACCCTCCCCACCACCCCACCCTCCCCACCCACCCCCCACCAGCCTCCCCACCACCCCACCCTCACCCGATTGAAGATATTAATATTGGTACTCCTTAGATGTTCTGTGTTCATGTGCTGATGACGCTCCTAACAGCTTGGTGCATCTTGATGCATGCAGAGTATGGGTACGTGTAGCAAATAAAATTTTTAAAACTATATGACTAAATTTTTAAGTTTATTCTATTTTGCCCCCAAGTGTAAAGGGAAAACACACAAGGATAAAGCCTACAGGATGGCACAAATCTGTAGGCACTTGGCCAATCTAACAATGACCATTGCCCCATTCCAGTGAACAAGATGCTAAAAGGGTTAAGTTATCAACTGACCTTTTCCCCCTTTGCAGTGCACCACAATCACATTGGCAGGGTCCCTGTCCATCCACACAGCAACATCATCACAGAAGTCAACCATGTCACTAATGGAGACGGCAAAACAACCTCTTAACACAGCTGATTGGCTGCACGCAGATGTGCAATAAACAGACCTCCACAAAGTTGTAGGTGTTTAAGGCAATGATATGACAACATAAAAATATGTGAGGGGAAGGACATTACTATGTGAGGGGAAGGACATTACTATGTGAGGGGAAGGACATTACTATGAGAGGGGAAGGACATTACTATGAGAAGGGAAGGACATTACTACGAGAGGGAAGGACATTACTACGAGAGGGAAGGACATTACTATGTGAGGGGAAGGACATTACTACGAGAGGGAAGGACATTACTACGAGAGGAAAGGACATTACTATGAGAGGGGAAGGACATTACTACGAGAGGGGAAGGAGATTACTACGAGAGGGAAGGACATTACTATGAGAGGGAAGGACATTACTATGTGAGGGGAAGGACATTACTACGAGAGGGAAGGACATTACTATTAGAAGGGGAAGGACATTACTACGAGAGGGAAGGACATTACTACGAGAGGGGAAGGACATTACTACGAGAGGGAAGGACATTACTACGAGAGGGGAAGGACATTACTATGAGAGGGAAGGACATTACTATGAGAGGGGAAGGACATTACTATGAGAGGGAAGGACATTACTATGAGAGGGAAGGGATTCACATTATGAAGGGACACTATATCACCTCTAGAGAAGGGACATTACTTCATAGGGAAGGGGGGGGGGGGGGGGGGGGTTCTTGATATCTGCTCATATCTGGTCCACATGCACACTAATAGCATTCATCAAATCTTATTTACAAATGTCATTAACTCACGTAAATTTTGCCACATTGTGGTCATCTATCAGTATGCGCTGGACTTGATTGTGGAAGTGTCGAGGATCGTACTCCTTCTCAGCTGCAAGGAAACATACGGAGATATGAGATCTACATGCCCACCACCTAGAGAGAACACAGCTAACAGGCCACCACCTAGAGAGAACAGGACACCACCTAGAGAGAACAGGCCACCACCTAGAGAGAACAGGCCACCACCTAGAGAGAACAGGCCACCACCTAGAGAGAACAGGACAACCACCTAGAGAGATCAGGACACCACCTAGAGAGAACAGGCCACCACCTAGAGAGATCACAGCTAACAGGCCACCACCTAGAGAGATCACAGCTAACAGGACACCACCTAGAGAGATCACAGCTAACAGGACACCACCTAGAGAGATCACAGCTAACAGGACACCACCTAGAGAGATCACAGCTAACAGGCCACCACCTAGAGAGATCACAGCTAACAGGGGTACATTACCCACCAACTAGCTAACAGATTCTTTCAAGAAATACTTGGCTCTCACTTTCCAGGGCAGTTCAGCACTTGGCAAAGGAGATGGAATGGCTAGCAGCCCTCTGTATGGACGTTACAAGCTCCATAGAAACAATGGCCACTGCTCGCTTAATGGCTAAAGCTAAGCCAATGATTATGGCTACAAACTTGCCATAAGATCCCCTCCTCATACACCTTCCCCTCCCTCTCCCTCCCTCTCTTCACCCTCAACCAAGCACAGAAAATCCATTGATGTTTCATGCAAATGGGTTAAGTAGGGGAGGGAAGGTGTGAATTAGGTAGGAGAGGGAAGGTGAGGGTTAGGTAGAAGAGGGAAGGTGAGGGTTAGGTAGGAGGGAAAGGTGAGGGTTAGGTAGAAGAGGGAAGGTGAGGGTTAGGTAGGAGAGGGAAGGTGAGGGTTAGGTAGAAGAGGGAAGGTGAGGGTTAGGTAGAAGGGGAAGGTGAGGGTTAGGTAGAAGGGGAAGGTGAGGTTAGGTAGGAGGGGAAGGTGAGGGTTAGGTAGAAGAGGGAAGGTGAGGGTTAGGTAGAAGGGGAAGGTGAGGGTTAGGTAGAAGGGGAAGGTGAGGGTTAGGTAGGAGGGAAGGTGAGGGTTAGGTAGAAGAGGGAAGGTGAGGGTTAGGTAGAAGAGGGAAGGTGAGGGTTAGGTAGGAGGGGAAGGTGAGGTTAGGTAGGGGAGGGAAGGTGAGGGTTAGGTAGGGGAGGGAAGGTAGGAGAGGAAGGTGAGGGTTAGGTAGAAGAGGGAAGGTGAGGGTTAGGTAGGAGAGGGAAGGTGAGGGTTAGGTAGAAGGGGAAGGTGAGGGTTAGGTAGGAGAGGGAAGGTGAGGGTTAGGTAGAAGAGGGGAAGGTGAGGATTAGGTAGAAGGGAAGGTAAGGGTTAGGTAGTAGAGGGAAAATGAGGGTTAGGTAGGAGAGGGAAGGTGAGGGTTAAATAGAAGGGGAGGGTTAAATAGAAGGGGAAGGTGAGGGTTAGGTAGAAGAGGGTTATGAAGTGGTATAGTACATGAGGCCCATAGGTACTATGAGACCGGTGCCACACCCATCATAACCCCACCCCTATCCACACCTACCCCAAGCCATTACATTCACTAACAACAAAACGTGGTATCCAAAATAAACAAGTGTCAAAAACAAATTATGGCAGAAATTTTCAGTATGCATTATTGCCACAGCCTATAGAACCTATGAAGTAACAATGTCTTATGATGGTGTAACAAACTTGGAAGATGATGTTTGGATAGCAAAATACAGGGGGGGTGTACAGGCAGTGGTGACATTGTGACGGTGTGGAGTTGTGTGGACATGAGTGGTGAGGACATGGTGATGGTGTGGGTGGTGAGGACATGGCAACGGTGTGGAGTGAGGACATGGCGACGGTGTGGAGTGATGAGGACATGGTGATGGTGTGGGTGGTGAGGACATGGCAACGGTGTGGAGTGAGGAGGACATGGTGATGGTGTGAAGTGGTGAAGACATGGTGATGGTGTGAGTGATGAGGACATGGTGATGGTGTGGAGTGATAAGGACATGGTGATGGTGTGGAGTGATGAGGACATGGTGATGGTGTGAAGTGGTGAGGACATGGTGATGGTGTGGAGTGATGAGGACATGGTGATGGTGTGGGTGGTGAGGACATGGCGACGGTGTGGAGTGATGAGGACATGGTGATGGTGTGAAGTGGTGAAGACATGGTGATGGTGTGGAGTGAGGAGGACATGGTGATGGTGTGGAGTGATGAGGGCATGGTGATGGTGTGAAGTGGTGAAGACATGGTGATGGTGTGGAGTGAGGAGGACATGGTGATGGTGCTTGAGTGGTGTGAGACTTACAGCACAGATTATAAACGAGGTAGTGGCCATTATGTTTGTGGTCTAGGAAGCGTCCCACTTCCTCTATGGAGTTTCTGTAAAGTTTTTGGCTTCCAGAGGAAGGGAAAGACATGGCTATGACACGATCTATGGTGACAGGGAGGGGGAGAGAGGAGGAGAGGACATGGAGGGAGGGAGAAGATGAGTGAGAAGAGGTGGGAGGAGAGAAGGGAGACATCAATAACACAATATGTAGCTATGGCAACCACAATATGTAACTATGCCATTTTCCACTCCATGATGGACAGTTCAATTTTCAGTGCGTAAGAAAGAAGTTGTAGATGACATAATACAATATGAAAACTTGAAAAAAACCTGAGTTAGGTTCCTTTTCATTGCAATGATCCTCACATACATGCAGTAATTATAATTTCTATGATCCGTGATCACCAAAAAAAAGTTGCAGATCCAGGGTACATGTCTAGCAATCATTTTCCAAAGTAGAAAGGTATGGGTATAAGGGGAGGAGGTGGGAAGGGGAGGAGGTGGGAAGGGGAGGAGGTGGGAAGGGGCAACACCCTGTAGTTATCAGGTGGCTGAGAATATACCCATGGCTCTCCCTAGTGTACCCCTGGCTCCCTCTGATGTACCCACGGCTCCCTCTGATGTACCCCTGGCTCCCCTGATGTACCCTCGGCTCCCTCTGATGTACCCCCGGCTCTCTCTGATGTACCCACAGCTCCCTCTGATGTACCCATAGCTCCCTCTGATGTACCCACAGCTCCCTCTGATGTACCCACAGCTCCCTCTGATGTACCCACAGCTCCCTCTGATGTACCCACAGCTCCCTCTGATGTACCCACAGCTCCCTCTGATGTACCCACAGCTCCCTCTGATGTACCCACAGCTCCCTCTGATGTACCCACAGCTCCCTCTGATGTACCCACAGCTCTCACAATGATTATGGTGAATCCAATGCTCTTGAATATGTAGGACATGATTAATAATGAATTTGTGACACAACGCTCTTGAATATGTGGACATGATTAATACATGTGTGTGCATGTGTTGCTCTGATCATCCTTTATCGAGAGAGGGAGAGGGAGAGGGGAGAGGGAGGGGGAGGGTTAGGTAGAAGAAAATATTCCCTTGACCATTTTTTCATATATAATGCAGGGGTGCCCATCAGGGATGGGCCTCAAACGTGTGGATGTGCACACCTCATGGACGACCATCATTTAACCAATCACGTGTTATGCCTCTTTAGATTACATCAATTAGTGTAGAGCATTCATTGTCACATGACAGGATATGTTATTCCAGACCTGTTCAGGTTGGATGCCTTGTTTTAAAGAGTGAGAGCTATCTCGCCTTGTTAGAACTAGAAACCTTGTGCGTGCATCAATTCATAGCAGACCAGTGGCTCTCATGATGTGAGCATCATCATCCCAAGATCACAGCGCAAGGTCACCCACCATGTAGATGTGCATCCCGAATAATAATCATGGTATTTGAATGTCCTCCTCTTGGCCCCTCCTCCCTTTGGCCGGCCACTCCTCTCTTTGGCCGGCCCCTCCTCCCCTTGGCCCCCTCCTCCCTTTGGCCGGCCCCTCCTCCCCTTGGCCCCTCTCTTCCCCTTGGACCCCCTCCTCCCCTTGGCCCACTCCTCTTGGCCCCTTCTCCTCTTGGCCCCCTTCCTCCTCTTGCCCCCCCCCCCCCCCCCCACCTTGTGGTGACCCTTCATCTCTGACAATGCCGATCCAGTGACCCTACCTGTCACATAGGTGAGGTCAAGGTCAAATTCTCCTTCTGTGTATCTGCGCCTGTTTCGGGACACCTAAATTTGTATAGGTGTTCTAATAAATGCACATCTTCCAATGCTCTGTACCTTTCTCCTGACATAGGCAGACAGAGGCTCTCGTTCCTTCAGTTGTCTGATCCATGCTAAGATCCTTACAACTCGTAATACAATGACAAGCCGTGCGGCCCTAAGAAAGAGGTGGAATGGGGAGGAGGGAGTATCAGATGGACTGAAGGGAACATCAGGTGGACATAATAAGGGTGGGAGTGAGCATCAGGTGGACATGATAAGGGTATGAGGGAGCATCAGGTGGACATGATAAGGGTGGGAGTGAGCATCAGGTGGACATAATAAGGGTGGGAGTGAGCATCAGGTGGACATGATAAGGGTGGGAGTGAGCATCAGGTGGACATGATAAGGGTGGGAGTTGAGCATCAGGTGGACATGGTAAGGTAGGAGGGACTATCAGGTGGACACGGTAAGGGGAGGAGGGACTATCAGGTGGACATGGTAAGGGGAGGAGGGAACATCAGGTGGACATGAGGGACTATCAGATGGACATGGTAAGGAGGCATGTTTGGTGAAGTGTGCTTACAGAAGAAAGATCTCTCCTGGTGGTGGTGATGAATTTGCAATCTTGTGATCAATATCAAATGCAACGGCCAGAATGATAGTGAACAGATTGGCCACTGTTACTATGACTACGTCTGCCAACTCCACCCAGCGTTTCAAAACAAGTTGAGATCTGTAGTATATGGGTGCATATGCATGTTTGTGTGTATGTATGTGTGTATGTGTGTATGTGTGTGTGTGTGTGTGTGGTGTATGTGTATGTGTGTGTGGTGTGTGTGTATTTATGTATGTGTGTATGTGTGAGTGTATTTATGTGTATGCGTGTATGTGTGTGGTGTATGTGTATGTGTATATGTGTGTATGTGTGTGTGGAGTGTGTGCATGTATGTACGTGTAATAAACCAAGTTGTCAGTGAGCTAAGCAATTCTGTGTATTTAGACATGACAAAACTCCTTCAACCTTTTATCCTGGAGATCTGATGTGTGCTGTAGGTGCATGGTCATGTGCTGTAGGTACATGGTTGGTTCATGTGCTGTAGGTACATGGTTGGTTCATGTGCTGTAGGTACATGGTTGGTTCATGTGCTGTAGGTACATGGTGTGTGTGTGTGTGTGTGTGTGTGTGTGTGTGTGTGTGGTGTGTGTGTGTGTGCATGCGTGCATGCATATGCATGTGTATGCATGTGTGCTATGTGCACCTGCGTATGTCCAAATGTGCATGTGCACGTGAGTCTGTGTGTCATGGAGACTTCATAAATGCATGTGCATGCATCCATGACAACAGTCTAGTGTAGGCCTGAATGACAAATTGAAAAACCACATTATATTCATGGTGTGAATAACTACTCTCAGGGGCACAGCAATCTCTACCAGGCCGTCAGTGTGAAGTCATGCCTGCTTCCTGCACTAAGCTTGTTTTATTTATAAACACCAAGCACACTAACACACACACAAAGATAAAAACACACACACACACACACACACACACACACACACACACACACACACACACACACACACACACACACACACACACACACACACACCTTACCCTAGTCCAACAAGGCGTAAGAAGACTTCGCCATAACTGTACGCCCCACACAACAGCGACACAACCTGCAAGGCGTCCTGCTTCGCAACGGTAGCCGGGTTGATAGTCAAGACCAACGCTAGCTCCGCGCATACAACGGCTATGTAGAGCAGCAGTACCGCAATACTCAGTATCCTTTGGCCGCGTAAAAATAAGGAGAGAAGGAAACAAAACAATCTAAATTAGGGGGCGGGGGGTGGGGGGGTGGAGAAGTGCCGAGCGTTGGCTACTGCTACGTAAGGCATTGATTTCTGGCTAGTCCGTGAGTGCATGCGCGCTCCACTCACTTCATCATGCAGGATTCCACTCCGTACATCAGCCTCACCCGCGCCCTCCTGCAAGGGCGGGAAGTATGCCAGAGATTCAAACAGGTAAATGACAAAAGAAAAAAAAAAAAAAAAAGAAAGGAAAAGGGGTCGAGCATCGCTTACGCCAAAAGGTCCTCGAACGAGTCGTTCTTAATGTACCGCGGAGCGTTAGGGTTGTGATCGATTGACACCCTCCTTGGAGGCAGGTAAGATTTCGTCACCGCAGCTGCAGGGTCTACATCTTCATCCTCTTCTTCATCGAACTCGTCAGGGGGGAAGGAGTAGTAGCGACTGGAGGTCAATTCTGCCATGTCAACTCCCGGTGAATACTATAAGCCACACCCACATGAGCTGCAATGAATATTAGCATTTTAATTGAATTCTTACCATAGGGATGAAGGAACATTAAAAAGGATAACCGGTCTGGGCATTGAAGGGGGTTATCCATAAATGATATCACGCTCCGGGGTTCTAAAAAGCAACTTATCGGGTGACGTCACTTGTGATGGCACATAATTACGTAATTTGGCCTGGGTACGACACTGGAAGTGCAATGATTACATATGATGAATGAAAAGGTCTAGAGCCAATTTTTAAACATCTGGTTACTAAATTGTCAGGTGTTGCCATGTGCACTTAATATACAACACACACACACACACACACACACACACACACACACATGCACATACACACATATACACACACGTTTCCAGTGGGACTACTGGCATGTCATAATTGGCATTCTGGGTAGATGTTTGAAGAGAACACATTTTGGGAATGCTGTATTGTTAATTGGAAATCAGCATTATATGGAGTGATGGGGTAGCATTATATGGGGTGATGTGGGCTGAAGGGGTGATGTGGGGTGAAGTGGTGATGTGGGGGGAAGTGGTGATGTGGGCTGAAGTGGGGATGTGGGTTGAAGTGGTAATGTGCACTGGGGATTCGTTATGAAACCCGCTTTCATGTACGATATATTACCTTGATCCGCCATGTTGGTGCAGGTTATTACACGGTGGTATGAGGGCATTTTCTGTACAGTGTTCTGAACGAACAATAATTGTACCGATGATTAATTCAGAAGAAGAGAACACTATAACCATGCCTCTAGTGATTTCGAATACTAGTAACATGTGTTGAAATAGTAATGCCACCGGCCATGTACACCACAACGGTGGGCAGATTTATATGTTTTGTTTGTTGCGTGGCAAAGTAAGCTTTTCTTGTTAGGGAAATATCTTATGTAGCAGCTGTATAGTGTTAGGTGACAATATGTACTGGTTCAAAGCAATAAACACAAAGCTAGCAAACGAACAGAAGTTAACCATTTCTGAACAACAGCAGCATAATTCGGCAAAGCGATATGTATACCACGCAGCGTCAGTATTCTTCTACATACAGTCGTTCTTCGGTCCTGGCATAATCTGTGGTCCTGGGACCTCGATCAAAACATTGCGCGCGGTGACTAAGGGGCGTGGCTCGTGTTGTAGGCGTGGCCAACGAAGCGTTAGGCGGGGATGTCGATGGAGCGTGAGGCGGACTTCCTACGCTGCTCAAAGGTTCCTTGTCCTTGATTAAGCAAGTATGCTAGTGCTTAGCTCCAGCCATTTTTCTTGACTTAGCTAAATACATATGCCGAGTTCAACAGGATGGTTCAAGCCATTGCAAGAATGGGACCTCGTCAGACGCAAATGCGGTTTGCGTAAGTTTTAATGCGTACGCGCGGGAATTATACATGTTTGATGAACAGACAGGGAACGAGTGAAGAGTATCGCTTCTACGCCAACTTGATAGACCTTCTGCGACAAGTCATCAAGTAAGATTGTGGGTAACTAAGGAAATACTAGCAGTAACTAAGGCATTTTAACTAATTAAGGTAATATGTAATTATATTTATTGGTAACAAACGTAGAAGAGCATGCAACGCATGAAGTTTGTACGTGTGATTGTGTGGTAAGACTGCATGACTGAATAGTACTAAAAATGAGCGCATTCAATTGCACCACACCTACTCATGCAAATACAATATATTCACAATCACATGATATTCACATGACATATACAATCACAAGACACATCACATGACACACCCCATCTACATCCAATCACATGGCGTCCACATGACAATCGTTATGGTAAATATTCACCATAGCAACCCTGATGCCATCAGCCAGAGGGAGGACCTCCAACATGTATATCAGTGGTTCCATAGCAACAAACCCTTGGTTACACAGGTTTGACATTGGAGCATGCATGTGTAATGCATGGCTGTATTAATGCGCATAAATGTATGTGTGTGTGTGTGTGTGTGTGTGTGTGTGTGTGTGTGTGTGTGTGTCCCACCTCCACCTGCAGACCATAAAGCCATCCCAGAGAATGCCAACCTTGGCTGTGAGCAACATCTCTGTGAGACCCCACACCACGCCCCTGCAGGCCACACCCCTACAGGTAAGTGGACGCCTGGTGCTTTGAATCAAGTGGCCATCCTATTCATGGCACAGACCCTGCTTCCTCCTAGCCACGAGTCCTTTCGGGGACACAGCAGTGTGCTTCCAGCTGCTGACTCACTCAGCGACATAGCTGAAGAGTCTGATGATTGCAGGGAGACTATAACATTGCCTTCACCGTCCAGAGAGGGCAGATTTGGTAGCCATGGAAGAAGGTCGCCTATGGAAGGAGGGAGAGGGTCTCCTATGGAAGGAGGGAGAAGGTCTCCTATGGAAGGAGGGAGAAGGTCTCCTATGGAAGGAGGGAGAGGGTCTCCTATGGAAGGAGGGAGAAGGTCTCCTATGGAAGGAGGGAGAAGGTCTCCTATGGAAGGAGGGAGAAGGTCTCCTATGGAAGGAGGGAGAAGGTCTCCTATGGAAGGAGGGAGAAGGTCTCCTATGGAAGGAGGGAGAAGGTCTCCTATGGAAGGAGGGAGGTCGCCCATGGAAGGAGACAGGAAGCCATTACATGATGGAAACTCAGCAAAGTAGGACTGGGGACTAAGAATTGCCATGGTAACATGTCACTTATGCAGTAGGGTTCATCCGAGGTCACAGACAACTCCAGCTGTTATTTCACTGCCATCAGAGGATTTTCCAGCTACATGTGCAGCAAGGTATTTGATCAGGTGACCATCATGTAACCAAATTAAGTGAGGTCTAAGCCTGTGCTTCCTCTCATGAAAACCCTTACTTTTTTTGGGAAGGTAGTGGAGGACAATCCTTTTATGGTACAGCCTCCTTCGTCAACAAAGTAAAGTTAACCCCATGTTTTCCCTAGGCCTTATTCAGTTACGTTTGGAAATGTGTTGGAAAAAGCTACTGGGATTGCAGCCAGCATGACTTTGCAAAGGGAACAGGTGAGAGGGAGGTACAAGTATCGCACACATGTACACCATGCATACATACATACACACACATATACTAGATGCTATGCTATTGTGGAAGGGGGGGGGTGGGAAGGGGTGTGGATTAAAAGCATCTGCAAGTTGATGATAGTACGTACAGTACGAGAGAAGTTCACTGCTGTACGACAAATTAAATCCTACTCCGCAGAGAGTCCCAGGTTTTGTATGGATAGTAATTATTAATTCATCTATCTCCTTCCCTCCTACCTTCCTCTCTCTCCCTCCTCTGGGGAAGATGTTAAATTTTCAGAAAGCAGTTAGGGAAACATTATCAAGACCGGCTACTGTTCCCATACCAACTTCTGTCCCCATGGCAACCATGAGCACACTTGTAAGCTACAGTCCAGATGTGGATCCAAATCATGTAGCACAGGCAGCAATAAAGAACAGTATGGAGAGGACCATACCTCACCAAGTGCTGATAGAAGGGAACGTATCTTTAAGGAATGAAGCACCCCCACAGGAAGTGATGCAGGGGAACACCCGACAGGAAGTGATGCAGGGGAACACCCCACAGGAAGTGATACAGGGGAACTTATATCTAAGGCCCCCACAGGAAGGTACGGAAGGGAACAGCACCACAAAAGAGGAAGTCACAGGAGGTCCACACACCCTCACACAAGAAGTCACAGGTCCACACACCCTCACACAAGAAGTCACAGGTCCACACACCCTCACACAAGAAGTCACAGGTGATCCACACACTCTCACACAAGAAGTCACAGGTCGTCCTCACACCCTCACACAAGAAGTCACTGGTGGTCCACACACCCTCACACAAGAGGTCATAGGTGGTCCACACACCCTCACACAAGAAGTCACTGGTGGTCTACATTACACTCAGGTGTATGTGTGCCCAGAAACACCTGCTTGTACAGAAACTCTTCCCAATACAAGAGAAGGCATAAGGTGAGAGAGTACATGGTGGTTCGAACTCATACCTCAGTGACCAAAATGGTAACACCTAGTTGATAAGACAGTACTATACCAAATGACATTGGAGTGAACACCTTCGTCTTTCAATCAGGCCATCATCCTCCTCCTCCACTTCTGTGACTGTGAACACCTTATCCTTACTGGTGCCTGAATGTCACATTCCACAAAACACAAACAAGCCTGGGTATGTTTGCAAGCAAAACACACAAACACTACCATACATTCACACCTTGATTTCTCTGACACAGTATCCTGAAGTGCGGATTGCTACGTTCCCCCACAAAGAAGGGTTCACGTGTGATGGGCGCTGGATTTAAAATGGATAGGTTAGGATGATCCTATATTGTCCACACCTCCTACACACCTCTCCTTCACATCTCCTACACGTCACTCCTTCCCCACATCCCCTACACACCACTCCTTTCACACATCCCCACACACCACTCCTTTCACACATCTCCTTCCCCACCCCTAAACCACTCCTTCCACATCCCCTATACACCCCTCCTTCTCAACTTCACCTACACACCCCTCCTCCCCTACATCTCCTACACACAGGTACAGACCCAAATTCAGTTAAAGAAATATATTGAGCACCAATTATGAGTCATTTAAACACCAAGACCACTCTTATTTTTTCCCACTAAGAAAAGGGAGGGGGCCCAGCAAACCATTCTGGATCACTACTGTACATTAACCATAACAACCAAGCAACATTAAATTGCACACCAGGGGGTAAACACTGCAGTACAAGGTGTAATGATCTATGTATGACCATTTGGTGACATTATTTCATTCTGTACTATGATGATAACAGGAAGTGGTTGTCACAACAAATAGGGAAACAGAAAACAAAAGGTTCCGCTGCAGCTGCCCTTTCACACTACAAGAGGAAGAGGAAACTACAGTGTTTGTAAAAATTAAAATGCCAGCCTTTCTCTTTCCCAGCTCATTCCAACTGTCCACCAATGCACCTTCACTTCTTTTTAAGTGCGTCCAGGATGCGTAGGATGTAGAGGAAGAGGTTAATGAGGTCAAGGTACAGGTTGACTGACGCCACTATGTAATCCTCTGGGGACAACTTGTGCATGATCAGGTGGGTGTCAAAGATGATGTAACCACTGAAGAGGAGGGCCCCTCCCACTGATAGCACCATCTCAAAAGGGCCATTTTGAAAGATCAGCTGCAAAAGATGGGAGAAGGGGTGTGTGGTGGGGGAAGGAAAGGAGTGGTGCAGGGGAGGGTGTGTGGTGGGGGAAGGAAAGGAGTGATGTGGGAGGGTGTGTGGTGGAGGAAGGAAACGAGTGGTGCGGGGGAGGGTGTGTGGTGGGGGAAGGAAAGGAGTGGTGTGGGGGAGGGTGTGGTGGGGGAAGGAAAGGAGTGGTGTGGGGGAGGGTATGTGGTGGCGGAAGGAAAGGAGTGGTGCAGGGGGAGGGAGTGATGTGGGGAGGGAAAATGAACGCAACACCTGATCAGGCTGGTCTGCAAACGTGTGGCCATGGTAATGTCTCAACAACAATTTGCTGATGCTATGAGCAATCACAAATTAAATTGAAGTACCTCATCACCTTCCATGGCTCCCCCCCCCTCCCCAAACTAGACCTTTTCTAATTCACACTATTATCGAATCTGCAATTCTGGATACCAAAATCTTAACAATTTTGATTTTGATCACACCCATGTCCCACTTAACATAACTACTGCCTCTCTCTCCCTCTAACCACACCCCTGTCCCCCTATCTCCCCTGCCCTCTCTCTTCCTACCCCATGCCTCTCTCCCCTGTCCCTAAAGTTGCACAACATACCTGAAATATTGTAGCAATGAAGAGAACCAAAAGGAAGGAGAATAAGCTAAAGATGAGGGGAAGGAGGAGGTATACATTGGTTGGTACGTGTATACGTGTGTGAGGGTGCATGTGAGGGTGATGTGAGGGTGCATGTGAGGGTGATGTGAGGGTGCACATGAGGGTGCATGTGAGGGTGCATGTGAGACCTTGCCCCCCAGGTGCTGAAGTCATATTTGCTCTGCATGGTGTAACTGGTCAGACCCACAAACACCACCCCGGTAATGAAGAATGCCTCAAAGACAAGGCTCTGGTCGTAGTAGGTTACTGGGTAGAGGAGAATGGGGAGGAGGATGCGATAAACACACCTCCAATTAGTGTACACCTACCAACAGTTCCAAGTGATACACTCTCCAATAATGTCTACAGAACAATAAAGAAATCCAATAATGTACATGACACAGGAAGCCCACACTTCACAGTGTGTGACCCCATGTGTGTTAATGGGTGTGGCTCTACCTCCACCCCAAGTGTAATTCCTTACAAAGGCCAGTAACAGATAGTAGTTAGTAGGAGACTCTCTACTCTTGTACATCAGTGCCATCAGAACAATAAATGTGAGTACCACTGTACTCAGAACTAGTACTGGGCTGTATGAAAGAGAGATAGGAAGAGAGGGAGGGAGGAAGGAGAGAGGGAGGGAGGGAGGGGGAGGGAGAGGGAGGGAGGAAGGAGAGAGGGAGGGAGGAAAGGAAGAGGGAGGGAGAGAGAGAGAGAGAGAGAGAGAGAGAGAGAGAGAGAGAGAGAGAGAGATTGAAACCGAGAGGCCACCTAAACCTTACATATCCTTAACACCTGATGTCTAAAAAGTGAAAAGGCATGCCCACCTCACCTCTGCTGAGTATAGTCGCGGACTGAGGGGACGTACATGTACACCGCACATACGGCTACAGTCAATAACAGCTGGGCCGACAGTATTCCGTACACCTTCCTCAAAAAGGCTGCGAGCAGAACGAAAAATAAAATGACCTTAGCCGTACAGGGAGGTACAAAACCGCATCTTGTACGTCGCAAATGGCACCCGAATCGCGGAGACAGACGCACAAAATTCGCGCAAGCAATGCATTAAAAAAACATATATGGAAACAGCCTTTGTATTTGGTCACGTATCCTTACACATTCGAAGGGCCATCTGAGCTTGCCATACTGAAACGCCTTCTTTTCCTTTTCCTCCGAGCGAACCAACAAAGCTTTCCACGTCCATGACCGAACAAATTTAAGAGACCAAATTATTTGTTGCGTCACGTGACGTATACCATATAGCTATTAATGTCTAACAAGACTGAGGCAAGAATATTGCTAGAGAAATATGAAAATTTGCTGAACAAAACCATTCTAGTTTATCAGGTAAGGCTAGACGAAGAAGCGCCGAGTGTAACTGCATATAGGAGTATCACTACAGCGTGGGATTGATGATGCATATTTTCTACGATATGAGGAGGTGTAACAGAGTATTGGCTAAGCGCATAGACACGCTAACGCTCAAGACGCACGCTTGCGCGCACACGTGAGCATGTCAACTGTTGCCACAATATCACAGAACCCAGCGACAGGCCTCCTGCCAGCATTCATCTTGAAGGACGGCACAGCCGGATGGGCCAGTAACCATGCCTGGGTCCGGGACAACGTCTACAGCGTTGTCAGCGTCTGGGGCCTTGCACTGGCTTACAGGAACATTGCAGAGCGGGAAGACGACAAGATGAAGGCCTTTCACCTCGAGCAGGTAACGGTTTCACCTCCGAGATTCTTGTAAGAAGGAGTGCAAGGTGGTATTATGGAGAAAGGAAGGAGAGAGGAAATAGAGAAAAGTGTTAACTTTATTCTTGTATCTCGTAGAGCGTTGTGAAGCTAATGAGAGGTCTGCTGTTCTGTATGATGAGGCAGGTAGGAAGGTGGGGTAATCTAATCCGGGAAGGCTGATGTGTATGTTTGCTGTGCAATGATGCCAGGCGGCCTGGGTGGGTACAAAAAAAACGTGAAGGTGCTTGGCAATTGGTTAGAGGAGAGGTGAATTTTAGCTCACCCCTCTTTCCCTTCATGTCTACATTCTCACCTCCCTCTTTCACCTTTCCACTTCATCTCTCCTCTTCCCCTCTCCCTCCTCTTCATCTCTCCTCTTCCCCTCTCCCTCCTCTTCATCTCTCCTCTTCCCCTCTCCCTCCTCTTCATCTCTCCTCTTCCCCTCTCCCTCCTCTTCATCTCTCCTCTTCCCCTTGCCCTTATCTCTCCACTCCCTTAACCCACCCCCCCTTACAGGTGGATAAGGTAGAGAAGTTCAAGAAATCATTGGAGCGAGACAACGCCCTCCATGCCAAATATAACATGCGTACGTATCAGTGAGCGTGGCATGGTGGATTGTATGGATGGACGGGGCATGGTGGATTGTATGGGTGAACGTGGCATGGTGGATTGTATGGGTGAACGGGGCATGGTGGATTGTATGGGTGAACGTGGCATGGTGGATTGTATGGGTGGACGTGACATGGTGGATATGGTAGATGCAAGGTAGAGTGTGCACAAGGCAGTTTTCTGGGGCTCTGGTTGCAATTACAAAGATGCACTTTAAGTGGTATTCTATTGAAAATTTGGCTATTTCAAAGTGCTACACTGAACGTATAAAAGAATTGTTTTATGCTGTGTTCAAGCTCTGTTGCCTGTTTGTTGCCTTTTTATGTCTCTATTGTGGTCATGCTATGTTACATCGTTTTATTCCTTACCTCTCCATCCCTTACCTCTCCATACCTCTCCATTCCTTACCTCTCCATTCCTTACCTCTCCATTCCTTACCCCTCCATTCCTTACCCCTCTCCATTCCTTACCCCTCTCCGTTCCTTACCCCGCTCTATTGAACCAGAGACCTGTGCCCCTGTTGTTGGCGACTTTGACTGGGGCCATCTCCAGATAGATGCCACAGCCTTGTACGTCCTCATGTTGGCCCAGATGACTGCCTCTGGTAAGGGGTGGGAGGGGCTGGGCACAAAAGATTAGTGCCATTGCATTTGTTGGGGTCAGGCCTGCAGATCATATACACCCTGGATGAAGTGGCCTTTGTACAAAATCTGGTTTTTTATATTGAAGAAGCCTATAAAACACCTGTGAGTTACCCAAGCTCCATATTAGCACCAGCAGTTCACACACGCACACACACGCACACGCACACACACACACACACCTAGTGACAACACACACCTAGTGACAACACACACACACACACACACACACACACACACATACACACACACACACACACACACACATACACACACACACACACACACACACACATACACACACACACACACACACATACACACACCGTATGACAACGCTCACCTACATATCCAGTTACCTTACTTGTACAATTGGTTACCTCTCCACAACAGGACTATGGCATATGGGAGAGGGGTGATAAGTCCAACCATGGAGAGACAGAGCTCAATGCTACCTCCATAGGGATGGCCAAGGTATTTATAGCTTGAATGCGTGGTAGGGGTGTAGGATCAGGTGGGAGGGTGTAGGATCAGGTGGGAGGGTGTAGGATCAGGTGGGAGGGGTGTAAGATCAGGTGGGAGGGGTGTAGGATCAGGGAGGGAAGGGTGTAGGATCAGGTGGGAGGGGTGTAAGATCAGGTGGGAGGGTGTAGGATCAGGTGGGAGGGGTGTAGGATTAGGTGGGAAGGGTGTAGGATCAGGTGGGAGGGGTATAGGATCAGGTGGGAGGGGTGTAGGATCAGGTGGGAGGGGTATAGGATCAGGTGGGAGGGGTGTAGGATCAGGTGGGAGTGTGTAGGATCAGGGGACGGGTATAGGATCAGGGGGAAGGGTGTAGGATCAGGTGGGAGGGGTGTAGGATCAGGTGGGAGGGGTGTAGGATCAGGGAGGGAAGGGTGTAGGATCAGGTGGGAGGGTGTAGGATCAGGTTAGGATCAGGTTAGGATCAGGTGGGAGTGTGTAGGATCAGGTGGGAGGGGTGTAGGATCAGGGAGGGAAGGGTGTAGGATCAGGTGGGAGGGTGTAGGATGGGGGGGAAGGGTGTAGGATCAGGTGGGAGGGGTGTAGGATCAGGGGGGAGGAGTGGTCTGAGTGCATGATATTGATAGCATGGCCTCCTCCTCCGCAGGCTGCCCTTGATGCAATCAGTGGTCTGGACCTATTTGGAGCCAGGGGAGGTCCCTCCTCTGTCATCTGTGTCATGTATGATGAGCTGGCTCAATGCAGTGTACGTGTGTGTGTGTGTGTGTGTGTGTGTGTGTGTGTGTGTGTGTGTGTGTGTGTGTGTGTGCATGGTTGCATGTGTGTGTACGTGTGTTTGTGTGCATGGCTGCATGTGTGTGTACATGTGTGTCTTGTGCGTACTCCCATGCATAAGGACATTTGTGTCTCCCTCCATTAAGCACACCTTTCCTCCTCCCCAGGCCAAACTGGAGTCCCTCCTCCCCAGGGAGTCCAGCTCCAAGGAGGTGGATGCTGGCCTGCTTAGTATCGTAGGGTTTCCTGCCTTTGCAGTGGAGAATGTCCCCCTCATCCAGAAGACTAAGCAGAAGGTTGTGGAGAAGCTTTTGGTACGTGCTACTGTACATGAGTGTGAGTGTGAGTGTGTGTGTGTGTGTGTGTGTGTGTGTGTGTGTGTGTGTGTGTGTGTACAGGGGTCTGTGTAGTAATGTGGGTTGGTATAATTGGTATCATGCCCCTTCTGCTCACACTATATAGTGGATTACCTCTGTCTGTAGTATACATGTACTGTATCTGCTTATTCAGGGTGAGTATGGCTGTAAGCGCTTCCTGAGAGATGGCTACCAGACAGTAAAAGAGGTAAGAATTGGTGAGAATAAAGTAATGGGAGGGGGGAATCACCTCCTCCCCTGGCCCCCAGCATTAAACATGCCCTCCCTCCTCCCCAGGACCCCCAGCATTAAAGCATGCCCTCCCTCCTCCCCAGGCCCCCAGCATTAAGCATGCCCTCCCTCCTCCCCAGGCCCTAGCATTAAGCATGCCCTCCCTCCTCCCCAGGCCCTCAGCATTAAGCATGCCCTCCCTCCTCCCCAGGCCCCTAGCATTAAGCATGCCCTCCCTCCTCCCCAGGCCCCCAGCATTAAGCATGTCCTCCCTCCTCCCCAGGCCCCCAGCATTAAGCATGCCCTCCCTCCTCCCCAGGCCCCTAGCATTAAGCATGCCCTCCCTCCTCCCCAGGCCCCTAGCATTAAGCATGCCCTCCCTCCTCCCCAGGACCCTCACCGCCTTCACTATGAGTACTCGGAGCTGAAGGTGTTTGAGAACATTGAGTGTGAGTGGCCTCTGTTTTCCATCTACCTGGCCATCAACGCCATCTTTGATGGGACTGGGGAAGAGGTGGAAAGGTACTATAAGATGCTGGATAACCTGGTGATCAAGGGACAGGAAGACCTTGTGTCTGTGCCAGAACTGTACCTGGTACCAGAGGACAAGGTGAGAGAGGAGCAGCTATACGTCCACATAGCTACCCCTGTACTCACCCCTCCCCTTTGCTATGCACCCATATCCCTGGTCTCCTCCCTTGTCCCTCCTCACCTTGTGCTGTGTACCCATATATACCCATATCCCTGGCCTCTTCCCTCCTCACCCCCCCCTTGTGCTGTGTACCCATATATACCCATATCCCTGGCCTCTTCCCTCCTCACCCCCCCCTTGTGCTGTGTACCCATATATACCCATATCCCTGGCCTCCTCCCTCCTCACCTTGTGCTGTGTACCCATATATACCCATATCCCTGGCCTCCTCCCTCCTCACCTTGTGCTGTGTACCCATATATACCCATATCCCTGGCCTCCTCCCTCCTCACCTCGTGCTGTGTACCCATATATACCCATATCCCTGGCTCACCCCTCACCTTGTGCTGTGTACCCATATATACCCATATCCCTGGCCTCCTCCCTCCTCATCCCTCCCTTGTGCTGTGTACCCATATATACCCATATCCCTGGTCTCCTCCCTTGTCCCTCCTCACCTTGTGCTGTGTACCCATATATACCCATATCCCTGGTCTCCTCCCTTGTCCCTCCTCACCTTGTGCTGTGTACCCATATATACCCATATCCCTGGCCTCCTCCCTCCTCACCCCTCACCTTGTGCTGTGTACCCATATATACCCATATCCCTGGTCTCCTCCCTCCTCACCCCTCCCTTGTGCTGTGTACCCATATATACCCATATCCCTGGCCTCCTCCCTCCTCACCCCTCACTTGTGCTGTTTACCCATATATACCCATATCCCTGGTCTCCTCCCTTGTCCCTCCTCACCTTGTGCTGTGTACCCATATATACCCATATCCCTGGCCTCCTCCCTCCTCACCCCTCCCCTTGTGCTGTGTACCCATATATACCCATATCCCTGGTCTCCTCCCTCCTCACCCCTCCCTTGTGCTGTGTACCCATATATACCCATATCCCTGGCCTCCTCCCTCCTCACCCCTCCCTTGTGCTGTGTACCCATATATACCCATATCCCTGGTCTCCTCCCTTGTCCCTCCTCACCTTGTGCTGTGTACCCATATATACCCATATCCCTGGCCTCCTCCCTCCTCACCCCTCCCCTTGTGCTGTGTACCCATATATACCCATATCCCTGGCCTCCTCCCTCCTCACCCCTCCCCTTGTGCTGTGTACCCATATATACCCATATCCCTGGCCTCTTCCCTCCTCACCCCTCCTCACCTTGTGCTGTGTACCCATATATACCCATAGTGGTGAAAACATTTCTTCACCTAATGAAGGAGGGGGGATAGTATTGGTAGCAGGAAGCTAAATCATGACACCTTTCGAACTCTTCTAATCCAACTCTCTCTACCCACGTTTTTAACATCTCCTTTCTGCTTGACCCTTCCACCCCACCTCCACCCGCCTTCTCTCCCTCAGGTACCCCTGGAGTACAAGAACCCTCACAGCCAACAGCGTGTGCCCAGTGCCAAGGTGCAGCATATGTGGTCTCAGTCCTTGTACATACTGTGCGGCCTGCTCAGGGACAAGCTGATAGCTCCAGGGGAGATAGACCCTCTCAATAGGAGGTTATGCAAACAGCAGGGACACGACCCTATTGTGCAAGGTTGTGTGTGTGTGTGTGTGTGAGTGTGTGTATGTGTGTGTGTGTGTGCGTGCGTGCGTGTGTGCGTGCGTGCGTGTGTGCGTGCATGCGTGCGTGCGTGCGTGCGTGCGTGCGTGCGTGCGTGTGTGTGTGTGGGTTGGTATATGGTTATGTTTACTGAATGCTACATTGCATGAATGTGTGTTCATGTATGTATATAGTGTGTTCATGTATGTATATATACACCACGTGCTATGCATGTGTCTGGGAGAAAAGTATCGCCATGGTTACCACAAGTGTAGTAAAGCTAATGAGTGTATTTCCATTATGCCCCTCCTCCCCTCTCCATGATGTCCCTCCTCCCCTCTCCATGATGCCCCTCCCCCCCTCACCATGGTGTCCCTCCTCCCCTCTCCATCATGCCCCTCCTCCCCTCTCCATCATGCCCCTCCCCCCACAGTGGTACTCCTGGCCGAGGATCAACAGCTGTGTGCTCAGCTGAAGAAGCGTAACATACACACAGAGACGATCCGTCGTGTTGAGAGGAACCCCACCTATCCCGTGAAGATACTGCCTGCCAAAAATCTCACCAGCGTATACAGCTATCTTGGTGCGTGTCCCCTGGTCTCTGGTGTACAGCTACATGTGTCCGCTGGTCTCTAGTGTACAGCTACATGTGTCCCCTGGTCTCTAGTGTACAGCTACATGTGTCCCCTGGTCTCTAGTGTACAGCTACATGTGTCCCCTGGTCTCTAGTGTACAGCTACATGTGTCCCCTGGTCTCTAGTGTACAGCTACATGTGTCCCCTGGTCTCTAGTGTACAACTACATGTGTCCCCTGGTCTCTAGTGTACAGCTACATGTGTCCCCTGGTCTCTAGTGTACACCTGTATGTGTCCCCTGGTCTCTAGTGTACAGCTACATGTGTCCCCTGGTCTCTGGTGTACAGCTACATGTGTCCCCTGGTCTCTAATGTACAGCTACATGTGTCCCCTGGTCTCTAGTGTGTACAGCTACATGTGTCCCCTGGTCTCTAGTGTACAGCTACATGTGTCCCCTGGTCTCTAGTGTACAGCTACATGTGTCCCCTGGTCTCTAGTGTACAGCTACATGTGTCCCCTGGTCTCTAGTGTACAGCTACATGTGTCCCCTGGTCTCTAGTGTACAGCTACATGTGTCCCCTGGTCTCTAGTGTACAGCTACATGTGTCCCCTGGTCTCTAGTGTACAGCTACATGTGTCCCCTGGTCTCTAGTGTACACCTGTATGTGTCCCCTGGTCTCTAGTGTACAGCTACATGTGTCCCCTGGTCTCTGGTGTACAGCTACATGTGTCCCCTGGTCTCTAGTGTACAGCTACATGTGTCCCCTGGTCTCTAGTGTACAGCTACATGTGTCCCCTGGTCTCTGGTGTACAGCTACATGTGTCCCCTGGTCTCTAGTGTACAGCTACATGTGTCCCCTGGTCTCTAGTGTACAGCTACATGTGTCCCCTGGTCTCTGGTGTACAGCTACATGTGTCCCCTGGTCTCTAGTGTACAGCTACATGTGTCCCCTGGTCTCTAGTGTACAGCTACATGTGTCCCCTGGTCTCTAGTGTACAGCTACATGTGTCCCCTGGTCTCTAGTGTACAGCTACATGTGTCCCCTGGTCTCTGGTGTACAGCTACATGTGTCCCCTGGTCTCTAGTGTACAGCTACATGTGTCCCCTGGTCTCTAGTGTACAGCTACATGTGTCCCCTGGTCTCTAGTGTACAGCTACATGTGTCCCCTGGTCTCTAGTGTACAGCTACATGTGTCCCCTGGTCTCTGGTGTACAGCTACATGTGTCCCCTGGTCTCTAGTGTACAGCTACATGTGTCCCCTGGTCTCTAGTGTACAGCTACATGTGTCCCCTGATCTCCAGTGTACAGCTACATGTGTCCCCTGGTCTCTAGTGTACAGCTACATGTGTCCCCTGGTCTCTAGTGTACAGCTACATGTGTCCCCTGGTCTCTGGTGTACAGCTACATGTGTCCCCTGGTCTCTAGTGTACAGCTACATGTGTCCCCTGGTCTCTAGTGTACAGCTACATGTGTCCCCTGGTCTCTAGTGTACAGCTACATGTGTCCCCTGGTCTCTAGTGTACAGCTACATGTGTCCCCTGGTCTCTGGTGTACAGCTACATGTGTCCCCTGGTCTCTAGTGTACAGCTACATGTGTCCCCTGGTCTCTAGTGTACAGCTACATGTGTCCCCTGGTCTCTAGTGTACAGCTACATGTGTCCCCTGGTCTCTAGTGTACAGCTACATGTGTCCCCTGGTCTCTGGTGTACAGCTACATGTGTCCCCTGGTCTCTAGTGTACAGCTACATGTGTCCCCTGGTCTCTAGTGTACAGCTACATGTGTCCCCTGATCTCCAGTGTACAGCTACATGTGTCCCCTGGTCTCTAGTGTACAGCTACATGTGTCCCCTGGTCTCTGGTGTACAGCTACATGTGTCCCCTGGTCTCTGGTGTACAGCTACATGTGTCCCCTGGTCTCTAGTGTACAGCTACATGTGTCCCCTGGTCTCTAGTGTACAGCTACATGTGTCCCCTGATCTCCAGTGTACAGCTACATGTGTCCCCTGGTCTCTAGTGTACAGCTACATGTGTCCCCTGGTCTCTGGTGTACAGCTACATGTGTCCCCTGGTCTCTAGTGTACAGCTACATGTGTCCCCTGGTCTCTGGTGTACAGCTACATGTGTCCCCTGGTCTCTAGTGTACAGCTACATGTGTCCCCTGGTCTCTAGTGTACAGCTACATGTGTCCCCTGGTCTCTAGTGTACAGCTACATGTGTCCCCTGGTCTCTAGTGTACAGCTACATGTGTCCCCTGGTCTCTGGTGTACAGCTACATGTGTCCCCTGGTCTCTGGTGTACAGCTACATGTGTCCCCTGGTCTCTAGTGTACAGCTACATATGTCCCCTGGTCTCTGGTGTACAGCTACATGTGTCCCCTGGTCTCTAGTGTACAGCTACATGTGTCCCCTGGTCTCTGGTGTACAGCTACATGTGTCCCCTGGTCTCTAGTGTACAGCTACATGTGTCCCCTGGTCCCTAGTGTACAGCTACATGTGTCCCCTGGTCTCTGGTGTACAGCTACATGTGTCCCCTGGTCTCTAGTGTACAGCTACATGTGTCCCCTGGTCTCTAGTGTACAGCTACATGTGTCCCCTGGTCTCTGGTGTACAGCTACATGTGTCCCCTGGTCTCTAGTGTACAGCTACATGTGTCCCCTGGTCTCTGGTGTACAGCTACATGTGTCCCCTGGTCTCTAGTGTACAGCTACATGTGTCCCCTGGTCTCTAGTGTACAGCTACATGTGTCCCCTGGTCTCTAGTGTACAGCTACATGTGTCCCCTGGTCTCTAGTGTACAGCTACATGTGTCCCCTGGTCTCTAGTGTACAGCTACATGTGTCCCCTGGTCTCTGGTGTACAGCTACCTGTGTCCCCTGGTCTCTAGTGTACAGCTACATGTGTCCCCTGGTCTCTAGTGTACAGCTACATGTGTCCCCTGGTCTCTAGTGTACAGCTACATGTGTCCCCTGGTCTCTAGTGTACAGCTACATGTGTCCCCTGGTCTCTAGTGTACAGCTACATGTGTCCCCTGGTCTCTAGTGTACAGCTACATGTGTCCCCTGGTCTCTAGTGTACAGCTACATGTGTCCCCTGGTCTCTAGTGTACAGCTACATGTGTCCCCTGGTCTCTAGTGTACAGCTACATGTGTCCCCTGGTCTCTAGTGTACAGCTACATGTGTCCCCTGGTCTCTAGTGTACAGCTACATGTGTCCCCTGGTCTCTAGTGTACAGCTACATGTGTCCCCTGGTCTCTAGTGTACAGCTACATGTGTCCCCTGGTCTCTGGTGTACAGCTACCTGTGTCCCCTGGTCTCTAGTGTACAGCTACATGTGTCCCCTGGTCTCTAGTGTACAGCTACATGTGTCCCCTGGTCTCTAGTGTACAGCTACATGTGTCCCCTGGTCTCTGGTGTACAGCTACATGTGTCCCCTGGTCTCTAGTGTACAGCTACATGTGTCCCCTGGTCTCTGGTGTACAGCTACATGTGTCCCCTGGTCTCTAGTGTACAGCTACATGTGTCCCCTGGTCTCTAGTGTACAGCTACATGTGTCCCCTGGTCTCTAGTGTACAGCTACATGTGTCCCCTGGTCTCTAGTGTACAGCTACATGTGTCCCCTGGTCTCTGGTGTACAGCTACCTGTGTCCCCTGGTCTCTAGTGTACAGCTACCTGTGTCCCCTGGTCTCTAGTGTACAGCTACATGTGTCCCCTGGTCTCTAGTGTACAGCTACATGTGTCCCCTGGTCTCTAGTGTACAGCTACATGTGTCCCCTGGTCTCTAGTGTACAGCTACATGTGTCCCCTGGTCTCTAGTGTACAGCTACATGTGTCCCCTGGTCTCTAGTGTACAGCTACATGTGTCCCCTGGTCTCTAGTGTACAGCTACATGTGTCCCCTGGTCTCTAGTGTACAGCTACATGTGTCCCCTGGTCTCTAGTGTACAGCTACATGTGTCCCCTGGTCTCTAGTGTACAGCTACATGTGTCCCCTGGTCTCTAGTGTACAGCTACATGTGTCCCCTGGTCTCTAGTGTACAGCTACATGTGTCCCCTGGTCTCTAGTGTACAGCTACATGTGTCCCCTGGTCTCTAGTGTACAGCTACATGTGTCCCCTGGTCTCTGGTGTACAGCTACATGTGTCCCCTGGTCTCTAGTGTACAGCTACATGTGTCCCCTGGTCTCTGGTGTACAGCTACCTGTGTCCCCTGGTCTCTAGTGTACAGCTACATGTGTCCCCTGGTCTCTGGTGTACAGCTACCTGTGTCCCCTGGTCTCTGGTGTACAGCTACATGTGTCCCCTGGTCTCTGGTGTACAGCTACCTGTGTCCCCTGGTCTCTGGTGTACAGCTACATGTGTCCCCTGGTCTCTAGTGTACAGCTACATGTGTCCCCTGGTCTCTAGTGTACAGCTACATGTGTCCCCTGGTCTCTAGTGTACAGCTACATGTGTCCCCTGGTCTCTGGTGTACAGCTACCTGTGTCCCCTGGTCTCTAGTGTACAGCTACATGTGTCCCCTGGTCTCTGGTGTACAGCTACATGTGTCCCCTGGTCTCTAGTGTACAGCTACATGTGTCCCCTGGTCTCTAGTGTACAGCTACATATGTCCCCTGGTCTCTAGTGTACAGCTACATGTGTCCCCTGGTCTCTAGTGTACAGCTACATGTGTCCCCTGGTCTCTAGTGTACAGCTACATGTGTCCCCTGGTCTCTAGTGTACAGCTACATGTGTCCCCTGGTCTCTAGTGTACAGCTACATGTGTCCCCTGGTCTCTAGTGTACAGCTACATGTGTCCCCTGGTCTCTAGTGTACAGCTACATGTGTCCCCTGGTCTCTAGTGTACAGCTACATGTGTCCCCTGGTCTCTGGTGTACAGCTACATGTGTCCCCTGGTCTCTAGTGTACAGCTACATGTGTCCCCTGGTCTCTAGTGTACAGCTACATGTGTCCCCTGGTCTCTAGTGTACAGCTACATGTGTCCCCTGGTCTCTAGTGTACAGCTACATGTGTCCCCTGGTCTCTAGTGTACAGCTACATGTGTCCCCTGGTCTCTGGTGTACAGCTACATGTGTCCCCTGGTCTCTAGTGTACAGCTACATGTGTCCCCTGGTCTCTGGTGTACAGCTACATGTGTCCCCTGGTCTCTAGTGTACAGCTACATGTGTCCCCTGGTCTCTAGTGTACAGCTACATGTGTCCCCTGGTCTCTAGTGTACAGCTACATGTGTCCCCTGGTCTCTAGTGTACAGCTACATGTGTCCCCTGGTCTCTAGTGTACAGCTACATGTGTCCCCTGGTCTCTGGTGTACAGCTACCTGTGTCCCCTGGTCTCTAGTGTACAGCTACATGTGTCCCCTGGTCTCTAGTGTACAGCTACATGTGTCCCCTGGTCTCTAGTGTACAGCTACATGTGTCCCCTGGTCTCTAGTGTACAGCTACATGTGTCCCCTGGTCTCTAGTGTACAGCTACATGTGTCCCCTGGTCTCTAGTGTACAGCTACATGTGTCCCCTGGTCTCTAGTGTACAGCTACATGTGTCCCCTGGTCTCTAGTGTACAGCTACATGTGTCCCCTGGTCTCTAGTGTACAGCTACATGTGTCCCCTGGTCTCTAGTGTACAGCTACATGTGTCCCCTGGTCTCTAGTGTACAGCTACATGTGTCCCCTGGTCTCTGGTGTACAGCTACATGTGTCCCCTGGTCTCTAGTGTACAGCTACATGTGTCCCCTGGTCAAATTATGCTTGTGGGGGGGAGGGGGGGAGGGGGGGAGGGGGGGGAGGGGGTAAAGGTGTTGTTGATCCCAGGCTCTGACACAATTTTGTTTTTAAAATGATGACATTAAGCTGATAATTAGAGCTGCATGTGTATAGGTAGGTGATTAAATTGATATCACATGTAGTGTGAATAAGGTCATGTGATCTGCCATTAACAGGTGTAAGCAAGAAGATGAACTTAACAGGAAGGTGTGTGCTTGAGAGCTAGGGAAGCTGACTGATGATGGGCTGATAATAATATGTACACACACGTACATGTACACACATACACATACACAACACATATGTACAGACCTCCACATGTTGTGGGTGTCATTGGTACCAGTCAGCTGTACAGGGTGCAAGGAACGATGTTTGCATTCACGCCCAATGTGAGTGAATATCAGGGAGGGGTGAAAGGGAGGGAACTGGGTGGGGAGGAGGGGGTGAGGGTGGAGGGAGGGGGTGTGACGTGAGAGGGTGTGGGGAGGTGTGAAGAGGGGTAGGAGGTGTTATGGCACAGTTGTGGTTTGTGATCAATAATTTATAATTAACCATTTACTTGTGAGCGTGTCATTATAATAATATGTTTACAATGTTATGTGTAGACGGTAGCATTTGTGCAAGTATTGGCAAGTGGGTATAATGATGGTTTGTACACACTGTACTGAGGTTACCCCCCCCCTCCCCCACCCCCAACCCAACTTGGTATAGTTCTTGGACCACGAAGCTTTCTACCTGTGTCTGGACAACAGTCTTCTTGTGGACCTCATAAGAACAGACATCGCTTACCTCAAGACAAACTGGAAGTTGGTTGGTCGGCCCACTATTGTACTGCCCATCCTAAGGTAGCTTGATTATTAGTGTGTGTGTGTGTGTGTGTGTGTGTGTGTGTGTGTGTGTGTGTGTGTGTGTGTGTGTGTGTGTTTTGTAATGTCTTACAATATATCCGTGTGTTGTTGTGTTTATAGGACAATGCTTGGGGACTGGGCTACCATTGACAAGTCCCCAGTCTATAGACTACTGCAGACCCTGTGTAGCGGGTACACTGCCGGAACGAGGTACACAGTTAGCTCTGCTGCGTATTCACCTCACTCCTTGCCCTAAATATGGTTGCCTTGTGAAAGGGAATGACCCTGTTCATTATAATGTACCTATCACACCTGTAGCATTCAAGTCGGCAACTTATCAGACTTCATTCCAACATCGTGTATCACAAAACTAGACTTCCTTGACACCAAGGTTGCCAGTAAGAAATGAACATGTGGTCTTGGAAATGTGTGGGCTGGGCACCCTTGTTGTTCATTTTCTCCCTTAACCCCTCAGGTACCATATTTGATATCCCCCAGATGGAGTTGGCCCACCCTAATAGAGCTTCCATATTGTTGACACAGGACAACTTCATGCACGTAAGACTTGGGTGTTTGTTTTACCTTTGCCATGGTAACATCTAATTGCCAACTCGCAGTATGCTAACCGTACCAGGAGCAAGGTCTTTGGGTCTGTGAGGAGAAGCAGGCAGACACCACCGAGTGTGAACCTAAGGAAGCCAAGATATAAATTGGAGGACAGGGTTAATAGGCTGGATGAAGATTGTGCTGACAGCTTGAGTAAGGGGGAGGAGGAGGGGGGGTGTGTTCATGGTAGGAGGGTGTGTGTTAGGGTAGGAGGGTGTGTGTTAGGGTAGGAGGGTGTGTGTTAGGGTAGGAGGGTGTGTGTTAGGGTAGGAGGGTGTGTGTTAGGGTAGGAGGGTGTGTGTTAGGGTAGGAGGGTGTGTGTTAGGGTAGAAGGGTGTGTGTTCAGTGGAGGAGGGTATGTGTTAGGAGAAGAGGGGAGGTGTGTTTGGGGGAGGAGGGTGTGTTAGGTGAAGGAGGGTGTGTGTTAGGGGAGGAGGGGAAGTGTGTGTTAGGGGAGGGGGAGGTATGTGTTAGGGGAGGAGGTGAAGTGTGTGTTAGGGGAGGGGGAGGTGTGTATTGGGGGGAGGAGGGTGTGTGTTAAGGGGAGGAGGGTGTGTGGGTTAGGGGGAGGAGGGGAGGGGTGTGTTAGGGGAGGAGGGAAGGTGTGTATTAGGGGGAGGGAGGTGTGTGTTAGGGGGAGGGAAGGTGATGTGTGTATTTGGGTGAAGTTGATGTGTGTATTTGGGTGAAGGGAATATGTTGTCGTTGAGTGTCGCAGCCCCATCCTCCTCCTCCTCCCCCTCCTCCCTCCTCCCCCTCCCCCCCCTCCTCCTCCTCCTCCTCTGTGCATTTGGAAACATTTGCATACTGTTATGTTTACAGACTATTGGCACCTTTGTGGAAAACACACATCATCACCTCACCTGGGCCTTTCCCCACTCAGGTCCATTGGTCACATCAGAGTCAGGGGAACCCCCAGACAACAAGTTCCTCTCACTGGCAGCTGCTTACTCAGGAAGGAGACGCTCCCTTCGCCAGGACAGCAAGCTACAGAGTGAGCTGAGCCAGATGACGGCAGGGTTGGTCACCCCTACCAGGAGGGACAGCATGCAGGTGGCAGCTCTCCAGACCCGTACAGTGGACGAGATAGTGGGGAAGCTCCACCTGGAGAGCAACATATACGACCAGGCAGACATCCTCACTTACCTGTTCAACAGCTAGTAAGTGTGTTGCAAACATGTGGAGTCATGTGTACATGTGTTTACATGTGTTTGTGCTTTAGGCTACAACATTCCTCTCCTTGTGTTTGGAAGTTTGCATGTATGCATACATGTGTATTTAGCGTGTTTGTGCATGTGTGTGTATGTGTGTTTGTGTGTGTGTGTATGTGTGTGTATGTGTGTGTGTGTTTGTGTGTGTTTGTATGTGTGTGTGTGTTTGTGTGTGTGTGTGTATGTGCATATGCATTAATTAGGGTGGCACCATCTGTTAATCACTTCCAGTGGCAAGGACTTCTCGTTCAAGTTGGATGGTCAAGATGTTACTGTGGGCACACTGTTAGAGGAACTGTACCAGAAGGTATGTCAGGGAGGTATGTGGGTGGTGTGGGAGGTGGGGAGGGAGGGTATGTCAGGGAGGGTTTGTGTGTGTGTGTGTTTATGAGTTTGTTCCCTCATCATACAGGCTGGCTTCTTTTGCCAGTGGTCACTAGTGAGGCACACTGCTGGTATGCTCAAGAAGAGAGTGGAGGACCTGGGACCTGTAGGTTACAACTGGGGGTGTGGCTTGGGTGTGGTGGAGGACCTGTGACCTGTAGGTTACAACTGGAGGTGTGGTTTGGGTATGGTGGAGGACCTGGGACCTGTAGGTTACAACTGGAGGTGTGGCTTGGTGGTGGAGGACCTGGGACCTGTAGGTTACAACTGGGGGTGTGGCTTGGGTGATGATAATGAAGCAATGTGACCATATGAGGTAACCATATGATGTAACCATATGAGGTCATCATTTATGGATCCTGAGTAGGCTTAAAGGTTAGATGAAGAGGATGGGTGTGGTTAGGGTGCATTGGGGGGGGGGGGGGGGGGGGGGGGGCAGAGGCCTGCAATGTGTATTTGTGTGTATGCAGTGCCTGATGTAGTTGGTCTACCGTCCTTACAGGCAGCGACAGACCTCCTCGTACGGCAGAAACACTTTTCTGTTGGACAGCCGAATAATGAGATTCATATCACACAGTAAGGCCAAAACAAATGTCTGCCACATCCCCTGAGCTCATGTGACCCTTAATGTCTGCCACACCCTTGAGCTCATGTGACCCTTAATGTCTGCCACACCCCCTGAGCTCACGTGACCCTTAATATCTGCCACACCCCTTGAGCTCATGTGATCCCTTACGCATAGTCAGGTCTATTAAAATCAATTTATGCTATGATGCAACGTGTACTGATCAAATGGCTATGTTCAAAATGGTGCACCACATTCACACACACACACACACACACACACACACGCGCGCGCGCACACACACACACGCACGCACACACACACACACACACACACACACACACACGCGTGCACACACGCACACACAGACCAATGCCCTCTACCATTCTCATGGGTAAGATAGTCCAGGCCTGTGGAGGGGACCACACCGCAGTGGCTGTCACACAGGAGATCCTTGTTTACCTTGCCATGTTCATACGATCGGAGGCGGAACTCTTCCACGAGATGCTCCGCCTACGCATAGGCCTCATCTACAACGTCATGGTAACAGAGCTTGCCCGTGCAATGTCTTGTTCCTCAGAGGACGCCCTGGAGAGGCTCCTGGAGCTGGGACCATTCGACCTCAAGAGCCTCCTACACCATATCTTGAGCAGAAAGGAGTTCAGGATAGACAAAGGTGTGGTGGTGGGCGTGGCAAGAGTACCTTTGCTGGGCGTGGTCTCACATAGTACCCTGTGGTGGGCGTGGCATTACCTGTCCTGTGCGTATGTGTGTGGGGGCTTGTCCAGGTAGTACATGTTAATAATACTTGGGCCTTTTTGTGCTGGTACAGGTCTGCCTGTGTAGCCTATGCATGTGTATAAGGAACTATTGAGTTGTACACCTAGAATAATATATGGGCTGGATCCTATCCCTTCCAGCCTGTCCTAGTCCCTCTCAGCCTGTCCTAGTCCCTCCTAGCCTGTCCTAATCCCTCCCAGCCTGTCCTAATCCCTTCCAGCCTGTCCTAATCCCTTCCAGCCTGTCCTAATCCCTTCCAGCCTGTCCTGATCCCTAAGGGCCCTCCCACTAATGGCCTCCCTCTCAGTGATGCCCCTCCCACTAATGGCCTCCATCCCTCTCACATCTTTTAGGTCAGGAGGCTGGCAATGAGGCAGTGGAGGATGCCTTAGGCTACTCACCAATCAAGCAGCTCTCCATTGTATCTCCTAGCAAGAAGCACCAGGCACAAGTTATGGAGCATAACGTAAAGGTTTGTATGTGTGTGTGTGTGTGTGTGTGTGTGTGTGTGTGTGTGTGTATGTGTGTATGTGTGTATGTGTGTGTGTGTATGTGTGTGTGAATAATATATATACATTGAAACTGTTGATGTAAACAAACCAATTAACCCCTTCTGTTCCAACCTTCCTGCTAACCACACCCACTTATCAGGCTCTGACGACTCCCAGTAGTCCTGTACGTATTGAGTCTGTTGAGGCTGAGGACCGCCATGGTCAATGGCGTAGGAGGCGACGTCTGGATGGAGCATTAAATAGAGTACCTTCTGACTTCTACACTGAAGTGTGGCATATTCTGGAGAAGGTAAGGGAAAACATGAAGTGATCTATGTGACATGGCTGGCGCCATAACCATTCCTATGTCGCCCTCTACCATGCCCTCACCCATCTCTTTCCACTCTCCTACATGTACACACACATATATATACCTCTGCCCGTCCATACCCATGTTCATGGCATATAGTGCCCAGGAATTTCAATTGGCAACAATTACCTACCACAGTTCCCAACTGTGCAAGAGGTTAGTAAGGTCACATATGTGGCATGTGTACTTAGAAGATAATGTCTGGCCATTACTAGATATATGTTGGCGCAACATATTTAACTAGGGGTCGTTGAAATTGGAGTCATGGGGTTATTTTTATCCACTGGGTGAATTCCCTGCTCCTCATTTAGCCATCCCCCTGTGTGCCCATATAAGGAGGTGCCCATGTAAGGAGGTGTGTGTATGCCCATGTAAGGAGGTGTGTGTATGCCCATGTAAGGAGGTGTGTACCCATATAAGGAGGTGCCCATATAAGGAGGTGTGTGCCCATGTAAGGAGGTGCCCATGTAAGGAGGTGTGCCCACTGGGCATGTACCAGTAAGCTGATGTGCATGGATGGAATGTGTATAGCTTCATGCCCCTCCCCCTCAGCCACACCCCTTACCTCATTGTAGATGACCCCTGATGAGCTGAAGTTTGCCCTGAGGGTGGAGACTGTGCTCAACAGCCTACCAGACCCTGAGTTCAGACAGATGGTGGTGGAGGTGCTTATGGTGATTGGTCTGGTGGTGAAGTGCTCTGAGATCACCACCCTGGGGGGCACCATTGTTACCGAGCATATCATAGGCCACGCCCATAGCTTGTTCCTACAGGATCAGGTAAGGATGTGAAATGGAAGGGTTTGAATGATACGTGTGTGTGTGTGTGTGTGTGTGTGTGTGTGTGTGTGTGTGTGTGTGTGTGTGATAACGTGTGTATTAGTGTTCATACGGGGGCCCATAAGAGTGCTCACAACAAATACAGGGGCAGATCTAGAATAGGGGATAGTCTTGTTCCCAGACACCTATTTATTGAGAAACAAGGTAAATAGGGTCTGGTACAACGCGACCAAATTTCGGTTGCAACGGAATGTTACGAGCTACGTAAGGAATTTAATTATATACATTCTTCACATCAATTAAAAAGTAATTAACTCAGTGTCACGTTGCCGAGTTTGTGGTGAGGTCCGCGGACGTCGAAAGATACAAGGATTCTAAATCTGGTGGTACACCCCTTCCTGCTTAGATAGGGCATGGGAAGCATGTAGTGTGTTGAAAGGGGCTTTGTCTAGGGTTATCATGTCAACCTCTCTCCCCTCTAAACAATCCATTTGGAGGACAGAAGTATGCGCTCAGGTCCAAAAAGAAGCACTTGATATTCTCCTTGTATAACTTCTTTCTTCAACGTTGCCGCCACTGTAATCACTTCCTATGTACGCTGCACGTACCCCTTCTGATTAAATAGTCTAACCTGATCCTTCATCAGAGCTATTAAGGGTGATATAACAATCACAATCGAGCCCTTAGTCTTCGTGATGGTGTCAAACAGCAGGGGAAGTATGGCGTAGCAGATCGATTTTCCGGCACCAGTTGGAAGGTACACAAATACATCTCTTCTCTTAATAATGCTTGTGACTGCTGCCTCTTGTTCTGGACTCAACTGGATTCCGAGGATTCTCTCCAGCGCTTCGACTTCGAAAACACTAAGCGTACATGTAGCCATGTACACGTGCACTCGGCGTACTTAGACACGCCCTATATTACATTCCATGCATACCTGTAATCTGATTGGTGCCGCCGAGATTCCAGCACTTGCAACCAAAATTTGGTCGCGTTGTACCAGACCCTATTTACCTTGTTTCTCAATAAATAGGGTCTGGGAACGAGACTAAATAGGGGAAGGGAAGGCGGGGGTATGTCTACCAATACAGGGGCATATCTAGAATAGGAGAAGGGGAAGGAAGGGGTGTGTCTACCAATTAATATATGCATGAAAAAGCGAAGACAAAAACTATGTCCTTCCCTCAAAGCTACTAGATGCTCAAAGTTTTCAACAAATGGCTACAATGCATAACTGCAGCAACAGACAACAATTGCCTAGTTAATTAAACATTCATGTAGCAACATTAAACGGATATGTAATGCAGTGTGGGAACGGGCATACATTTGAACCATGGTGAATCTGCCCCTGCTATAAGATTGTCACACACTTGCAGTGCACATGGATGGACATATTACAATGTATGCTGCCGCAGTTGTTTTAATAACTAATACATTATCATCCACATATAATATTGGTTTTAGAAAATTCATTGACAGCAATTGGGTGTATACCTTTTTAAAAAAATGATTTGTATGAAAATTAGGTTTTGTCATTATACCAAGATGAAAGTTGGCTATTAGAAACATTAAATCGATTACTCCATGCAAACGATTAGCTGGGGGCGAAGGGATATATACCATCCCTGCTATCAAACGATGTAATCCCAGTATCATATCCTATGTCCTCTTATGCACTGGAAATTAGTCTGTTCATTATGGAGTTACAGTGGCCTGAATTACTAGTTATGTGTGCATTTTAATTGTACGAGTCAACTTTGATGCCACAGAGAGTGGAATCTGATGTGACATACTGCATGTGCATTTCTAACCACAAATATAGAAACTAGCTGGGTTAATAACCACCAGCCCAATCCTGTTGATTGCTAAAGTTTTGTTTAAATTAACCATTAATAAACCAACTTCCATGGACATGACAGAAGTACATTTTCGCATGTGGTACAAATGCTACACACAAATTGATTATTGAAAATGAAAACTGAATTGTGCACTGGTATGTGACTCAGCAAGAAATGTTGTACTAATCTGTTTCCTGGGCCTGGGAAATTGTATGCTATGTATGCATGCATGTATTATGAAGATCTCGTCTTCCTTGCAGAAGATTCATGGTGGACCTTCTCGGGATTGCTGCTGTGAGCATGTTGGCAGCTGTGGGGGCCCAGCTGGCTTCTGTGTACACTTCTATGACAGTGCTCCTAGTGGTCGCTATGGCACCATGAGTTACTTTGCGCAGGCTGTGGCGGACCGTCTGAGAGGGGTTAAAAGTCCAAAAGATCAGTGCAAAGTGAACTGATTTCATGACCTCTCTGTTCAAGCATTTTCATGTATTCTTTGTCCCACCTCTGCTGTAAGACCATGATGAATACTTTCACGCTAGCCGGATTGTACCGTTGTTTGATTATCTCTTTGTATGCACACGTCGTGATTACCCTGAATAAGTGGCGCCGGGTATCTTTGCCGGGTCTATGCCGGGTATCTCTGTGGCTTATGTATTTTAAGAAACAATAATTATGTAATAAAACTGTCAAATACATTTTTTTTTTGTCTGACCTCTAACTACTATACAATGCATACTCGCAAACATACACCCGTTGAGACTCTACCCTCGTGTACTGGTAGGGCCAATCACATGTGGCTGCAAACGTGTGTGCTTCTGTTTCAATAGTTATCCATACAGGGTCACGTGCATGATCAGTTCAGGATACATAGTCCTAACTAGTGTGGCACGATGAGCTATGAGCATTAGTTTGGCATTTGGCTGAGGAAATACAAATGACACCAGTGTAATAGCAGGAAGTATAACTTAAAATTGGAACAGTGTCCAGCAAAATCACCCTTGTGATACATTTTCAAAATTTCCAGGAAGCAAAAGAAAAGTTACACTCGCATTGAAATGTATGGCCAATTATAAATGCAATGCCTAATAACTTTATGATGGATAGTCCAATTTAGGATGTGTAAGGACCATTTGATAGAAGCTCTTTGGAGTTCACGGAAAATCAAAAAATTTGAAAACTTCAAAAATTATCCCGAATGGCGATTTTGCTGGACACTGTACAACTGAATAAATAGCGAGGCTTATTTGCATTACAATATGAGTGTCCAGCTAGCTCCATCATCCATTTCATGGCCACTCCTCCATTTTGCTTGTGGACACACGAAAACTCTAAACGTACGTGTACTCATAGCCAATTAATAGACCCTGGAGTCTAGTTTATAACGATGCGTAGTTGAAAGCACGTGGGATATGAATCATGTTACGTCATTTGATGATTTCACTTGCTCCTATTCATTTGCTCAGGCCTTACATGCATCATTGTATCTGTCCAGCCGCGCCCCCATGTTAATTGAGTGCACCAAATAAGATTATGCAGCTACACTTATCGTTACAGATTACCGCGCTGCTTGGAATGTTTTACTTCTCCAGCTCTCAGGTTGTTCACCGCGTCGTGTAATTAATGCTAATTAATTATTACTTTTTCCGGTTAATTTACTATCTGGGGCTAATATAGGCCAATATAATTAGGGAGTGCATTTATAATTCTTTACTTAGGTTTGTGTATTGTATTGTTATGTATATGTAATATGTTGTTAAGGAGCTAACTAGACTCTTCAATGCTTTTGCAAATGCAAGTGCTTTAGAGTCTATTGCCTTAAAAGCAGCTATGGTTCTACCTACTCTGCTTCTTCAACGAACTCATGCAAAATCTAAGGTTAAAGAGGATGTGGTACATTTAGAGCGACGGCTCAAGCTTTGGCTCAAAGGTGATCTTAACACCCTACTTATTGAGAGTCGTGCAATTCAGCATCTACTCTCCAGAAAGAGAACTACCACTCGGACTAGATCAGTCTCCATGGGAGAGAAGGCTCGCGTTTTTGCAAAACTAATGATAGAAGGGAAAGTCAAATCAGCACTGAGAATGATTGCTAATGATGAATGTGGTGGTGTTCTTCCTCTTACAGATGAGGTTTTACAAAGCCTAAAGGGAAAACATCCTACCAGGAAACAGGTTATTCACATTGCTTTGGTAGCTCCAAACTCTCCTCCTGAACTAGTCCACATATCATACTGTTTGATACCCTAAATGCAGAGCTGATTTGCAAGGTCTCACTGAAAACAGAAGGTGCTGGTCCTTCTGGTTTGGATGCAACTGCTTGGAGACACCTTTGCTGTTCATTTCAATCCTCCTTTGATCTCTGTGCTGCATTAGCCTCTGTTGCCAAAAGAATCTGTACTACCTTTGTAGACCCAAAATGTCTCTCAGCTATTGTTGCCTGTCGGTTGGTTCCTCTTGATAAATGTCCAGGTGTGAGGCCAATTGGTATTGGGGAACAATACGGCGTATCATTGGGAAGGCCATCCTGGCAACCATTGGGCAGAATATCATTGATGCTGCATGCCCTCTTCAGTTATGTGTGGGTCAACAAGCTGGTTGTGAAGCAGCAGTACATGCCATGAGTTCTCTATATGATTCCCAGACAACAGAGGCAATTCTACTGGTTGATGCAAACAATGCATTTAATCCCCTCAATCGAGAGGTTGCTCTTAGAAACATCCATCACCTTTGTCCTTCAGTTTCAGTTGTTCTAATTAATATCTATCATGAAGACATTGATTTATTTGTTGATGGTGCAACATTGCTTTCAACTGAAGGAACCACTCAAGTTGACCCATTAGCAATGGCAATGTATGGAATTGGCATTTTGCCACTCATTAAGAAGTTACAAACTTGCGATGTCACCCAAACTTGGTATGCAGATGATGCAGCAGCTGCTGGGTCAACAGCTAACATTCGATGCTGGTGGGACATGATAACCAAAGCTGGACCAATGTTTGGATACTACCCTAATGCCTCAAAGACTCACCTCATTGTAAAACGAGAGTATGTGCAATCAGCGAAAGGTCTGTTTGATGGTTCTGGAATCACAGTAATTGCTGATGGTGATAGACACCTTGGGGCTGCCATAGGGACGAGAACCTACATTGAACAGTATGTCAAAAACAAAATCTCTGAATTTATTGGTGAGGATCGGCATTTGCACTTACCCAACCTCATGCAGCATACTCTGCATTCTGTCATGGTCTCATTGGGAAATGGACTTACCTTGCTTGAACCATACCTCACAGTAGTGAACTCTTCATACCTCTTGAGAATGCCATACAAACTATTTTTCTACCTTCCCTCACTGGTCAAAGCCCATTCAATGACACTGAAACATGTTGGCACTTCCAACCCGGCTGGGGGGCCTTGATATAATTAATCCATCCTTAATGTCTTTGTATCATTATACAACTTCTGTAAATATGACTTCTGCTCTGGCTAACCTTGTCATCACCCGTGCAAATTTGATGCCTTCTGATCTTTGGATCCAACAACTTGAGGAAAAGAACCTGGCATGTAACCAACGTAAAGCAATGGAAACAGCATCTGTCACCGAGTTACTGGCTATACTCCCAGCCAAACAGAAACGATCTGTAGAGATTGCAAGTGAGAAAGGAGCATCCAGCTGGCTGAATGCTCTCCATATTGCAGGGCATGGTTTTGCTCTACACAAGAGTGCTTTTAGAGATGCTATCTGTTTATGCTAAGGCTGGCAACCTCCTTTATTACCATCACATTGCATATGTGGCTCCATCTATACTGTGGAGCATGCCATGAATTGCCCATCAGGAGGCTTTCCTTCAATTCGACACAATGAGGTGCGTGACTTGATCTCTGCATTCCTCAGTAAAGTATGTCATAATGTACATACAGAACCTACTTTGCAGCCATTACAGGGTGAGCACCTTATGTATAAGTCTGCCAATGGAGAGGTAGGAGCTCGACTTGATGTTGCTGCACAGAATTTCTGGGGAAAAGACCACCAAACGGCCTACTTTGATGTCAGAATGTTCAACCCATTTGCTCAATCCTATGCCAATTCCTCCATATCAAAATGCTATAGAAAACATGAACTGGATAAGAAGAGGGAATATGAAGAAAGAGTAAGAGAGATTGAGCATGGATCTTTTTCACCCTTGGTATTCTCTACAGCTGGAGATATGGGTCCCATAGCAACCACAGTGTACAAGAGAATAGCATCATTAATTGCTGACAAGAGACAAGAACCGTATTCTACCACTCTTTTTTGGTTGCGATGCAAACTAAGTTTTTCATTACTCCGCTCAGCAATCATGTGCCTTCGAGGAACCAGGTCATTTCATTCCCACTCACAACACCATTCTATAGCTTTGGCCTGTGCAGAGGCAAAGGTCCACTGAACAATTTTTCATTTGGCCTAGTCTTTATTATTAATTTTATTTAATTTTTATGTGCATTTATTATTATTTTCATAGTATTATTAATTACAAGATATAAAATAACATGAATATACAGAAACAACACTGATTAAATACAAAGTACAGCTCTACAGTACACGAGCTATCCTAGAGAGGGTAGCTGTAGCATTAGCCCCGACCAGGTGGAGATTCAGTCGGCCATAGATCTCATTAAGTACGATGGACTTTGGCCGACACATGGAAGTGGCAAGTCTAGAGGCTATGTGCATTTGTAAAATAAAAATAAAAATATTATAGTTATTAACCTTAATAATATGGATAAGAAGCACTACAGAAAATCACATTTGAAGTTGATATGACATGTCTGGCCGAAATTGCCGCCTTACAAGAATGAGGTTGAGGCAACTGTAGATGGTTGATATAACCTCATTTAGAGGTCCGTATAGCTGGAAGTGGCTACTGCTTTGGAAAGGGTTGGAAATGTATTGCTGGCTTCAAACATTTCCACAACTAAAGTGATGCATGACCGTACTGAATTAACTTTCATACATTTTATATTGGTTTAATGATGAATGGTAGACTTCACAAATTCATTGGATCAGTTTACTCTGTGAACTTTTTGTCGTTAATAATAACCAAAGAAACCAGTAAGTAGTGATAAAACAATTGTAAGCCAGTTGCTGATCTATGTAAGCCAGCTGCTGATCTATATAAGCCAGCTGCTGATCTATTTTTGCTGTAAAGCATAATGAGACTTCATTATTTCATTTCAGCATTTCAGTGTGTGTGCATGTGTGTGCATGTGTGTGCATGTGTGTGCATGTGTGTGCATGTGTGTGTGCATATGTGTGTGTGTTGTGGGCATATCAATCAGTTTCATGTTGTTTGCTTCTGGGTGATGCGTGATTGTGAGTTTTGTTATAAACGTGTTTCTTCAAACTTGGTGTGTGCATCCTGGAGACCTGTTGTCTCTCCCGTTGCATAGCTATGTGACCCATGTTGAAGCACAGTCAGTACTGATTCAGAGCAGTCTCCCTTTCAGGGGAATCACATTGGCTGATGGCCAAACCTCATTGTTGAATACTTAGGTTCATAGTCACTGAATACACGGAATCCTTACATTGTCACATTGTGACGCATGATAACAGGATATGTGGTCTGCCAGAGTCCTTTTCATGGGAATCTCATGTTGGTGGCAATACCTAAACCTCAAACTTGGTGTGTGTCATCCTGGAGATCTATTTTCTCTATTGCTCATAACAGTTCCATAGCCGTGTGACCCATATTGAAATGCCCGGTACTGATTCAGCAGCAGATCTGCAGTCTCCCTTTCAAGGGAATCATATCATATTGGTTGGTACTAAACCTCAAACAGTGTGTGTGTGTGTGTGTGTGTGTGTGTGTGTGTGTGTGTGTGTGTGTGTGTGTGTGTGTGTGGTGTGTGTGTGTGTGTGTGTGTGTGTGTGTGGTGTGTGTGTGTGTGTGTGTGTGTGTGGTGTGTGTGTGTGTGTGTGTGTGTGTGTGTGTGTGTGTGTGTGTGTGTGTGTGTGTGTGTGTGTGTGTGTGTGTGTGTGATCCAGACAGAAAGGCAAATTGAGGATTAAGTATTCACGTTAGCCAATACATTCTGCCTCACCCTCATGAGGCAGAATGCCAGGGCAATTTTGGCCAGATGTGTCTCACCAAACACTTGCTTTGACTTTTAGTTATTTGTAGTGCTTATGTTTTAAATTAATGTATTCTGATAAGGAGTATTATGATTATAAAGTCATTTTTTAATAGCCAATACATTATTTAGACAATAGCGGAACTGATTTGCGCAATCTGATTGGTCAATTGCAGGTATCTAAACGCGGTAGAAACCTAGAGAGGGACTCTAAGTGCCAGTGGGGGGGGATTCTAAGTGCCCCGGGCACTTAGAATCCCTCCCACTGGCACTTAGAATCCCTCCCGTTATCGTCATCGCGTTGCGCGATAATTTATTGGTTGCTACGTACGCGTTGCTATTGTCTAAATTGGTTAGACACTGAAACCGAGGGATCTACGTGATTTAGAATCCCCTCGGGCCCTTAGTAGCGCCCTCGCTACCGCTCGGGACGCTACAGCCCAGGGCCCTCGGGGATTCTAAATCACGTAGATCCCTCGGTTTCAGTGTCTAACCTATATTTAAAAATACGTATTCGTATTAAGTTTGTTATGCCATTGTTATTCGTATTTCAATTCAGTGTTATTCGTATTTCACTTCAATTAAACAGTGCCTCCTTAATTGTCGAGGGAACATATATTAATATGGTGCACGTGGTCGTAATTATCATGTGCTCACCCACGCGGTTCCCTTTTTTGATATTGCATTTGTGGCACCGATCGAACTAATAAGTGTACGACGTATACAAAGCTATGCAGTTACACTTATCGTTACAGATTACTGCTCTGCTTGGAATGTTTTACTTCTCCAGCTCTCAGGTGATTCACCGCGTCCCTTGTGACTATTCCACCGCTTCGTGCCGCTGCGACAAGACAGCCGACGCTTGCGAGTTCAGCTTGGAGGTGTTTTACATTCAGACGTTTGCAAAATATCCTGTACAAGATGGCCGCGTAAAACCCGTAGATGGGTTTATTCACTACATCAATGACACCGGCGAGGTAACATCTTACGATGGAAATAGATACGAAGCAGGATATACCGAAGCTGCCACTGTCGACGGCAAGACGTTCAGACCATACATCGCAATAAACGGACGAATTCCCGCACCAACGCTAATCGTGACGGAGAACCAAACTGTCATTGTCAACGTCACCAACAATGTCCGGGGACAGAGCGTCACAATCCACTGGCATGGTCAGTTTCAACGAAACACTCCATGGATGGACGGTGTTGGGTTTATATCGCAATGTCCCATTACCACACGTGGAACGTTTCAATATATCTTCAAGGCCGATCCTTCCGGAACCTTCTTCTACCACGGCCATATTGACGGACAAAGGGGGGATGGGTTGGAAGGTACTTTGATCGTCCAGGAGAAGAAGGCGGGACACACGTACAATGATCTGCCTGAACAGCATACGATCAACCTTCTCGATTGGTGGCCTCGTCCATTCATTGACATGATTACGCTGCAACAATCGGTTCAAGAGGTTTACTACCCCTCAAGTGTTGGAGACCTCCCTAGTCCCCTCATCGATCAATACACAGCTAGTATTCTCCCTGATGGTACAGTACACGGAAGAATTCCGTACTATTCTGGTTTGATCAATGGGAAGGGACGACATCGTGATGTGCCGTACAGCAAGTCTAGGCTTTCTACCTTCAGGGTTAGTTATGGCCAAAGTTACCGCTTCAGACTGGTTGGTGCTCAGATGCTCTACGCATACAAGGTCTCTGTCGATCAGCACAAACTAACTGTGATCTCAACGGATGGATTCTTCATCCGGCCGGTGATTAACGTTGATTACGTCATCATTTACCCTGGCGAACGCTACGACTTTGTATTAAGCGCCAATCAAGACCCTACAAAGTATTACTGGATCAGAGCGGAAACATTGGAGGTAAATACTACAGGTGGCCTTCCGTACCGGTCTCTGGGGAACGTGGTGGAAGCCGTTCTGTACTATTCCAATAGGACTGAGCCACAGTCTACAGATTACATCACCATTACCTCCACTCCTCCATCCTGCATACCCTCCGCTCCCTGCATTGCTGTAAACTGTCCCTTCAAATCTTTCCATCCTTCATATAACACCACGTGTATAAACATTAATAGTCTACAGCTGTTGGAACCAACACCTCCTAATGACCTCCCGTCCGATGAGCCCACAAATGGTCAGGAATACTTTTTAAACTTTGGGTACATGATGAGTGAAGTGGCTGAGCTGCCTGACAACATCAATGGAAGGATATTCATGCCTTCACAAGTACCACTTCAGGTTGAAAGTCTACGTAATACTCTAAACCTCACTAACCTCATATGTCCTTCTCAGCCATACACATGTGGTGATGGCTGTGAATGTCTGCACATGTTATCAATTCCTTACAACAACACTGTGAGAATAGTTCTAGCTAACTTCGGAGAGGAGACACACTCGATCCATGTTCATGGTCACAGCTTCTTTGTTGTTGCTGTTGGCTATGGTAGCTATGACAGTACTAATGACTTTGTTAATGGCACCAGCCAAGATCTGTCTTGTAGGGCAGATGAAACAGATACCAGTGAGTTCAACACTCAGCTGTGTACTACAATGCATTGGAGAAGAGGGTACACTCCTTCTATCAAGGTCACACCCTCCACACTCCGTAAGGACACTGTCATTATCCCAGGTGGGGGATACGTAGTGATCCAGTTAGTCTCAACAAGTCCTGGTTTCTGGTTTGTCCACTGCCATCTTGAGCCCCACCACATGTCAGGGATGGCCATGGTTCTCAATGTTGCTGAAGACATGCAGAACCCTGCTCCTTCAGGGATGACCACATGTGGAGACTTCACTTGGTCTCTGGCTGACTTTAATCAGAAACTGAGTTTTGATCCCTCAAGTCAATTGCCTACCACTAAAGGTAAAAGCCATACATAGCTCAATAAATGCTAACAACACATCGAAACACTGTAAAAATATCATTGCTATAATTAACTGTTAATTTAACAGGGTCATGTGCCTATTGGCCACATATTCCAGGGTGGCTTTTTGTTTGTTGGTTTAATCAACCACTGCAACACATACATGACGGCATGATTGTAACACGCAGATGAAAATTCACATTAAATACAGGCTACAGGTACACTTGATGCTGAAATCCAGTCACTCATTTCGCGTTATAATACTAATACATCTGTTGTGCTCATTAACGACTCATTTCTTATAAACGTATTCGGACCGACTAAATAAGTGTGTACTATAAGCATAGCTAACATTTCATTGGTTGTCTCCTCAGTAACAACTGGAGCTGTCCCTGTAAATGACATCACCACAATTGTGGTGGTGAGTGTGGTTGGAGGTTTGGTATTTCTCGCTTTTGTGATCACTATTTGTGCCTTGATCATCTTGATTTTCAATGGTACACAGAGAAGGAGTAAGTTGAGGCACCATTAAACCAGCCATGCACCCGTGTACACATTATCACTTCTGTACTAGTGCGGGGGCGTATATGTGTGCATATGATTGGCATCTCCCCTTTGTACAACCTTGCAGGAAATGATGCAGTAATAAATTCTGCTCCACTTAATGCAGTAGAACTCAAAGAAAGTAAGCCAATACACCTGCACATAAGGATAGTTAAGCAACGTCATTGGTTAGCTATTGTTGTGTTGATGAAATCTCACACCTAAATATAGGAACAGGACACATCTAAATATAGCAGCATATATTTGTATTTGTCTGTCTTGGTATAAATTTAATACTGAATAACCTTATTAGTTGGTCTTGTAGGAAGGAACTTGCATGGCCGAACCCATTACAGTATGTATTTTGCATATAGGCTCATACGTATATGCATAATCTGTACTCTTTTGCCTACATGCAGATTGAAGTGTGTATACTTTACCAGTGGAACCTCCAAATAGACCATGTGCAGACAAATTCTTAACTGACTGGATTTTTAGTATTTGTTTTCTGCACTGATGATAGCATTTGTACTTGGAATGGAGACATTGTTGCAGATATACTTAACCGGGTAGAAGGTGGCACATCACAGTTAGTCTAGGGACCTGGCTGGTACTTGTACCATCTGCTATGAATATTATTGTAGCAAGACCAGAAAAGGGTTAAACTGACCATATTTTTTCAGTAGCTATTCGTATAAGGCTCCCTCTTTTTCTTTTTCCCTGCGGGATAATATTTTTTATTTTTTATTTTTACAATTATAATTATTTTAAACATGGAGTAGGAATACATAAATACATGAATGAGTACATTATTATTATTAATTCACTATCTAGTAGGTGTCTTGGAAGGACATCAAACAGGACAGCAGTGCTCGAACATTTGCCCTCACCAGGGCCAAGTTGAGTCTCCCATACAAACTAGAGGTGGCCTGGGACTTAGATTGATTGTAACGTGTGGCCAGACGAGAAGCCAGTTGCGCCAAATGCTGCCTCAGAGCATTTTGCATCGTTGGCATGGTGCTTTCGCTGTTCAGCTGCCAAGGCTGCTGACCCTGCCATCGCACTCGCTTCAGTAAAAGTACTTGGGTTAAGCAGAGATGTGACGGTAATGTCAAAGGCAGCTAGCTGGCTTGCCTAACACCCAGTCTGGAACAAGCACGTCTATTTATATATTTATTTATTTTGAGATTTCACAATAATAATATTAGTTAATTAATTATACAGTCATTCAAATACCTAGAAATAAATAAATAAATAAATAAATAAATAGACAAATAAAGTAAAACACAGAAACTCATTCTGGCAAGTATGGAAGCCCTGCTCCATCTTCAATCTCCATCGTTCTCCATTTCACTCTACTGCCACGAATGCACAAATATGTGGCACGAAGGACAGCAAAAATCACTTCACTGTTTGACGTGCAAAATTGCAGCCTGTCTTTCAGCCAAATGACGCATAAATGTCTTTGCCTCAAGACCCAGTGCCCCATCAGCTGTCATTTAATTTAATTTATATTTTTAGGCTATTAATAATTATTGGCTGCTGGCCAACAGGTCTCCAAAGATAGATATCTGTGGGTGAGTTTCTTCGCAGACTTGTAGGAAAGTGTCTGTGCCTCTTGTCACGTGATAAGGCAGCAAATTTCTTTCAACCTTTTCAGTACGGTGTTGCTTGCCTGGGGGGAGGGGGGGAGAGCGAAGTGAGAAAATGATTCGTAAAGTCAGACAATGTGTTGACAATGACTGGGCGGACACCAAGTTTGCTCTGCTTTTTGATATGACCAAAGCCTTCAATCTGGTCTCCAGGCAGACCTTTCTCGAGGAGTGCTCTAAACCCTTTCCTGAGCTTGTGCCATGGTCTTCTTGGTGTTATGGTTGCCACCCATAATTATTTTAGAGGTAAGAGTTCAACAAGGAAATCTACTCGGTCTCTGTAGCTCTGCAAAAGCTGATTTTGTCTATCCACAACGACAGATCTAAATCTTGCACCAACCTGCAGCTGAATGTTTGGTAATTAGTTGGAGTCTGGGCTGGTCACCCCGAGCTCTAGACATCAATCAGATGGCCCCCTCTAAGGCTTCCAGATGAATTTGAAGGAATGTGAGTTGTTTAGTCCCAGTGATGCCCTTGTTTTCCCACCTCTATTTCATCGTACAACATTCCTAACTTTGAACTCCTTGTCCAGTGCCGATCGGGACACAGAATTCTGCTCTAGCTTCATTGCCAGAAAATGTTCCAGTCCCTCAGCACACGTAGAAGATATTGGTTCTTCAGACCCTTGTGTTGCCCTCACAAGCACCCTGTACTGCCACCTCACAAGCACCCTGTACTGCCACCTCACAAGCACCCTGTACTGCCACCTCACATACACCCTGTACTGCCACCTCACAAGCACCCTGTATTGCCACCTCACAAGCACCCTGTACTGCCACCTCATGAGTACCCTGTACTGCCACCGCACAAGTACCCTGTACTGTCACCTCACAAGCACCCTGTACTGCCACCTCACGAGCACCCTGTACTGCCACCTCACAAGCACCCTGTATTGTCACCTCACAAGTACCCTGTACTGCCACCTCACAAGTACCCTGTACTGCCACCACACAAGTACCCTGTACTGCCACCTCACAAGTACTCTGTACTGCCACCACACAAGTACCCTGTACTGCCACCTCACAAGTACCCTGTACTGCCACCACACAAGTACCCTGTACTGTCACCTCACAAGCACCCTGTACTGCCACCTCACAAGTACCCTGTACTGCCACCTCACAAGTACCCTGTACTGCCACCTCACAAGCACCCTGTACTGCCACCTCATGAGTACCCTGTACTGCCACCTCACAAGCATTTTATATTGAACTCCAAACCGGATGCACCATATTTTGGAGAAGGGCATTTAAAATCCCCACTCATGCCCACATATGGTGCATCAGGTTTGATGCAAATGTGAATGATTTCTTGATTAGGATATGATTCCTTGGTCTGTGCAAAATGCTTGCACAGCTGTTCTATCATGTGATGCTGAAATGAAATAATGAGATGAAGTAACTCTTCAGCAAGCATAGATCAGCTGATCTGACTTACAGATAAGTTCAATATAAACTAATTCAATGAATTTGTGAAGTACCTACCATTGTATGGCTTTTAAAGCATTAAGTGTGTCTGTGATAGGTACTCAAACTTGTTTGATCTGTTTGACCCAGACCAGATTTTCCCAGGCTAACTGATGAAGGTACTTTCCCAGACTCACAGACTCAACATATCAAGAAACTAGCCTATTTTTAGACCTATAAAAACGAGTATTTAAAGATTTGGTGTTACAAACTATTCAATAACTTCTTATTGTGCAATAAATTGCTGTTTTAAAAAGTATCAATTCTAAAATCATTAGCTTGTAATATATCCTCGCTCAATGAGGTCTACAAATGTTGACAGTGCAATCTTAGCCAGTGTCACAGCTTCATGTCAGCGTCATTCTGCTGATGGGCAAGTGTTGATGAACTTAGCACAGCCGTCTTTGGAATGAAGCACGTCGATGGCATACAGCCTCAGGTCATTGGCTGCTGTCAAGTTCACATCACACTTGGTATGCTCAGGTCTGAAGGAAAGAGACCATCACTGCTTTACTGTAGAGCTGTGGTTACGATGCATTGTACCCTCTTTGTTCTGACAGTACAGGGTGTTCATAGAGTGACAGAACAGGGTGCTTGTGAGGTGACAGTACAGGGTACTTGTGAGGTGGCAGTACAGGGTACTCGTGAGGTGGTAGTACAGGGTGCTTGTGAGGTGGCAGTACAGGGTACCTGAGAGGTGGCAGTACAGGGTGCTTGTGAGGTGGCAGTACAGGGTACCTGAGAGGTGGCAGTACAGGGTGCTTGTGAGGTGGCAGTACAGGGTGCTTGTGAGGTGGCAGTACAGGGTACTTGTGAGGTGGCAGTACAGGGTGCTTGAGGTGGCAGTACAGGGTGCTTGTGAGGTGGCAGTACAGGGTGCTTGTGAGGTGGCAGTACAGGGTACTTGTGAGGTGGCAGTACAGGGTGCTTGTGAGGTGACAGTACAGGGTACTTGTGAGGTGGCGGTACAGGGTACTCATGAGGTGGCAGTACAGGGTACTTGTGAGGTGGCAGTACAGGGTGCTTGTGAGGTGGCAGTACAGGGTACTTGTGAGGTGACAGTACTGGATGCTTGTGAGGAGGCAGTACAGGGTGCTTGTGAGGTGACAGTACAGGGTACTTGTGAGGTGGCAGTACTTGTGAGGTGGCAGTACAGGGTACTTGTGAGGTGGCAGTACAGGGTGCTTGTGAGGTGGCAGTACATGGTACTTGTGAGGTGACAGTACAGGGTGCTTGTGAGGTGGCAGTACAGGGTGCTTGTGAGGTGGTAGTACAGGGTGCTTGTGAGGTGGCAGTACAGGGTGCTTGTGAGGTGGCAGCACAGGGTGCTTGTGAGGTGGCAGTACAGGGTGCTTGTGAGGTGGCAGTACAGGGTGCTTGTGAGGTGGCAGTACAGGGTGCTTGTGAGGTGACAGTACAGGGTGTATGTGAGGTGGCAGTACAGGGTGCTTGTGAGGTGGTAGTACAGGGTGCTTGTGAGGTGACAGTACAGGGTACTTGTGAGGTGGCCATACAAGGTGGGTGCTTGTGAGGTGGCAGTAAAGGGTGGGTGCTTGTGGGGTGGTTGCTTGGGTAGACCAGCCAAAACATCAGGAGTATGCTGACCTCAGCACCTTCAACCAATTGCCTTCCAAGACTTCAGTAAATGTTTGCAGTATTGAGAGATACGTATCGTTTTAAAGTCAGTGGAGTCATTATCATTCTTCAAGCAAAGGCTCTAAATTGCACGGCAACGTAGCTGCATAAGCGCATGCATGCATGTGTAGACATGCATGTGTAGGTAGTTATATGCTTACATGCATGTATAGTTAACGGAATTTTGTTGTACCGTATAGGTGGGTAAGTTTCATCCAATAGACAGAGTGCAAGGCAGCCCCGGATCCACGATTTGGCTATGAGGGGCGATTTTACGGGAGGGGCGGCACATTGACAATGAGTGTATGTGAAGCCAGGGGCGGATACAGGATTTTCCAAGAGGGGGAGGGGGGGGGGGGGGGGGGGGGGAAACTATTTTCTCATTTGGAATGGCCTTATTGCCAGACTAACTAATGTCATGATTAGACTAGAGATAATATATTACCTCTGATTAGACCGGCCGAGGCGGTGGTCTGATCCTAAACCACCCGCGGTTTATCTTTGCGGTGCTACAAGGCGCCGTACAATGGAAAAAGTATATGTATACTGGCAACGAAAATGGACCTAATTATAAAATTTCCACTAGTTATGTGACTAAGCAAACTCTCAGCGACATTCGCGGTTACGGGGAGGGGGGGGGGGGGGGTGATGGTGTACGCTTCAGGCACGATACGAAAAGTGGAGGGGGGGGGGGGGGGGTGGGGGTTGTACGCTTCAGGCACGATACGAAAATCGCGGGTGGTTAGGATGTCTTTCTAACGACCCCCCCCCCCCCCCCCCCCCCCCCCCCCCCCCCTCGGCCGGTCTAATCATGACGTTAATTAGTGTGGCTATAAGGCCATTCCAAATGAGAAAATAGTTTCCCGTCCGGACCTTTTTTTGGCTCCTCATGCGGGCGGGCGGCTATTATCCATTAAATCATATCATGCATGCGCATCACATCAGCCCGCCGCCTACACTATTTTGAGTGCGTAAATGTGTCTCCAACGTAATTTGATCAAGAGATCACATCATTAGGCATACATGTGCATGTACCGTAAGTAATTTGTTCCGATAACTAGAATAATGGCATAATTACGTGGGGTGACGCGGCGGAGTTATAGGATGGCCTAAGTTTAACAATGAAGCAAGCCGATATGCAAAGCTTATTGCCTTTTATTCCATGTATACCGTTAAGTAACGGGACCCACTGGCTGTTATAGGACTACGAGGATGTGACCTTCAATGCCGGTGGTATGATTGCACCGGTCGTATGTATGCCATGCGATCCGTAACTTATATTAGCGTAATGTACAAATGTTCATACATGTGCCTTACAAAGCGGCGGTAGTGGATTATTCTGTTCTCAAGAATGTGATCGTAAAAGCCAGGGGGGACTGTTCCCTCCTCCCTCGGCTTGCTATACTATATACATGCGTGCTATTTAAGCAATACCCTTTTTCGTACTGCATATTTGCGGCATCGACGATCGAACTGATAAGTGTGCGACGTACAAAGCGATGCAGCTACACTTATCGTTACAGATTACCGCTCTGCTTGGAATGTTCCACTTCTCCAGCTCTCAGGTGATTCACCGCGTCCCTTGTGACTATTCCACCGCTTCGTGCCGCTGCGACAAGACAGCCGACGCTTGCGAGTTCAGCTTGGAGGTGTTTTACATTCAGACGTTCACTAAATATCCTGTGCAAAGTGGCCGCGTAAAACCCGTGGGCGGGTCCGTCCACTACATCAATGATACCGGCGAGGTCATATCCTACGATGGCAATACATACGAAGCAAGCGGAAGCCGCCACGGTCGACGGGAAGACGTTCAGACCGTACATTGCAATAAACGGACGAATTCCCGGACCGACGTTGATCGTGACGGAGAAACAAACGGTCATCGTCAACGTCACTAACAGTATCCGGGGACAGAGTGTCACGATCCACTGGCACGGGCAGTTTCAACGAAACACTCCATGGATGGACGGTGTTGGGTATATATCCAGAGATAATATATCGCACGCACCAATAGTTGAAAAGCGGCTACCCCACAAAAATGTGGACTCCAATAAAAGCACTTTAAAGCATCATAAGTGACATAATATTGCCAAAAAAGCGGTTTTTTTTCGCTTAAAACAATACCCCGCTATCAATCCCACTTTACTTAACATAAACCTACCTGATCCTGGTCACTATACTTGAGTACCAAGCAAAAAAGCTTCTTTTTCTCCCCCTTCGTCCGCCCCTTATAACACCTTAAAGGTGCGATTAGCGCCAGATAGCATTGCCCGCTGAGGCTCTCGTAGAAATGTATAGCTCACGTGACTCGTTTCCAATCCCTCTATATATTATCTCTGATATATCGCAATGTCCCATTACCACGGGAGGAACGTTCCAATATATCTTCAAGGCGGATCCTTCCGGAACGTTCTTCTACCACGGCCATAATGATGGACAGAGGGGGGATGGGTTGGAAGGTACCTTGGTCGTCCAGGAGAAGAAGGCGGGACAGACGTACAACGATCTACCTGAACAGCATACGATCAACCTTCTCGATTGGTGGCCTCGTCCATTCATTGACGTGATTACGCTGCAACAATCGGTTCAAGAGGTTTACTACCCCTCAAGTGTTGGAGACCTCCCTAGTCCCCTCATCGATCAATACACAGCTAGTATTCTCCCCGATGGTACAGATCATGGAATAATTCCTTACTATTCTGGTTTGATCAATGGGAAGGGACGACATCGTGATGTGCCGTACAGCAAGTCTAGGCTTTCTACCTTCAGGGTTAATTACGGCCAAAGTTACCGCTTCAGACTGGTTGGTGCTCAGATGCTCTACGCATACAAGGTCTCTGTCGATCAGCACAAACTAACTGTGATCTCAACGGATGGATTCTTCATCCAGCCGGTGATTAACGTTGATTACGTCATCGTTTACCCAGGCGAACGCTACGACTTTGTATTAAGCGCCAATCAAGACCCTACACAGTATTACTGGATCAGAGCGGAAACATTGGAGGTAGATACTACAGGTGGCCTTCCTTACCGGTCTCTGGGGAACGTGGTGGAAGCCGTTCTATACTATTCCAATAGGACTGAGCCACAGTCTACGGATTACGTCACCATTACCTCCACTCCTCCATCCTGCACACCCTCCGCTCCCTGCATTGCTGTAAACTGTCCCTTCAAATCTTTCCATCCCTCATATAACACCACGTGTATAAACATTAATAGTCTACAGCTGTTGGAACCAACACCTTCTAATGATCTCCCGTCCGATGAGCCCACAAATGGTCAGGAGCACTTTTTAAACTTTGGGTACAGTGGAGTAGCCGACCTGCCTGACAATATCAATGGAAGGGTATTCATGCATCCACAAGTACCACTTCAGGTTGAAAGTCAACATAATACTCTAAACCTCACTAACCTCATATGTCCTTCTCAGCCATACACATGTGGTGATGGCTGTGAATGTCTGCACATGTTATCAATTCCTTACAACAACACTGTGAGAATAGTTCTAGCTAACTTCGGGCTGGAGACACACTCGATCCATGTTCATGGTCACAGCTTCTTTGTTGTTGCTGTTGGCTATGGTAGCTATGACAGTACTAATGACTTTGTTAATGGCACCAGCCAAGATCTGTCTTGTAGCACAGATGAAACAGATACCAGTGAGTTCAGCCATCAGCTGTGTACTACAATGCATTGGAGAAGAGGGTACACTCCTTCTATCAAGGTCACACCCTCCACACTCCGTAAGGACACTGTCATTATCCCAGGTGGGGGATACGTAGTGATCCAGTTAGTCTCAACAAGTCCTGGTTTCTGGTTTGTCCACTGCCATCTTGAGCCCCACCACATGTCGGGGATGGCCATGGTTCTCAATGTTGCTGAAGACATGCAGAACCCTGCTCCTTCAGGGATGACTGCGTGTGGAGACTTCGCTTGGTCTCTGGCCGACTTTAATCAGAAACTGAGTTTTGATCCCTCAAGCAAATTGCCTACCACTAAAGCTAACTGACAAAACCATATGTGTTGGACTGTTCCAATGTGAATGATGCAATGAAGGGATTATGTGGATGATTCAAAGCATTTAGAAAATTTGGTTAATGATTGTTATTAAATCTGATCTGTGTGCCCGGTCATGTGTGTCTGTATAGTTATATGTCCTACTTGTTGATGCTGCTTTTGTTCTGTCATGGGATGGGTAACCACCCAATGATAGTCATAATACACAGCTAGTTGCATCCGCTTTAGCTATTAAATTCTGGACTTGATGGTAATGTTTTTTATATTTGTATAATTCATTAATAGCTCATTGCCTCTTGTTTTATTTAAATATCCATTAAGTAGCATGCTTTGGCAGACTAGGGCCTGCTTTAGGTGTTATTTGATGGACAAGCATGTTCTAGCATATATATTCAGTCCTGTGTTATCCCTTCATGCTCTCTATGGTCTGCTCGTCCTAGTGTAGTTTTTACATAGGCTGCATTACTTATATTCTTTGGAGATCCTGCGTACTGAAACACGATATCCAATTAATGGTGATATTCTGTATTGCTATAAGCAGAGCTAACGTCTCCCTCACAGTAACAACTGCAACTGGAGCTGTCCCTGTTGTATATGACATCACTACTATTGTGGTGGTGAGTGTGGTTGGAGGTTTGGTATTCTTGCTTTTGTGGTCGTCATCTGTGTCTCGGTCATCTTGAAGATCAAGGGTACAAAGAGAAAGAGTATGTTGAGGCACCCTTCATTGCTATGCTGTCATGTGTGCGAATATGTATATGTGTGTGCACCCTGATGGACCTTCTCCCCTCTGTACCCCATGATGGACCTTCTCCCCTCTGTACCCCATGATGGACCTTCTCCCCTTTGTACCCCCATGATGAACCTTCTCCCCTTTGTACCCCCCTGATGGACCTTCTCCCCTTTGCACCCCCATGTAGGTTTTGGACTAAACAACACTACTGTGTTAAATCCAGCTGCACTTAATGCAGTAGAACTCAAAGTAAGCCAATACACTTGTTGATCTTAGTAGGAAATGTCATTAGTGTTGTATTAATAAAATCTCGTGCTTAAAAATATAGCAACTGGACACATCTAAATATATTTATCTTTAATGTTGTATTTGTCATCAATGTCCTGTCTTAGTATAAATTTAATACTTAATTAATTGGTCTTGTAAGAGAGAGCTTGGTCGAATCCATTACAGTATGTATTTTTCACAAGATGTATGATCTGTTCCTACTGTGTACTTCCTTGTCTACATGCAGATTAATGAGGAACCTCCAAATGGAGCAAGTGTAGACAATTGACTGCAAAGTAGATGATTTTTTTCTTGCCTAGATTATTAGGCAAGGCATTGTGTTATCTTAGCCTCAGCAGTTCAATTAAGTACTTCAATTTTTGTTTTCACATGTGCAAGAAATGTCATAGAATGTCCTACTGACTTTGACTTTTTAAAAATTAAAGTAGGGGATTATAATTTATTCTGCTGAGGCAACACTGGAAAGGAATTTTGAATGCACTTATAACTGCTTATCTATAAAGGAATAGTTTACTGAAAGGAGTCAAATCAATACCTCTGAGACTTGGTTTTAATGAATGGTGGAGGAGGGGAGTGTCCCGATGGGGTAATAGGGATATCTACTGATAGAGGAGGGGGAGGCATCCACTGGGAGTGTGTGTCTACTGGTGGAGGTGAAAGAGGGGGTGCCCTGATGTGGAGGAACAGGTGGTGGCTCTGGAAGAGTGCTGCTGACTTTGGAGGAGAGTGGGGACATCCCAACATGGAGGAGATTAGCGGTTGGTGGAGCTCTAATTGTATATTTGCTGAGCAAGTTGTGTAAATAGAGCATTTTCTTGTTCATCAGCCAGCTACATCTGGTGGGGAAAAAGCAACCTTTTGAACTAGCCATGGATAGATATGGGTCATCTTACAGAATGCTGCACACTTTTATACCAATGCTAGTACCACATGTGGATTCTCCAACTCCTGTAACTGGTAGAGAAGGAATGATACATTTGACTGTTTATGGGCCACAATTTTGTTACAGAAAATCTCCATCACCTATTGGGGTGCATAAGATTTCAAGGTGAGGGGTATGAGACTGCTTAGTAATCTCACATGGGAAAGCTGATAAATCACCCTCACCAAATACCTTCCATTTCTGCAAAGTTTATGTTAAAACCAAGAGAAGGGCCCATGGATGAGATCAGATCTAGTGCAATTTTGACAGAGCAACTGGTTCCAGCAAGCCCTCCTTCATCAAGGTACCACTTATTGAATAGTAAATCTCCAGACATGTGGTCCTCAGCAACCTTCAAGATTAGTCAATGCAGCACGAGTGAAAATAAGAGTGGTCCAAGTGGATCGCCCTGTTGCAGACCATTAGCAGAGCGGAGCATGCCCATAGGCTGTCACAGTTTTGGATACACTCAATAACACTTGAGTGTCCATGGGCAGCATTTTCAGACACCAAGTTAAATGCATTGTGTAGATAGACTTTGGCAGCAGCAGAATCTTCATCAAACCAATGATCATCAACACATGAGCTAGTGAGTGAATGATTTTTTTTTCTACTCCACTTGGGCAAACAACCCTCATATTGGTAAGGACTGAAGTACTCACTGGCTTTGGATTTCACAATGGCAGCACAAGGACACTTGCTTGTTGATCAGTGCAACACTTCACAGTCAGCAATACTGAACATGCACATGCAAGCATGCAGACCCAACCTTAGTCGTTAGAAAAGGAGGCTCTATTGTACATCAGGTATTGACATCTCTACAGATTGCATCCCTACATTCAATAAACAGACCACTGGGTTACCATGCAGTGTTGTACATGTGAAAGGGGGGCGTGAAAAGAAACTTAAAGCTACTGGTTTTGTTTGTGCAGATCCCTTACATGGACGACCTTGTTTCTTTTTACACCACTATTGCTTTCCAATCCTATATGCCACCAACTTTATCTTAGTTTGATTACTTTCTAAAGATATGGGCGTGGCTTTACATGGATTTATTAAATTTCAAGTTTTTGGTAATGTCCTTTCATGTTCCCTAGGGATATGATTCAAGGAATTTTCAATATAAAATGGTGTATCCTTATATGTGGAAGACAGGCTAATGCGTTCGGAGGATACATTTTCCAGTCCAACAAAATCGGCCTTCCCAATGGGTTTTTTTCTGCAGGAGTTTTTTTTTACACAACCATAGTGCCATGTGTGTGTGTTGTGTGTGTGTGTGTGTGTGTGTTGTGTGTGTGTGTTGTGTGTGTTGTGTGTGTGTTGTGTGTGTGTTTGTGTGTGTGCATGTGTGTGTGTTTGGGTGGGTGGTGTGTTGTGTGTGTTGTGTGTTGTGTGTGTGTTTGTGTGTGTGTGTGTGTGTGTGTGTGTGTGTGTGTGTGTGTGTGTGTTATGTTTTTGTAGTAGTGGTGTGCACAATCGATGGTAACCAATGTAGGGGCAGTTGGTTACGACGTATGCATCCACAAACTTCGAATACCTCGACTACATGAAACTATGGAGGAAGAACCAATCATTTAAGAAGGCACTGATAAACAGAATAAAACAACCTAGGGCAGGCAACATGCATAGGCGTCGGAGCCGGGGGGGCAGAGGGGGGCTAAAGCCCCCCCAGGTTTGACTAAGATCGTTTTACTCAGTATAGTATTATATTTCAATTTGTGCACGTTTGATGAAATAATTAATTTGCGCCCTCCCAGGTATTATGACCTTCCGACGCCTATGACATGGCTCCATTGGGACAATCAAAGTTTGATTGGGACAATCAAATCAGATGCAGTCCGTCCAATTCTACTAGTACTCGTTGTAGTTCGGGCTTTCTGGCATAAGATTGTTGCTTCGATGAAATTAATTAGTTGGCCCCCCTTGCCCCTTCGAGCGGATGCTATGGGGGAATATTTATTGGTTTCAAGTCTTAACTCTCAAAGCGGCTGTACTTCTCTGCTAGCTCATCATGGTAGCCCGGGTTTTAATGAACCCTTCGTTTTGTTTTCTGAAAAGAACCGTTTTCGGCTTGTCGTCGTTAATAATGTAAATAATTAATCGGCCAGGATCGCTGTACGGAGCGTAGCGATGACGTAGTTATGGTCTGGGCACGAGACTAATGAGTTAATACGCGTATTGAAGCGATTTCGGCTTCACAGACACATCCCAAAGTTCAAATACAAGCATTATATATGAGTACATAAGTTATGTAATATTACCAGCCGGATAATATCTGGATCGGTTTTAATATTCATCCCATCGCGCGCTTATCCTCTTATGTTTATCGGTGTGCGCTTCGCTATATTCATGGCCAAGCAACGAAACGCGCCAATAAAAGAAGTTGGGGCGTATCAGCTTAGGACGCTGCTCGTGGGCTTAGCTGCTGATTGAGGTATAGCAAGAGGGGTGTGTCATTGCGCAACTTGTATTGCTTCGCATCACCATAGTAACACGGCAAGAACGCTGTGCCATTGCTCCGCAAGCTTAAAGCTGTCCAACGTGGTTACTTCGTACTTTGCGAACGTTTGTAACTGAATCCAAAAAGTATACAAACGGAAGAGATGGAACTAGTGTTGTTTGTCGGTGCCCTGGTTTGTCTTGCATCGCTGACAGTTGCCCAGCAGGCGGGATGTAATAGTCTTCCCAACAGCGCCCAAGTGGAAAATTTGATCGCCGCAAATATTAGGGGAGTCGGACAGGGATCACTTCCCGTCATTATGCTTCAGACTGCACCCGAGAGGTTCACGTACCGCGTCGTGTGTGCATCGAGTTCTGGGGTACGCAACCAGTATCGCTTCGTCTCTATAGTGGCGTACTACACCAATAATGGAGCAGGGCCGGTGTACAGCCAGTTCGAGTTTGAGTGTGTCAACTCTGTGTGGAGCGCCACGTCAACCTTCTTGGAGAATACCGTGTACGACATAACGACTCTGAGCTCAACCTCTGCCGCAGTCAGTGCCAATAATAGAACAGACTGTGGCTACTGCCTGAACCCCACCTTCAGATCTCCACCTCGGAGCACTGATACGGTCAACCATTGCAACAGTTAGTTACAATAATGGGGGACCATGCACACACACATACGTTTGTATCTTCTTCTTCAGACTGCACCGGATGTTCACTGTGCTATATAACGGATACTGATTTCCCTCCTGTGGGGGGATACTTCAGCACAGCTTGCTGCAATTACTACCTGTCTGATGGCACATGTACTCATGCATGTCCACCACCATCATATCCCGATGCGAACAGAACATGTGGTAAGAACAGGAGTGACTCCAAAATCTCTCTCCACATGTAGTCACTTCTTACTCCATTGCCTCCAGTCCCATGTTCTCTGAGCTGTCAGAACGGTGGTGTACTAAGAAGTGATGCCTGTGCATGTGACTGCACTGGTAATGTGGTGTATGGAGGGACCAGCTGTACAGGTATATCATCTAACTGATCCCTAAAAGCCTCAGCACGCATCCATCCTCAATCTGCACAGCATGTCAGTGTCAAAATGGCGGCACCTGCAGTGGATCAGTGTGCACCTGTCTACCTGGGTACACAGGAACACTGTGTGAGACTTCATGCCCCACCAGCTGTCCAGCTGGTTATTACCTAAATAACTGCAACTGTGGTAAGTACACATGATCTGTCACAGACAGACCCCCTGTTGCAAACAGTAAATTCGTAAGAATTGAAATAATTGGCCCCCCCCCCCCCCCCCCCCCCCCCCCCATAACCGCTTCCAATAATATTAAAGGAGGACTAGGGTTCAGTGGGAGTTTGAATATTTATTGAAATATGGTGTCCCAAATAGTCCAAATGTTAGTGATGCATTCACATCGTAACATGTCCTACCAGTAAGCCATTTAGCCTATCTTGTCTTCCATATTTCAGTCCCATGTTCTCTGAGCTGTCAGAATGGTGGTGTACTAAGAAGTGATGCCTGTGCATGTAACTGCACTGGTAGTGTGGTGTATGAAGGGACCAGCTGTACAGGTAAGCTATAGGGTGCAAAGGTCATCTCCTACTGTATATCTATCATGGTTACCATTCATCCTCTATTCCATCAGCATGTCAGTGTCAAAATGGAGGCACTTGTAGTGGGAACACATGCACCTGTCCACCTGGGTACTCAGGAACATATTGCTCCACTTGCATCCTCACATGCCCTACTGGTTACCTCCTCAATAGCAGTACCTGCAGCTGTGGTAAGGGGTATGTGTGTGTATGTGTGTGTATGTGTATGTGTGTGTATGTGTGTGTGTGTGTGTGTGTGTGTGTGTTATTGTGTGTGTACATGTGTGTGTTAAATGTGTGTTGTGTGTGTGTGTGTTATTGTGTGTGTACATGTGTGTGTTAAATGTGTGTGTGTGTGTGTGTGTGTGTGTACATGTGTACATGTATGGGTGGGTGTAGGGAAATCCATTAGCCATGCCACTCATGAAAGGGTCCCATTAATACCTTTAACCCTTCAGTGCCCACCACAAGTTGTCCCTGCAATGGTGCAAGCATTATGTGTGGCACTTATGCTACGACACACACTGGAAACACCAATGTGTGAGTGATGGGGATGATGGGAGGGGTTGGAGTGGGATACACACACCTCACAACGGCACTTCCTCAGCAACATCTCAGGGACACACCTCAAGTGCTCCATTGCATCAAACGTGACGTCCTTCAGACAGCGTGCAGTAGTGTAAGTGATCCCCCCTCCCCCTCTCCCTCGCCCTCCCCCTCTCCCCCCCCCCCAACGCTGGGGTGTGTGTTGTATGTGCCAGTCCTTTGCCCCTGGACTCACCTGTTTAACCCCTCAGTGCCTCTCTCCCCTCCTCCTACTTTGAGCCTGGCTCTCTGGTCCTCCTGACTCTCCTTCAGGCTGTCAGGTAAGTTCATTTGTTGAAAAAAGTTCAGTTATCATTGTAGCTTCTCTCCAGTGTGTCTCCTGGGGACTATCAGTGCACCATCAATCAACAGCCATTGCTGACGTACGTGTTGTAAAATGTCATAAGTGGGTGTGGTTACTGATGATGTAAGTGGGTGTAGTAACTGATGATGTAAGTGGGTGTGGTTCTGGGGACTATCAGTGCACCATCAAAATGTCATAAGTGGGTGTGGTTACTGATTATGTAAAGTGGGTGTGGTAACTTGTAAGTGGGTGTGATAACTGCCTTCTTCACTCCAACAGTGTATCATCCATGCTAAGTAACGTAGGTTACAAAGGTCTGGGCCTGAGGTAAGAGGGAGGTGTTATGTGCATTTTGCATACATCTTATGACCTCTGACCTCTGTAGTTACCTCACCAATTACGGTACTGTGGAGAGTATGGACCTAGATCTGGCCCAGCTGGGCAGAATGTAAGACAATGATGATCAGGTGGTGTGCATGATGATCAGGTGGTATGCATGATGATCACATGATGACCAGGTGGTATGCTTGATGATTAGGTGGTATGCATGATGATTAGGTGGTATGCATGATGATCAGGTGGTATGCATGATGATTAGGTAGTATGCATGATGATCAGGTGGTATGCATGATGATCAGGTGGTATGTATGATGATCAGGTGGTATGCATGATGATCAAGTGGTATGCATGATGATGAGGTGGTATGCATGATGATCAGGTGGTATGCATGATGATCAGGTGGTGTGCATGATGATCAGGTGGTATGCATGATGATCAGGTGGTATGCATGATGATCAGGTGGTATGCATGATGATCAGGTGGTATGCATGATGACCAGGTGGTATGCATGACTGTCACACGCATTCATCTTGCTTCCAGAGCCGTCTCACATGACTATACCATCGGAGGCACGCTATACTCTGGTGTGGTTTGTCCCTTCCAACAGCTTGTGCAATGGCTCAACAACTCTCAGACGTTCCCACCTACCACATGCAAGATTTCTGACCCCCGTACGGCAGTCGCTACATTTAGTATCAGCTGCATCTGAAGACGGCTGCTTTATCTAAGAGATTCTTTAGGAAGAGTTATTATGATTTAGGAGGCCATGTTGTTTTATTACAGCATCATATTTGCCTTGAATGTTGGTCTTAAAAAGTAAGCCATTTTCGGATGAAAATATTATAATTATTAATTTTACAATATTGTTATCTGCTATCCAACATGCACTTGTAGCGATCAAGATGAAAAAGGCAAAAGAGATGGTCACAGATGGCATGGATCAGATGTAAACGGGTCGGGAGGCTGGGGCCAGTGGCACTGGAACATATAGACAAAGCACGTGCCGCTTGCAGGAGGTGTAGGCGTGTAGCGGTGATGCAGCTGCGAGTAACATCGATAACCATAATAATGTAAATGATTATAATGTTTTCATCAGGGAATGGCTTATTTTTAAAACCCAACATTCAAGGCAAACATTTTAGCGGCTGAGTAAACGAAATTTTCGTTAAACAACTGAGGGTTTCAGATATAACTAACTGTCTTCTATATATGTTAGCCTAAACACAACACAATATGAGAAAGCTATACTGCATTCAACATTCGTGATCTGCTTCAAAAAGGGGGAGAATATGCTAGAGAAAAAAATTTATTGACGAAATTCCCCAAAATAGAAAATAAGACGTCACGTGACATGTTGCATGGCCACTGCCACCCTGGCCCGCCTGGCCAGAACAAGCATGGCAAAGAGGCTGGGGAGGAGAGAAGAAGAGGGTGTGGGCAAGGACGCATCATCATACATTCAACTAATTCTTATAAAAATAATAATTAAAGATATTGGATTATTGACTGCGATACTGCTGACAAGGCGAAAAAAAACTTATGAAACAAGTAAATAAAAACATTCTCTAACGAGAGAGTTGTTGGGATATAGGATTGACCAATGGTGGTGTAAAAAGCACGGAAACAAGAGTGACAGAAATTTTACTGGAAAATTGAAATTTAGCACACTCACAAAATAACAGCGCATGCCTAAGCAATAGGCTAAAAATAGGCCTATTTCAAAATTTCTGTCACTCTTGTTTCCGTGCTTTTTACACCACCATTGGTCAATCCTATATCCCTACAACTCTCTCGTTAGAGAATGTTTTTATTTACTTGTCTCCATTGAGGACCAAAGGATTAATAAAGGTTAAAAGCGAAGCCATATAATACATTGGATAAATGTACTCTAAGTAAACTGATCTCACGCTATAAACCCATGCACCACAATACATGACCAAATTGACGTAAGCAACTTTGACCTTATTCACACATTTCAAACAGCGCATATTACTATAAAACGGAGAGAGATGCAGTATCTACCACAGTAACTAAACTATTCCTTCCATTTTAGCGATATACCATGCATGCTCATCCAACATTTATCGATGCCGTAACCAGAGATCATATATCTCTGCCGTAACGTACCTTTGAGTGGTCGTTTTGTTGTTCCTTTCGATACCGCGCTTGACATACGCACGTTTGGCAGATCTTTCCACTTTTAGTTGCTCAGAATTGTCCTTGAGATTGCATGGTAAAACCATCGAATTTGATAACGCTGGTTATTTTATACTGGTGCGTCATGAACATTGTGATAGCTGATGTAATGTGCTATTTGTAGATCAACACCAAATAAGGTACTACTAGCTTCAGCTAATTGCCCGATAAGTTAGGCATCTAACAGACACCTGAAGGTAACATGCGGACACATCCTGAAACGATTGGTCACATGGCGTGCTTTACAAACGTTCCTGTCGTGAGTTATGCTATCCCGAAGGAAGAAGAAGAATTAAGAAGACGACGGAGGAGAAATTTTAGGTGGGACTGGGTACGGACAATGGGGACGAGTATTTTTGTTCTCTAAAAGTACACAATCTTATGACACAGATATAACGCAGAACTGTTCTCCTTTTTGATATTGCTCGATTGCCACTAAGAGCTAGGTGACTCGACTCACGCGAGACGCGAGTGACGTTTTTCTAATGACTTCATGATACTGCAGGATTCCTATATCCTACTCGATCGCGTAGGTTCCGATCCCCATCGCGCACTTAGCTACTTATGTTTATCGGTTTGCGCTTCGCTATATTCATGGCCAAGCAACGAAACGCGCCAATAATAGAAGTTGGGGCGTATCTGCTTAGGACGCTGCTCGTGGGCTTAGCTGCTGATTGAGGTATAGCAAGAGGGGTGTGTCATTGCGCACGCTGTATTGCTTCGCATCCCCATTGTAACACCGCAAGAACGCTGTGCGATTGCTCCGCAAGCTTAAAGCTGTCCAGCGTGGTTACTTCGCGATCGTTTGCAACTGAACTCAAAAAGTATACAAACGGAAGGGATGGAACTAGTGTTGTTTGTCGGTGCCCTGGTTTGTCTTGCATCGCTGACAGTTGCGCAGCAGGCGGGATGTAATAGTCTTCCCAACAGCGCCGAAGTGCCAAATCTGATCTCCGCAAATTTCGCGGGAGGTGGACAGGGCTCATCTTCTTACGTCATTGTGCTTCAGACGGCACCCAGGGGATTCACGTACCGCGTCGTGTGTGCGTCGAGCTCTGGCGTACGCAACCAGTATCGCTTCGTCTCTATAGTGGCGTACTACACCAATAATGGAGTAGGACCGGTGTACGGCCAGTTCGAGTTCGAGTGTGTCAACTCTGTGTGGAGCGCCACGTCAACCTTCTTGGAGAGTACTGCGTTCGACAGAACGACTCTGAGCTCAACCTCTGCCGCAGTCAGTGCCAATAATAGAACAGACTGTGGCTACTGCTTGAACCCCACCTTCAGTTCTCCACCTCGGAGCGCTGATACGATCAACCATTGCAACAGTTAGTTTAAATAATGGGGGACCATGCACACAATTGTATCGGCTTCTTCTTCAGGTTGCACCGGATGTTCTCAGTGCTATATAACGGATACCGCTTACCCTACTGGAGGGAGTTACTTCAGCACAGCTTGCTGCAATTACTACCTGTCTGATGGCACATGTACTCATGCATGTCCACTACCATCATATCCCGATGCGAACAGAACATGTGGTAAGAACAGGAGTGACTCCAAAATCCCTCTCCATATGTAGTCACTTCTTGCTCCATTGCCTCCAGTCCCATGTTCTCTGAGCTGTCAGAATGGTGGTGTACTAAGAAGTGATGCCTGTACATGTAACTGCACTGGTAGTGTGGTGTATGAAGGGACCAGCTGTACAGGTAAGCTATAGGGTGCAAAGGTCATCTCATACTGTATATCTATCATGGTTACCATTCATCCTCTATTCCATCAGCATGTCAGTGTCAAAATGGAGGCACTTGTAGTGGGAACACATGCATCTGTCCACCTGGGTACTCAGGAACACTTTGCTCCACTTGCATCCTCACATGCCCTACTGGCTACCTCCTCAATAGCAGTGCCTGCAGCTGTGGTAAGTGTGTATGTGTGTGTGTATGTGTGTTATATGTGTGTGTGTGTGTGTGTGTGTGTGTGTGGGTGGGTGTAGGGAAATCCATTAGCCATGCCACTCATGAAAGGGTCCCATTAATACCTTTAACCCTTCAGTGCCCACCACCACAAATTGTCCCTGCAATGGTGCAAGCATCATGTGTGGCACTTATGCTACGACACACGCTGGAAACACCAATGTGTGAGTGATGGTGATGATGGGAGGGGTTGGAATGGGATACACACACCTCACATCGGCACTTCCTCAGCAACATCTCAGGGACACACCTCAAGTGCTCCATTGCATCAAACGTGACGTCCTTCAGACAGCGTGCAGTAGTGTAAGTGCTCCCCCCTCTCCCTCTCCCTCCCCCTCCCCTCTCCCTCCCCCCCCCCCCCCAACACTAGGGTGTGTGTTGTGTGTGCCCCCTGGACTCACCTGTCTAACCCTTCAGTGCCTCTCTCCCCTCCTCCTACTTTGAGCCTGGCTCTCTGGTCCTCCTGACTCTCCTTCAGGCTGTCAGGTACGTTCATTTGTTGAAAAAAGGTCAGTTATCATTGTAGCTTCTCTCCAGTGTGTCTCCTGGGGACTATCAGTGCACCATCAACCAACAGCCATTGCTGACGTACGTGTTGTAAAATGTCATAAGTGGGTGTGGTTACTGATGATGTACGTGGGTGTAATAACTGATGATGTAAGTGGTGGTCCTGAGGACTATCAGTGCACCATCAACCAACAGCCATTGCTGACGTACGTGTCATAAGTGGGTGTGGTTACTGATGATGTCAGATATCAAAAAGTGGGCATAGTAACTGATGATGTAATTGGGTGTGGCAACTTGTAAGTGGGTGTGGTAACTGCCTTCACTCCAACAGTGTATCATCCATGCTAAGTAACTTAGGTTACAAAGGTCTGGGCCTGAGGTAAGAGGGAGGTGTGTTACGTGCATTTTGCATACATCTTATGACCTCTGACCTCTGTAGTTACCTCACCAATTATGGTACTGTGGAGAGTATGGACCTAGATCTGGCCCAGCTTGGCAGAATGTAAGACAATGATGATCAGGTGGCATGCATGATGATCAGGTGGTATGCATGATGATCAGGTGGTATGCATGATGATCAGGTGGTATGCATGACTGTCACACGCATTCATCTTGCTTCCAGAGCCGTCTCACATGACTATACCATCGGAGGCACGCTATACTCTGGTGTGGTTTGTCCCTTCCAACAGCTCGTGCAATGGCTCAACACTTCTCAGACGTTCCCACCTACCACATGCAAGATTTCTGACCCCCGTACGGCAGTCGCTACATTTAGTATCAGCTGCATCTGAAGACGGCTGCTTTATCTAAGGGATTCTTTAGGAAGAGTTATTATGAGTTTGTTGTTTTATTACAGCATCATATTAGATACATACATCCATTGTATGGTCGCATATACATAATGTTACTATATATGGATTATATGGATCATTAACTGTTGTGCATGTGATGGTGTGGAGAATAGTAGGTGATGGTGTTAGAGATGGTGTGGAGGTTAGTTAATGATGGTACTGTAGGGTTAGGGTGTGATGCTGTGAGGTTAGGATGTGATGTTGTGAGGTTAGGATGTGATGTTGTGAGGTTAGGGTGTGATGTTGTGAGGTTAGGGTGTGATGCTGTGAGGTTAGGATGTGATGTTATGAGGTTAGGGTGTGATTCATGCTTTGTCAATTTGAACTTTTTTTTCTATGTCTTTCAGTTACGATGCTTTCACTGGCCTACCTCTTTCTCAACTATTTTTGTTATGTTTATATTCAGATTCATTCTCTTTATGTTTGGTCCTACATGTGCAAATATTCCATTACCTTCTATTTCTTTAGTAGGATGTGATGTTGTGAGGTTAGGGTGTGATGCTGTGAGGTTAGGGTGTGATGCTGTGAGGTTAGGGTGTGATGCTGTGAGGTTAGGGCGTGATGCTGTGAGGTTAGGATGTGATGTTGTGAGGTTAGGTGTGATGATGTGAGGTTAGGATGTGATGTTGTGAGCTTAGGGTGTGATGCTGTGAGGTTAGGGCGTGATGCTGTGAGGTTAGGGTGTGATGCTGTGAGGTTAGGGTGTGATGCTGTGAGGTTAGGGTGTGATGCTGTGAGGTTAGGGTGTGATGCTGTGAGGTTAGGGTGTGATGCTGTGAGGTTAGGGTGTGATGCTGTGAGGTTAGGGTGTGATGCTGTGAGGTTAGGGTGTGACGATGTGAGGTTAGGTGTGATGCTGTGAGGTTAGGGTGTGATGCTGTGAGGTTAGGGTGTGACGTTGTGAGGTTAGGGTGTGATGCTGTGAGGTTAGGGTGTGATGCTGTGAGGTTAGGGTGTGATGCTGTGAGGTTAGGGTGTGATACTGTGAGGTTAGGGTGTGATGATGTGAGGTCAGGGTGTGACGTTGTGAGGTTAGGGTGTGACGTTGTGAGGTTAGGGTGTGACGTTGTGAGGTTAGGGTGTGATGCTGTGAAGTTAGGGTGTGATGCTGTGAGGTTAGGGTGTGATACTGTGAGGTTAGGGTGTGATGATGTGAGGTTAGGGTGTGACGTTGTGAGGTTAGGGTGTGATGCTGTGAGGTTAGGGTGTGATGCTGTGAGGTTAGGGTGTGATGCTGTGAGGTTAGGGTGTGATGATGTGAGGTTAGGGTGTGATGCTGTAAGGTTAGGGTGTGACGTTGTGAGGTTAGGGTGTGACGTTGTGAGGTTAGGGTGTGATGCTGTGAAGTTAGGGTGTGATGCTGTGAGGTTAGGGTGTGATACTGTGAGGTTAGGGTGTGATGATGTGAGGTTAGGGTGTGACGTTGTGAGGTTAGGGTGTGATGCTGTGAGGTTAGGGTGTGATGCTGTGAGGTTAGGGTGTGATGCTGTGAGGTTAGGGTGTGATGATGTGAGGTTAGGGTGTGATGCTGTAAGGTTAGGGTGTGATGTTTACTATGTTTGGAATTAGCACGATATTATAATGAACTAACTTATAATTGCCTATAATATGAAAGTAGTAAATTCCCCCCCCCCCCCCCACACACACACCTTTCAAAATACCTCCATCTGTTATTTTCTCTTGACGAAGGACACCAGACCACCCTGTATAGCCGTGGGGACACCAGACCACACTGTATAGACGTGGGTACACCAGACCACCCTGTATAGCCGTGGGTACACCAGACCACCCTGTATAGCCGTGGGGACATCAGACCACCCTGTATAGCCGTGGGGACACCAGACCACCCTGTATAGCCGTGGGTACACCAGACCACCCTGTATAGCCGTGGGGACACCAGACCAATCTGTATAGCCGTGGGGACATCAGACCACCCTGTATAGCCGTGGGGACACCAGACCACCCTGTATAGCCGTGGGTACACCAGACCACCCTGTATAGCCATGGGTACACCAGACCACCCTGTATAGCCGTGGGTACACCAGACCACCCTGTATAGCCGTGGGGACATCAGACCACCCTGTATAGCCGTGGGGACATCAGACCACCCTGTATAGCCGTGGGGACACCAGACCACCCTGTATAGCCGTGGGTACACCAGACCACCCTGTATAGCCGTGGGTACACCAGACCACCCTGTATAGCCGTGGGTACACCAGACCACCCTGTATAGCTGTGGAGACACCAGACCACCCTGTATAGCCATGGGTACACCAGGCCACCCTGTATAGCTGTGGAGACACCAGACCACCCTGTATAGCCGTGAGTACACCAGACCACCCTGTATAGCTGTGGAGACACCAGACCACCCTGTATAGCCATGGGTACACCAGGCCACCCTGTATAGCCGTGGGTACACCAGACCACCCTGTATAGACGTGGGTACACCAGACCCCCCTGTATAGCCGTGGGTACACCAGACCACCCTGTATAGCCGTGGGTACACCAGACCACCCTGTATAGCTGTGGAGACACCAGACCACCCTGTATAGCCATGGGTACACCAGGCCACCCTGTATAGCTGTGGAGACACCAGACCACCCTGTATAGCCATGGGTACACCAGACCACCCTGTATAGCTGTGGAGACACCAGACCACCCTGTATAGCCATGGGTACACCAGGCCACCCTGTATAGCTGTGGGGACATCAGACCACCCTGTATAGCCGTGGGTACACCAGACCACCCTGTATAGACGTGGGTACACCAGACCACCCTGTATAGCTGTGGAGACACCAGACCACCCTGTATAGCCATGGGTACACCAGGCCACCCTGTATAGCCGTGGGTACACCAGACCACCCTGTATAGACGTGGGTACACCAGGCCACCCTGTATAGCTGTGGAGACACCAGACCACCCTGTATAGCCATGGGTACACCAGGCCACCCTGTATAGCCGTGGGTACACCAGACCACCCTGTATAGCCGTGAGTACACCAGACCACCCTGTATAGCCGTGGAGACACCAGACCACCCTGTATAGCCGTGGGTACACCAGACCACCCTGTATAGCTGTGGGTTCACCAGACCCCCCTGTATAGCCGTGGGTACACCAGACCACCCTGTATAGCCGTGAGTACACCAGACCACCCTGTATAGCTGTGGGTACACCAGACCACCCTGTATAGCCGTGAGTACACCAGACCACCCTGTATAGCTGTGGGTACACCAGACCACCCTGTATAGCCGTGGGTACACCAGACCACCCTGTATAGCCGTGAGTACACCAGACCACCCTGTATAGCTGTGGGTACACCAGACCACCCTGTATAGCCGTGAGTACACCAGACCACCCTGTATAGCCGTGGGTACACCAGACCACCCTGTATAGCCGTGAGTACACCAGACCACCCTGTATAGCCGTGGGTACACCAGACCACCCTGTATAGCCATGGGTACACCAGACCACCCTGTATAGCTGTGGGTTCACCAGACCACCCTGTATAGCCGTGAGTACACCAGACCACCCTGTATAGCTGTGGAGACACCAGACCACCCTGTATAGCCGTGGATACACCAGGCCACCCTGTATAGCCGTGGGTACACCAGACCACCCTGTATAGACGTGGGTACACCAGACCACCCTGTATAGCCGTGGGTACACCAGACCACCCTGTATAGCCGTGGGGACATCAGACCACCCTGTATAGCCGTGGGGACACCAGACCACCCTGTATAGCCGTGGGTACACCAGACCACCCTGTATAGCCGTGGGGACATCAGACCACCCTGTATAGCCGTGGGGACACCAGACCACCCTGTATAGCCGTGGGTACACCAGACCACCCTGTATAGCCGTGGGGACACCAGACCACCCTGTATAGCCGTGGGTACACCAGACCACCCTGTATAGCCGTGGGTACACCAGACCACCCTGTATAGCCGTGGGTACACCAGACCACCCTGTATAGCCGTGGGTACACCAGACCACCCTGTATAGCCGTGGGGACATCAGACCACCCTGTATAGCCGTGAGTACACCAGACCACCCTGTATAGCCGTGGGTACACCAGACCCCCTGTATAGCCGTGGGTACACCAGACCACCCTGTATAGACGTGGGTACACCAGACCCCCCTGTATAGACGTGGGTACACCAGACCACCCTGTATAGCCGTGGGGACACCAGACCACCCTGTATAGACGTGGGTACACCAGACCCCCCTGTATAGCCGTGGAGACACCAGACCACCCTGTATAGCCGTGGAGACACCAGACCACCCTGTATAGCCGTGGGGACACCAGACCACACTGTATAGCCGTGGGGACACCAGACCACCCTGTATAGCCGTGAGTACACCAGACCACCCTGTATAGCCGTGGGGACACCAGACCACCCTGTATAGCCGTGGGTACACCAGACCACCCTGTATAGCCGTGGGGACACCAGACCACCCTGTATAGACGTGGGTACACCAGACCCCCCTGTATAGCCGTGGAGACACCAGACCACCCTGTATAGCCGTGGGGACACCAGACCACACTGTATAGCTGTGGGTACACCAGACCACCCTGTATAGCCGTGAGTACACCAGACCACCCTGTATAGCCGTGGGGACACCAGACCACCCTGTATAGACGTGGGTACACCAGACCCCCCTGTATAGCCGTGGAGACACCAGACCACCCTGTATAGCCGTGGGGACACCAGACCACACTGTATAGCTGTGGGTACACCAGACCACCCTGTATAGCCGTGAGTACACCAGACCACCCTGTATAACCGTACAACAAAAAAAAAAACTTTTATCAAAAACAGTTCAGTAATAAAGTAATCACATATCAAACGTTCCTGTCCTTTCATGGGAGAAGTGACACTTTTGTCCCCTCAGGGAAGGAGTGACACCCCTGTCCCCTTAGGGAAGGAATGACACTCCTGTCCCCTCAGAGAAGGAGTGACACCCCTGTCCCCTCAGGGAAGGAATGACACCCCTGTCCCCTCAGGGAAGGAATGACACTCCTGTCCCCCCCCCTCCCTACAATATCTTTGTAGCAGCTCCAAACATCTCCTCCAAGGTGAGGGGTGTGGCAAGGGGCTGCCTTTGTAGCCACCGCTCTGCCTTCAAGCCGATGAGCTCCCACTCATCCTGCCGCGACCTGTACCTCACCCTGAGGTGGGAGAGGACGAGGACAGTGGCCCACACAGCACCCGTGGCCCCTTTAGGGCACGCCCCCTCTAGCTCCTCCCTCTTCCTGCCGAGTGCAGCAGGGAGGTTATCGTCAAAGACCCAAGAGCCATTGACTAACTGCAGCCTCACGACCTCAAACAGTGTGCCAGACAGGTCCACGGGCGTGATGGGACCAGGACTGTCGTCACTCACAGCAGACGCTGCTACCTCTTGAAAACGACGGTTCTTTGGCTTTTGTGAGAATAGACTCCCAATGACATTGCTAATGGACCGTTTGAAATAACCCCTGAATGAGGTCGCAGCTGCCCCGTCGCTTAACACGTTAGGATTGATGTCCCAGGTACGCATCGAGCGTCGGATCGGGGTGGAGGTACCGTTGCTCACGGCGATGAAGGAGGTGTACGAAGAGAGCACACCTGACTTAGTGCTCAGTTTAACAATCTTGTGCTTGTCCATTCCCCTGCTCTCCCAATCCTGGATGATGGCTTGTGCAGCCAGTTGGTGTATTGTCTTGGAGGAGACTTTAGGATCAGTGGTAAAGTTGTACGGAAGTGTGAAGTTCAGGGGTTTGCCGCACTGCTTCCCACTGAAGACGACTTCTCCCTTCAACTCCCTGAGGTCTGGGTGAATGTCCTTCAAGACACCATAGATGATCACCTTGCGACCATTGAAGATTGGCGGCAAACTGGCGGGGCCAAGGAGCACCTTGTCGCTATGACCACCATGGTGGAACTTCACACTGGCATCGGTCACTGGAGGCTGTAAGGCACACTTGAGACTTCTAATCACCTAAAACATGGGAGGGGGGGGGGGGGGGGGGGGGCGGGAGGCAAATTTTCATTGTTACATGCAAAACACTTCATCACAGCACATCCACATTATGACAAATCACAAATTCCTACAAAGATGGAAAGGTAGCCCCTCCCCCTCTAACCTTAGCCTGCATGCTCTGTCTCTCTCCTTCCTTCACAAACTCTGCAGTTCCGTTCCCAGCTCTGGCCAGTCCTTCCACCAAGGCACTTGATGCCCCAGACCCAATGCCAACAGTAAAACACCTAAAGGAGATGGTATACTGTGGTCATAACACTAAGGAGATGGTACACTGGTCATAACACTAAGGAGATGGTACACTGTGACCATAACACTAAGGAGATGGTACACTGTGACCATAACACTAAGGAGATGGTACACTGTGACCATAACACTAAGGAGATGGTACACTGTGACCATAACACTAAGGAGATGGTACACTGGTCATAACACTAAGGAGATGGTACACTGTGACCATAACACTAAGGAGATGGTACACTGATCATAACACTAAGGAGATGGTACACTGATCATAACACTAAGGAGATGGTACACTGGTCATAACACCAAATGGGGACATCAGTCACTTACCGTGTGTGATGAGCGTGTTTCATCACCAAGGAGACACAATCTTGGGTGTTGGTAACTGCTCCATCAGTGAGGAGGAAGACCTGCCTAGCAGTGCCAGGTACCTCCCCCTGATCGAAGATATGCTTAAGAGGGGGGAGGAGCTCCGTCTCCCCTAAACTGGCCTCCATCTTAGTAGCGTATTCTACTGCTGTGTCTACGTTACACTGATCGTACGGACGACTGCTATCAAAGAGGGGAGAAAATTTTGTACCAAATCCGATGACATTGAAGAATGACTCCTCCGGCAGGCTCTTCAGGAAGAGGACAAGGGTCTCACGGGCGCTTCCCATGTGTTCCCCTTCCATGCTACCACTTTGATCCACAAGGAATATGAACTCGCACTTCATTGGTTCGCTAGCAAAATTGGGGAAAAAACTGAACATAACTGCTGGTCGTGACATAAAGCCTTTTGTACCAGTGTTGTTTCCATCATACTCCAGCGTCAACACAGGTAGTTGATTATCCTTATATCTGATCAGGACGACTAGGTCGTGTGTTAGATCTCTGTCGGTAACTGTCACAGCCAACTGTCCCTGGTGCCTGGTGATGTCGATGTGATGGGTAGGGGACGTTACTTCTGTGACACCTTCGGCGTTGTCAATCACCAACTTGCAGGTATTAATGGCGGGTACGGTTGCATGCTCAGTCTGCTCGTCGCAACCAGAACTCGAATTGGATGCCATCGGATCGTTCGACTCTAGGGGGGTGTAACGCGGTTTGAAGACCGCTGGGATAGAGAAACGGACTCTTCCGTCGCTTTCCGTGGAGAGTTCGCCAACCGAGCACAGCGAAATCTTCGCCTTGCTATGAGGCGGGAGGTTGCCCAAGGCTACGCTCAACACATCTTTACCCCTCTCTTCGGCAAGTACTGCCGCACCCCCAGAGGCAATGGAATCGTCGTATTTTTTTCTGGCAGTTTCACTATCCTGGATTTCGGCCTTTATCAAGCGCCCATCAATATCAACGGTTAACTCAACGACTGCATACGACTGCTCAACAAGTAGTTTAAATAACACCTCGATGGGGATGTCGGAATCGTTGCAGTAGATCAATGTAGAACGCAATCGCACTGCATATACATTAATGTTCGCCTCTACTTCTACGTCCTGCAGTGGAACAGGATAGTTAGTTACACACTCGAACAGACCAATATCCATAACAAAAATGCAACTTAAATCGGCAAATCACGAGGTAATCACGTGACCACCCACCACTTGGCAAGGTTTTGAAACTGAACATACACGTATCAACAGCACAACATAAAGAGAACATCAAAAGTGAAAGTACCAAAGTTTCAGTACGAAAGTTACTGTACAGCATTTACACAATAGAAACTAAAGAGATTAGAGAGGTATTTAAGTTACAGAATAACAAGACATCAAAAAAAAAAGGAGTGTTAAAATCAGTGAATTGTCCAGAGCCAACCAGCTACACGAGCCACGAAGTCAATTGAACATGTGATACAGCAGACCAATAAGGTGAGATGGGTGTGGTGTGGTGAGGTTGTGACTTCCAGTTCTTAAATTTTATGAAACTAAATCTTTTTGATAAGACAGTGCCTTGACTTTGAAGTCCCAGCAGGAAAAAAAAAAAAGGGGGGGGGGGGGGGGGGTTTGAGAAGAGAATGAAAGTAAAAGTACAGCCATTCTTCTACTACACAAAGACAACACACACACACACACACACACACACACACATGTAAAACAACATTGAAGATCAGTGTGTAAGGAGAAAGAGAGAGAGGGGGGGGGTTTCATTAAAAAAAAAAAAAAGAGAGACATAGGGAGTTGAGGGTATCATAGGTTTTCTGCCAGGTCGTTCAATCTTTCCTGCGGTGTTGATTCGTACATGGAGTGTGGTTGGTTGCTAGGCATCATATACTGTATGTCGTGCATCAGGATGCTTCCACCACCGCCCCCACAATTATTATTATTAGTGTTCATCGTAAACTGCTGGTAGAGATAGCCGGACGGGTCGGCCTGCAAGGAAGGATCCATCGCCATCTGGGGACCCATCTGCTGGGCGTACTGGTGGGCGTGGCCCTGCATGACAGACATCTGCTGCTGCTGCTGTTGCTGTTGCTGCTGCATGGCGGGACTCATCATCTGGCGGGACTGCATACTCCCGTACACGCCCATCTGTTGCTGCTGCTGCTGCTGTTGCTGCTGCATGGAGAGTGGCCGCATCGTTGCCGCGGGATACTGCGGGGGAGGTCCCATGGGCCCCTGCTGCGGGTGACCCACCATCCCTTGGTAAGCACCCGACTGCGCCATGTACTGCGGCTGTTGCCGCAACATCTGTTGAAGCTGCGTCTGCTGTTGCTGCTGCTGCTGCGGGTTGGCCACCATCGTGTGGTAGCCCCCTCCCCCTCCTCCTCCTCCTCCCCCTCCCGGCACTGACATCATACCCTGCTGGTGGAGCCGGTAACTCTGTTGCTGCTGGTTCATTCGCATCATCTGTTGGTACTGTTGTTGTTGTTGCAGCTGCTGCTGTTGCCGTGCCAACATGGCCTGGTGCTGCTGCTGTTGCTGCTGTTGCATCAGCGCCGTCTGCCCGTACCCGGGGGGCCCCCCGTGGGGGTACATCTCCCTCACCATGGTGTTGGGCATGATGGTCCGCTGGTGGAGGTTCATGGCCTGGGGAGGAGTGTCCTGCCGCGTCATCTGAAGCTGCTTCTCCAGGCTGGGCAAGTCCGTGTACTGGGTCTGGGGCTGAGGCGTATCCAACAGCATGCCGATCAGCCGCTCGTTCTGGGGCTGCGCCTGGTCCCCAGGAATGCCCGCCGGTTGGGTGAGTGCGTGGTCTGACGTTCTGACCAACGATCCCATGACGGACATCTGCAAGGCATCCGTGTCCCCACCGGGGGTGACGGGACCCGCCCCCTTGCCCACGTTGGGCAGGGGGGTGGCAGGGGAGACGGCGGGGATCATGTTCTGGGTGGGGGTGACGGTGACATTGGCAGCGGGGGTGGTGGAGGTAGAGGGAGACTTGGAGCTGGTGGGGGAAGGGGGTACCTTGGTGGATTGGGGGGCGGCCTGAGGGGAGGAGATGGCGATGGGGGAGGCGGCGCTGTTGTTGGGGACCGCAGGACCCTGGGGGGGAGCGGCGGTGCTCGAAGAGAACTGTTCCATGTTCACCATTCTCTGCTGCATGAACCGCTCCTGCCTCATCCTCTTCTGGAGCCTCTGCTCTCGGAGGTTGACCTTGATCCTGGCGCAGATGGGGACCGGGCAGCTCTGCTCGTTGCAGGACTTGGCGTGGGTGTAGCAGAGGATGAGGAACTGCTTGCACAGGGTGCAGTTGCCCGACTGGCGAAGCTTGCAGTCCCTGGTGTGCTTGAGTATCCTCTTGATCTTGACGCACCCTGGCAGCTTGCAGTGGATGTCCTTGCACTGGCAGGCGTGGAGGAGGTACTGGATGCACTTCTGGATGGACTGCTTGCGTGCCTCCACTGGGTTCTGGGGGACCTGGGGTTGAGCGTCGTCCATGTCTAGCCCCAGACCCAACCTGTCCATCTGGTGGAAGTGGCCCACAGATTGGTAACAATTGACGCACAAGTCAAAGTCCTATTATCAGCGACCAAAGAGAGCATGGTGGGGCAAGGAGGAAGGCAGGTGGTAGGGAGGAAGAAAAACAAAATGGTGAAAAGCAAAAAACATACCATAGCACAGCCGACCCCTCCCACCTAAACACCATCCTGACTCCTCCCACTTAAATGCCATACCTGACCCCTCCTACCTAAACACCATACCTGACCCCTCCCACCTAAAACACCATACCTGATCCCTCACACACATATTCTATTCAAATAATGAATTTTATAAATCAGACAGGAAAAACATCCTGTCAGCACAAACAAGGGAAAGTTTGAGGGAATTCCCCTGACCACCCCTCTCCAACAATCATTAGCATACTAGGGGAAGGTTTGATAGCTCAATATCCTATCCCTCTCAGGCTAAACCCCCCACCCCCACCATCACTCACATCACACTCCCGGCAGTGGTAGCGTGTTTCCACGTGCAACCTGCAGTTATTGCAGGTGTACACGAACCGGTCGCTTCCCTGATTGTGCAGCTCACACAGCATGGTCATGCTGGAGAACTTAGCCCTCCTCAGGGAGGAGAACTCCCAGTGCCTCTCTCGTGCCAAGGTGAGGAAAGCATCACGGCCATCCATGAGGTCACAGTTTATCAGCTGGTCGGGGTCAGTGGTTGCAGGCAAAGGGGAAGCACATAGCACCTGAGGTGGCTGGAAGAAGACCACAAAGAACACCTGGGGGGAAAAGAAGGGCATTAATTGGAGTAGGTCATACCCAACAAAGAGCATTAATTAAAATCTTCCAGTGCAAACAATTGGCTTACATCTTTGTGCTTGTCCATGGTAATCGCAATCTTCTGAGCCAGATCATCTCCACCAGATACCAAGTTGCCCTTCTTGGTTGACTTGGTCCTTAGGTTGGTTGCCTTCTTGGTCCCACCCTTCTTGCTGGTGCTGTTACTGCTGCTTCTCTTCCCTAACTTCTTCTGCCCTCCTCTGCCCTGGGACAGCTGCTGAGAGGTGAGATACAGGGTACATATACTGGCCCTCATGACTGCACAATACAAACCTCCTCTTCCCCATCCTACCTCTCCTGTGGCCACACCCACCCACCTCTTTCCATCCTACCTCTCCTGTGGCCACACCCACCCACCTCTTTCCATCCTACCTCTCCTGTGGCCACACCCACCTCTTCCCCCATCCTTCCTCTCCTGTGGCCACACCCACCTCTTCCCCATCCTACCTCTCCTGTAGCAGCCTCTGTAGCTTCCCTCTCTTGGTCTAGCTCCTTGATGGTCTCTTCAATCACGTTGGGCCAAAAGTCTCCATCAAAGTACGGTATCTCTGTAACACTTGTGATGTTCTCATCAGCACAGTACCGGCATATGTCCTGATGGTAAGGAGTGAATGAAAGGCATGGCTAAACCTTTCAATTTACAAACAGCCCCATCCCCACAGGTCTACAAATCATTTTGTGACGTCCTAAAACTATTTTTGCACATTTCCAAGATTATCTCAGTGTATAGTGTGTGTGTGTGTGTGTGTGTGTGTGTGTTTGTGTGTGTTCTGAGCTTCACCTTGTAATCATAAATGACTTTTTCAATCTTCCCTCTGTCCAGCATCTTCTTGTACCATTCAATCAATCTCTTTGGTTTTGGTATCTTCTGCTCCTCGGGATGGCAGTGGAATATGTAGTCGTCACCCTCACTGGGCGGACACGCCCATATGTGAGCCATCGTAAACCTAGGTATGTGCGCGGCGTTTTTTTTTTGGTTTTCAAGTTGAACAAAGCGCACAATTTAAATTCCAATTAACGCTCACCCGTTATTCTTGCAGAACTCCAGGTACCCAATGAGGATCTGGTGGTACACCACTGTTCGGAGGTGTCTTGGTTGGAAGAAGTGCACGCTGTCCAGATAAGAGATGTACACCCGCCTGTGTGCGATGAGGAGACAGTGCAAGCTGACTTTCTCAAGTACATTTCACCCCTATCCATCCCTTCCATAAGGGCCACACCCCCACCATAACCAAGCAAACAATCAACACTGCCACCAGTTCCTAGCTGACTGACCTTGTGTTTGGCGCCTGACTCTCTGATCCGTACTCCTGTACGTGCATTCCAAAGAAGCACACCTCCACACCATCAATCTCTTCAAATGCAAACATGGCCTTTGTCCGGTAAGGGAATGAATCTGGGAAGTCACCCTGGATGTAGCAATGATTGCAACAGATCACATGACACGACACAACATTGGAGATCACATGATATAACACTTGAGATCACATGATACAACGCTAGAGATCAAAAGACACATTAAAAGATGACACAAAAGCACAATGCATTTCCCTTCATTTATGGAGGGTTGCAACGAATGACTTCAACTGTCATGGATTTTATCAGTTTCAACGTCAATGTTTTATTAATATCATTGCATAGCACACATTAAGGGAAGCTAATACTGCAAATGCTAGGTGGGATCGGTGGATATACCGTTTTAAAGTGACTACTCTTGGGCGCCATGACTACTCTTGGTCGCCATGACTACTCTTGGTCGCCATGCTTTTTAATGGTTAGACATTTGTGACGTCGCTGGTGGATAATGGGAACGGCAGAGTCTAGAGAATCTAAAGAACTGTGTCCAGCACCTACTGTGTCCAGCACCTACTGTGTCCAGCACCTACTGTGTCCAGCACCTACTGTGTCCAGCCCCTCCTGTGTCCAGCACCTACTGTGTCCAGCACCTACTGTGTCCAGCACCTACTGTGTCCAGCACCTACTGTGTCCAGCACCTACTGTGTCCAGCCCCTCCTGTGTCCAGCACCTACTGTGTCCAGCACCTACTGTGTCCAGCACCTACTGTGTCCAGCACCTACTGTGTCCAGCCCCTACTGTGTCCAGCACCTACTGTGTCTAGCACCTACTGTGTCTAGCACCTACTGTGTCCAGCACCTACTGTGTCCAGCACCTACTGTGTCCAGCACCTACTGTGTCCAGCACCTACTGTGTCCAGCACCTACTGTGTCCAGCCCCTCCTGTGTCCAGCACCTACTGTGTCCAGCACCTACTGTGTCCAGCACCTACTGTGTCCAGCACCTACTGTGTCCAGCACCTACTGTGTCCAGCACCTACTGTGTCCAGCACCTACTGTGTCCAGCACCTACTGTGTCCAGCCCCTCCTGTGTCCAGCACCTACTGTGTCCAGCACCTACTGTGTCCAGCACCTACTGTGTCCAGCACCTACTGTGTCTAGCACCTACTGTGTCCAGCACCTACTGTGTCCAGCACCTACTGTGTCCAGCACCTACTGTGTCCAGCACCTATTGTGTCCAGCACCTACTGTGTCCAGCACCTACTGTGTCCAGCACCTACTGTGTCCAGCACCTACTGTGTCCAGCACCTACTGTATTGAGCCTCGGAGTGAGGATTATGCATCATCTTCTGTCAATGAAGGAAGAACCAAAGAACCGAGCTTGCTGTTTTGAGTCTATAGGTTTAATTGCTTCGTCTTCTGACAACGCTAGTGCTAACTGACACTGTGATGCAGAGAACCGTATTGGTAATAGTTCTTGGTGTTTGTGCTGCATGTAACTCTGTGCCTCCTTCGATGGAGCCCGAATGTTTTTGCTGCCTGGCTGGGCAGGAACTGTCAGTTGTACAATCCAAGTGAAAATCACCTATAGTACCATATCGTACTATAGGGTAATGTCTATAGCTATGGTTCAGCTCTTCCAGGCATGCTATCTGTAATATACCCTGGAGGATGCATTGAACTACATATGACATGCATTGGTAGTTGGGCTTGGCCTGACCATGCTGGTCGGGCCAAGTCTAACTAATTGCACAGGATCTTCTAGCATAAAGGGTATTAAGCGGCTCATCGTGGTGTCTCTTAACTTGCTGGATCAACAGCATTTGGGGGGGGGGGGGGGGGGCTGGTCCATAAGAAAAGACAGTTGGGACAGCGTTGTCTTTATAATTGGTCCAAATCCTCAATTACAGGCAGGATGAAGCCATCTGCACATTGGTGAAATGTTCAATACACACCTGCACACTCTGACAAAGGAGTTTCAGTAAGCCGACTTCCTTGGGACACTTTTGACGTTGTTGCCACAGTCTTTGACAACGTAGAAAGACACTCCGCAGTATCGCTTCACGGCTATTATCCACCAGTGACGTAATATGACGATTAACGTCAATATAAACATGGCAACCATAGTTACTACTTCACTTGATTTTAACTTGAAATGAATAATGGAAACCAAAAAATCAGTTAAGTTTCATAACAAAAACGACTTATACTAGAAAAACTTTTTTTCCCCATGACAGTTTCCATTTAAGTGCTATCATATGGTATCATAGCATGTTAATGCAGCTATCATAACTTGTGATTACAACAACACGTCATCAACGACAATGTAACCCCAAAACGATGTATTAAGTTATATCGTGCAACGAGAGAGCTACATTCACCCTACAATAAGTCCCGTTGTTTAAAGAGCTATGTTCACCCTACAATAAGTCCCGTTGTTTAAAGAGCTACGTTCATCCTACAATAAGTCCCGTTGTTTAAAGAGCTACGTTCACCCTACAATAAGTCCCGTTGTTTAAAGAGCTACGTTCACCCTACAATAAGTCCCGTTGTTTAAAGAGCTACGTCCACCCTACAATAAGTCCCGTTGTTTAAAGAGCTACGTTCACCCTACAATAAGTCCCGTTGTTTAAAGAGCTACGTCCATCCTACAATAAGTCCCGTTGTTTAAAGAGCTACGTTCACCCTACAATAAGTCCCGTTGTTTAAAGAGCTACGTCCACCCTACAATAAGTCCCGTTGTTTAAAGAGCTACGTCCACCCTACAATAAGTCCCGTTGTTTAAAGAGCTACGTTCATCCTACAATAAGTCCCGTTGTTTAAAGAGCTACGTCCACCCTACAATAAGTCCCGTTGTTTAAAGAGCTACGTCCACCCTACAATAAGTCCCGTTGTTTAAAGAGCTACGTCCACCCTACAATAAGTCCCGTTGTTTAAAGAGCTACGTCCACCCTACAATAAGCCCCGTTGTTTAAAGAGCTACGTTCACCCTACAATAAGTCCCGTTGTTTAAAGAGCTACGTTCACCCTACAATAAGTCCCGTTGTTTAAAGCTTTGTATGTACAACGGAGCCCTCTACATGTAGCACGTTGGGCTCTCGTTTTAAACCATGCTGCTATCGACCACATGTTAAACATGTGATGGCTATTGTCCAATTTTGCGCAAAAATCGATTGTTGCATACGCGTTACCCTTCGCAGAACAATTGAAATGACGTAATTAACGCGAATCGTCGTCCGTAGTATGCATACGATTTGCAGCAACCCTTACGTCGACACATAACTGACACATAACTGACACATAACTGATGTTACCTGAAATCTGTCTCTCATCATAGTTCTTGTGTCAAGGATCTTGTCACTAGAGGAGACCACGCGTATGATGACATCAGATGTTCCTGGACCCTGCGTTCTCAAGAACCCATTCACCCGTTCCTCGAGGAATGTGCTTAGCTTAGTGACAGGGAGACCTGTGGGAGAGTGGGAAGAGGGAGGGTGGAAAGAGGGAGGGTGGGAGAAGGGAGGGTGGGAGGAGGGTGGGTGGGAGTGGAGAAGGTGGGAGAGGGAAGGTGGAAGGAAGAAGTGGAAGAGAACACATAACAGTATTACAAAGCCAATACACATAATACAGGCAACACTGACCCCATCCCAGGGTTTTATTAGACTTACGTTTTGCTGTGAATTTGTTCTCCCTCCGTGCGACTGACTTGCTCTTCAGGCAGCCATTGCACTGAAAGCCCTCTGACCATATATGGTCATAGTGAAGTACACAGATCTGATGCATCTCACGTCCACAGTGCACACAAGCCACCATCCTGTGATGTGTGAGGGTGCATATGTGTGTGTGTGTGCATGTGTGTTATCTGTAGGTCTACTGCGTACACAACTGAATGCACAAAGCCATCGCATACTTAGTCTTCTCCAGCAGTAACCACACACTGACACATGAACATACTACACATCACATATGCACACACTACACACTGACACATGCACACACACACTACATACAGACACATGCACACACACTACACACTGACAGGGAGTGGGGCTGGCTTACGGCTCATGCTCGATGACATCATTCTTGAGCTCCTTGAAGTGAGACTTGGGTATGACCGTTCTTGACGCTGGATCGTCTCCAACGGTGACCATATCACCTGGTATTTCCTGGAAGCACTTGGGACAGTAGACGTACCTGGAGAGAGGCACCATCATATATGAGGTAATCCTCCCTACACACATGTACATCTACACCCACACCTCTAAACACATGTACATCTACACCCACACCTCTACACACATGACCATCTACACCCACACCTCTACACACATGTACATCTACACCCACACCTCTACACACATGTACATCTACACCCACACCTCTACACACATGTAAATCTACACCCACACCTCTACACACATGTACATCTACACCCACACCTCTACACACATGTAAATCTACACCCACACCTCTACACACATGTACATCTACACCCACACCTCTACACATGTACATCTACACCCACACCTCTACACACATGTACATCTACACCCACACCTCTACACATGTACATCTACACCCACACCTCTACACACATGTACATCTACACCCACACCTCTACACACATGTAAATCTACACCCACACCTCTACACACATGTACATCTACACATAAACACCATTACACTGTGTGTGCATGGATTGTGATTGGGAGGGGGAGGAGGAGGAGGAGGGGGAGGGGGTACCTGTTCTGATAGCCATAGTACGGAGAATCTCTGGGGATAGTACAGAGAGGGCGGCCGTAGCAGTACAAGACTTGTGGATGAAATGTGTACTGAAAGAGAACCAGATCAAAGATTAACCACATGAGTGAGAGACCATTGTTCATTGTCCTCAATGTCATAGCAAAAATACATTTTTTTGCAGTTTGGTCATTGAAGGGAACGCTAACATTGTGGTATCGAGCTGAGATAAGTAAATCTTAAATCTTATTGATACGTGCTGTTATATGTGCAGGGAGCACAATACATACAGCCCTACTAGCATGGCTTGTTATGTGCACATCAAAAGGATATAAGCCGCCTTTGTCCAATCCCAGAAGGGACTTATAACCACAAGCCAGTACCGTTAAATGTAACTAGGTCCCTTCAATTATTGAAACACCAGGATGACAATAGACATTAACACCAGTTAAGGTGGGGACGGGGGGGGGGGGGGTGGGAACCTTGGGTTCTAGTTAGTGCCCACTATTGATGCTAGCTAATCACTTAGACATCTTCAAGTGTTGAAAATCCCAGCCACTTCCTTAGCAACATATCCACCTCTCCTTAGCAACATATCCACCTCTCCTTAGCAACATATCAACCTCTCCTTAGCAACATATCCACCTCTCCTTAGCAACATATCCACCCTCCTTTAGCAACATGCCACACAAAGATGCAAACAAAACACCAGCACATACATACCCGCCCTCCACAGCAGAAACCAAGGCTCTTCATGGCGTCATGTATGAGAGAGTCAAATACTTCTGCAAGCTGTGTGTGTGTGTGTGTGTATTTGTGTGTGTGCGTGTGTTGGTGATGTGAGTGTGGGGGCAAATGAAAACAAGTGTTTAGTAACACTAAAACCACAACAATACACAAGAACAATACACACCCGACCGTCATGTTGGTGCAAACAGTCTTAACGTTACCTTTGTACAGAACTTGTACACCCGAGACGTCTTTTTGTTGTAGAGCCAAGCATTGTCAAACATTAGCCACACATCCTTGCAGAACTGGAGACAGTGGAAACGAAAGCAGGTTACCATTGATAGGAGGTTAGTAAAACAGGTCACACATATGCACACCACACACACAACACACGTGCACAGTTGGTGCTATCTGTGTGGTGTGTGTGTGATAGTGTGGTGTTATGTGTGTTGTGTGATAGTGTGGTGTTATCTACACACCACACATAACACCAACTATGCACACACCACACATAACACCAACTATGCACTCACACAACACACAGATAACACCACACTATCACACACACACTACAGATAACACCAACTATCACACACACACACACACACACACACAAACACACACACACACACACACACACACACACACACACACACCATACACTATCACTGACCTCCCAAGGGTTGGCATACAGCCCTTCATCCAGCTTCTTTCCTATTGCAGACAGGTCAATAGGATTCTTAATGATGTCAAAGTAGTCCTGAAGTGGAATGGAATGGAAACATTAACATGTACAGAATAGTACACACCCCTGTAAGCATCCCCCCCCCCCCCAAATCAAACCATCCCCTTTCAACCCCTCGCTGCCTCCCCGTGTGCTTACAGGAATGCCCAGAGCCTTCGGATCCACAGGGATTCTGAATGGAAAAGACTCAGGGTCTTGGTTATAGATAGCATTGTAGACAGGTCTGAGTGCTAGAATAAGCTCATCTTTGGTGAAGACTGAAGAGGGAGAGAAGGAATTGGGTGAACTCAAACACACATCCAGACTCAAAAGGCATTTATATATTATAGATGGTACATGACGGATGGAAGGATTGATGGTGGTACAAGGATGGATGGCAGATATACGGACGTAAATTCATAGGCTGCCTTCAATGTATTTGTGCATGATCATAGTTGTCAAAGCATGGAACTGCAATGGAAACAGCCCAACAACCAATCCAATCAGATGGGCACAGACTTCTTTAAATGCCAGCAAAACGACACATCAATCACCAGAAGGATCACATGACCAGACAATAAATACATGTAGGCCACAACACCATCATGTTCACGTCCCAACCAAACCCATCACTTGTGTCTCACATGCTACATTAGACCTTCCCCCCATATCTTTCAGTTTCTGTATGCTAACACAGGATGGCGATCCCCCACTAATGGCTCACACAGCTCTCACAGCTATACCTTTCCTCAGCGCTGGGTCATGTTTGATTTTTAATTGCTTTTGGGTTGAGGAGGAAGATTCAGAGGGTGTGGTCTCTGCTTCCATCCTGTTAGCCGGACTAGAGGTGCGAGTGACCTCAGATTTAACAGCTGGACTTGAGGGACGAAGGGGTTGAATGGGAGGAAGGTGCTCTACTGAAGTGACAGACGAGGGAGCTTGAAGCTTGACTACAAGGGGAGAGATGGGAAGGGGAGGAAGATAGAGGGAGGGTGAGGGAGGAGAAAGAGATGGGAGGAGTGAGGGAGGAGGAAGAGAGATGGGAGGGTGAGGGAGGAGAAAGAGATGGGAGGAGTGAGGGAGGAGGAAGAGAGATGGGAGGGTGAGGGAGGAGAAAGAGATGGGAGGGTGAGGGAGGAGAAAGAGATGGGAGGAGTGAAGGAGGAGGAAGAGAGATGGGAGGGTGAGGGAGGAGAAAGAGATGGGAGGAGTGAGGGAGGAGGAAGAGAGATGGGAGGGTGAGGGAGGAGAAAGAGATGGGAGGAGTGAGGGAGGAGGAAGAGAGATGGGAGGGTGAGGGAGGAGAAAGAGATGGGAGGAGTGAGGGAGGAGGAAGAGAGATGGGAGGGGTGAGAGGGAGTGGAGAGGAAAAGAGATGGGAAGGTGAGAGGGAGGGGAGAGGAAGAGAGATGGGAGGGGTGAGGGAGAGGAAGAGAGATGGGAGGGGTGAGGGAGGAGGAAGAGATGGGAGGAGTGAGGAGGAAGAGAGATGGGAGGGGTGAGAGGGAGGAGGAAGATGGGAGGGGTGAGGAAGAGAGACCACTTTAACTTCATGGGTCTAAATATGTAGTTGTCCAGACAATGTCACCAATGTCATGTTTGCAGGTTGGGCAAAGTAACATGGATACGACACAAGTAGACACACACTGTACATGAGCCGACCCCTCCCCCCGACCCCTCAGGGAAACAGTACACACCTGAACCCCCCAGGGGTGTGGAGGCTGTGATCGTATTATATGCTGGTTCAGATGGGGGTGGAGCTTCAGACGGTGCCTCCTTCTTGATCGAAGTGATCGGAGAACACTTGATAGACTTGACTGAAGGAATGTCCGTGGGTGGTAAAGACTGGGGAAGAGGATTGGATGGAGGGGAAGGCTTTTAGTGTGAGAGAAGAGAGGAGGGGGAGGAGGGAGAGGGGGAGGAAGAGGGAGAGGGGGAGGAGGGAACCATTTGTATATCAGTTGATCATTCACAGCAATGCATATAGTGGTTGTTATGGTTACTAACACACTCACCTTCCTCTCTGAGTCTGCGTTAGAGGCCAAAGTGGGAGAATGATTCATGTTCAGTGCTGCTGGCAACTCAACGTTAGGAGGACCATGTGGAGAGTTAGTGGTCACTAGTGTGTGTGTGTGTGTGTGTGTGTGTGTGTGTGTGTGTGTGTGTGTGTGTGTGTGTATGAATGATGGAGCAACTTATAGCTCAACCACTGCACAGGAACAAACAAATAATTCTCCAATCTCCAATGAATACATGTGCGGGTAGGCACCTCCCATAACCACACCTCCTCATGGTATCAGCTGGATATAATGACCCATACACAAAGTACCCTTAGGTCCCCCCCACACCATCACACACACACACACACACACACACACACACACACACACACACAACACACACACACAAACACACACAATCACTTACGACCATGCAGGGGTGTCGCTGGGAACTCCTCCGGCACTCTTTGTGGGTTCATCATGTCTATACTGCCATTATGCACCATGGGTCCTGTACCCCAACAGAAGAGGAAGATAAAATGGTGGAGGAGAATGGGGACATATGTAGGCACAGGGGGGGGTATGGTGAAGGAGAGAGGGGACATATGTAGGCACAGGGGGGGGTATGGTGAAGGAGAGAGGGGACACATGTAGGCACAGGGGGGGTATGATGAAGGAGAGAGCCCACCAACCTATCTTGGTACTCTCCATCTCCGACTTCATCTTTCTCCTCTCTTCCAGCTCCTTCCTGATGCGGTATATCTTGGCTGCCAGGAACTCATAGTATTGCTGTTTGCTCTCTGCTGCCTCAAACATGGCCTTCTCAACCTTCATGGCGTACTGGATGAGACTAGCCACACGTCTGTCTTGAAGGGCCACTGGGTCCTGTACTGGGTAGATGGCTTCAACACTGCCAGGGAAGGGGTGGAGTCATGTGGGAGGAAGGGGGTGAGTTAAGTGGGGGAGGAAGGAGGTGGAGTCATGTCCTCAAAAGGTGCAATCAATGCCCTTACAGTTTCCTGACCAGGTGTTGTCTGACATCAAGGGTCACCTCTTGTTGCCACGCTTGGGTGGGCCTGCCAGGCGTGCTGGGGAAGAGGGAGGGGAGGGGCCATGACCATGTCATCCCACACCTTCACCCTCACAAGTCCTCCCACACCTTCACCCTCACAAGTCCTCCCAACCTTCACCCTCACAAGCCCTCCCACACCTTCACCCTCACAAGTCCTCCCACACCTTCACTCTCACAAGTCCTCCCACACCTTCACTCTCACAAGTCCTCCCACACCTTCACCCTCACAAGTCCTCCCACACCTTCACCCTCACAAGCCCTCCCACACCTTCACCCTCACAAGTCCTCCCCACACCTTCACCCTCACAAGTCATCCCACACCTCACCCTCACAAGTCCTCCCACACCTTCACCCAGTTCCTTTGTGTGCTCACCTTGTAGGAATGTCGATGGGATATGATAAGCTTGAAGGTTCTCTGAGCAATCCTGCAAATGATACAAGTCCATGTTATCCCTAGACACAACTTCAAAGAGATTATCACATCTTTTAATTGCAATGGACTGGGGAGGAGGCAATGGCACTCATAAGGGACCAGGGAGGCAACAGCACCCATAAGGGACCAGGGAGGAGACAGCAGCACCCATAAGGGACCAGGGAAGACAGCAGCACCCATGAGGGACCAGGGAGGAGACAATAGCACCCATAAGGGACTGGGGAGGAGACAATAGCACCCATGAGGGACCAGGGAGGAGACAGCAGCACCCATAAGGGACTGGGGAGGAGACAATAGCACCCTTAAGGGACCAGGGAGGAGACAGTAGCACCCATAAGGGACTGGGGAGGAGATAATAGCACCCATAAGGGGAGATGAGGGACCAGGGAAACAGTAGCATCCATAAGGGACGTAGGAGGAGGCAACACTTATAGCAGCAGGAAGTAGGAAGTAGGAGTGACAACAAGCATTTAAGCAGAACAAGCCACAATCTTAGCAGCCACTTGAAGTCAACCAATTATGTCAAGTGTTCACTCCCAAAGGCAAGACCACAATGAATACAACAGGATCATTCTGTTCCGGAAGTGTTGTGTGTACATGTACCGACGCTATGTACACATTTAGTGTAAATGAGAGCTATGAATATTTAATTCCACAAACCCGCCTCTTATCGAGTCACACCGGCACGTGTCTCCCGGTACAAAGGGAGATGTGTTTCATCGCGCGCCATTAGCGTTATACACAGAATCACTTTCGTAACAGATGGGTAGCGTATAAACAAAAAAGCGCACATCAAAATGAACTTTCGCGGATTTCGAATTTACCGTACAGTCGGCGTCAATAAGAAACAACCTTCCCGCCATTGGCTTACCAATCCCGGATTGTGTTTCCATGAAGAGTGATGAATTGTTTGGTCCTGAGGGATTGTACCCAACTAATCACGAGCAGTAGCAGCAGGAGGGGCAAGGGAAATGAAGGGGTTAAAAGCTAGGAGCTGACACAAGGACCACAATCCTCTCACTCTTGCTTCCTCTCCCTCCCCAAACCTCTCAGACAATAATCCTTCTAAAGCTACTGCAACCATGAGGTACCCCCCCCCCCCATATGCTACCCCCCATATGCTACCCCCATAAGGTAACCCCCATAAGGTACCACCCATACGCTACCCCCTGCCCCCCCCCCCCCCCAACCCCAGAAAGGTTCAGACATAATACAGCAGTTACACTAATAGTGAAGAAATGCAGGGAGGGAGGGAGGGAGGGAGGGAGGGAGGGAGGGATAGAGGGAGGGGAGGGAGGGAGGGGACTTGGGCAAGCATTATAAGCACACACATGCACATGTATACACACCAACCTGGATTTTGCCTGTCAGGCATAGACTGGAAGTTGTTGGGGCCAGGGGGAAGCTGGTGCATTATTGGCCTAGGGTACGGAGGCATGCCCATTCCTTGATTGGAAGAAGGCATTCTTTGCTGCATACCCATGTCTGCCGGGAGAGGAGGGAGAGAGGAGAGGAGGGAGGGTAAGGAGGGGGAGAAGGGAGGGCAAAGAGAGGGGGAGGGAGAGAATAGAGGAGTGGAGGGAAAGGAGAGGGTGTAGAGTACGGAGAGGGGAGGAGGGAGGGGAACACGAAGACACAGTGATTTTAAAAAGTTAAACTCAATGAAACTGCACAACGTCTGCTCTCTGCTCTTACTGGGAGGGTTAGGATGGGCAGCAGTGTGGACCAGAGAGGCATGTCTCAGGGGTAGACACACGGGACAGTCCTGACGCTGGCAGTTCTTCCAGTGAGTAATGATCTGTCTGGACGATGCACAGTGCGGGTCTGCATGAGAGAGAGAGAGAGAGAGAGAGAGAGAGAGAGAGAGAATGAAAACCAAGCCAACTATCTACTTAGGACTTCCCACACTCATCACACTCACACTATCTACATAAGGGATTCCAATTCACACACACACACACACTCCCTCTCTTCCCCTTGTAAGGGGTGTGGTCCTCACTCACAAGCACACGCCCTGCCAGCCGAACACTCCGTCATGTGTGTGAGGACATTCTTCATGGTACGACAGTGAGGTAGAGTGCATTGGCGATACTCTCCGTTGGCCTGCTGTTCCCTCTCCCTCCTCTGGCACTTGTGGGCGTGGAGCAGGAGCACCAGCTGCTGTTGGATCAGCTTCCTCTTCTCCGGGTCAGTGGTTGGACCCCCCTGGACCCCTAGGCCCCCCTGGACCATGGCGAGCTGCTGCTGCTGGGTCTGAAGGGGTTAAAAAGAGAGCACAAGGGTGACTAGGGGATGCACATTTGCACACGTGTATACACACACACACACACACACACACACATACCAAAATCACACATGCATACACATATGCACACATACACACCAAAATCACATGCTTGCACACATGCACACACATACACACACACACATACACACACACACACACACACACACACACACACACACACACACACACACACACACAGACTAACCAGGCCAGGTAGCTGGCTGTCTCCCCCTCCAATCTGCTGTGGCGTTGGCACGGATACCTGTGACTGCTGTGACCCAAGTAGGCCATCCTGCTGCCCCTGCCCCTGCTGTTGGGCCTGCTCTTGTTGCTGGGGCGATGTGAAAGTGGAAACAAAGTCATTCTGCGGCTGCTGTGATTGCGAGGAGGCCATCCTGAAGTCGGCAGCCCCCCCAGAGGTCCTCAGCGAGGGGTCCATGGCCATCAGACCATCCTGTTGGGACTGAGGTGGTTGTTGCTGGCCTTGCTGCTGCTGTTGTGCTGGGGTACCTGGACGTAGGGATAGCGCTGGAACGCCCTGTGGGGCAACCATGTTCGGAGGAGCGCCGCCGATCCCTTGAGACGAGACCATACCGGACTGGGCACCCATCCCTGGTGGGATGCCCATGTTGGACTGGGGACCCACCCCCTGCGGAGCAACCATGTTGGGAGGGGCGGCTCCCATTCCTCCCATAGGACGCATCCCGGGGTGGACCCCCGCGGGGGACATGCCAGGATGGACCCCAGCGGGGGGCATGCCCATCTGGACTTGGGGGTAGTTTTGCATTGCGCTTCCTCGGGGGGCAAGCTGGTACCGTACGGGCATCCCGGGGGAGTGATAAGAATTCACCTGGGGGGACCCCCGCATCATGTGGGGGTACATCATCTGGCCCCCGTGCTGGGCCATGTGGTGTCCCGGGCCCATGCCGGGCTGGCCGGCCATGCTGTACTGGTCGGGTACCATCCCGTGTTGGGACATACCGATCATGCCCATGTGCTGGTTGCCAGGGTGCTGTGAGACCATCTGGTAACTCATGGGATGGGGATTCCCCATCTGCTGCATCATGGCTTGGTTGCCGTGGATGCCGAGGGCCATGTTGGGGGGCGTGTTGTTCATCATGGAAACACGAGACTGACCTCCACCTGGATGCATGGCATGGGGACCCACAGACGGAGACATGCGAATTCCCATCGGGTCCCCAGGCCTTCCCTGGACGGGTGCTTGCGCAGGCCCGGGTGTTGCGGAATGAGAGGGTGTGCCGCTGATGGGGGGCATGGAGGGCGTGGGGTCCCCAGATGTGCTCACGGGGGGCTGGGGCGACACTGAACCCCCGGTGGGGTTGAGGGAATTGTACCTCGGGCTCACCCCGCGAGGGCTGTTGGTGTACATGTGTGCCTGGGCACCAGGGACTCCGCCCCCCACAGGTGGCGTGAAGTGCTGGGGCACCCCCTGAGCTTCCAACTGCTGGGGGGCTGTACCGCTCTGGGGGGCAGCTACAGAGAGATCACCCACATCCTGAAAGCCAGTCATCAGCTCATCAGGCAGGTCATCCAAGTTGCCCAGCAGTTCGTGAAGTTTTTCTGAAAAAATATAAATTGCAAATGAATAATAAAAAGGAAAAAGTTTTTTTTTAAAAAGTAAAAGGAAAAATTTTTAAACAATCTTTCTGCTGCCCCAGACCAAGGCAGCAAGGTTTATCCGCCACTTCCCTCTCTATCGCCCTCCGCTTTTTAAAATTTCAACCCGACTTCTGTTAACAAAAGGACTCGAAGGGTTGGGTTAGCTACGAAGGGGTACGCAGCGGCTCTGATGCCTGCTGCAAAGAAGGCACCCTAGCGTTGCTCGGGTAAACTAGTCAAAATTCAAAAGCCAGTTGAGATCCACATACCCGCCCGAATCGATCTTCGGGGGATTACAAACAAAAAAGAAAAAAAGAAGGGAAAAAAAAAAAAAAAAATGGCTCTCTATATCGTACAATACACGCGTTCAGATGCCTTCCCGCCCAGAATAAAGCTTTAGGTGACATCCACGGGATTGCATAAACCTCGTTCAAAAACAAAAAATAAAATAAGGATGACTAACCGTCTTTCTGCCCGCCACGCCCAGCTTTTAACCTCACAAGCCAAGCCCCCTTTCCTTTCTCCCTTTCCCCACAAAAGGCTCCGGCGTACCTGATGTTTCACTGTTGGTAGAATCCAAACGGGCCTTCTTCGAGGGAGGAATTCCGGGCACCGTTGGTTGCAGTCGGTCAATCATTTGCTGGCTAGCCATCTTTCTAATCGCGTACACTTGCTCCGTAGATCTATTTTCACATAATGCTTAAAGCTAATTTCACAAGCTTTTAAGCTAAACTATGGTATCTATGCGCTTCGTACCACCGCCTTTTGCACTCCTATACCTTGATCACACTCTTGATCTAAAAAGTGCTTTTCGACAGACGTAGGGGCGCACAAGCGCCAGGACCGGCTACCACACTCTCCAGTAATGGCGCACAACCACGATCAGAGCTTAAACCTCACGGGCGCTTCGGCCTTACTGATGGCGACTCAGCGAATACAGATAATTTAGGCCACGTTCTTCGTTGATGTCACAAAATTCCCGCTTAAGGAAGGGTAGCCATTTTCTTTGTGGTTTTTGCTGTTTTAGTCTAGTTTACGATAAGTTTACGGGAATGTTTACCTGAAGGCAAAATTTATCGCACTCGAGAAAAACAGTTATCACGTGATATACACTTGACGCATGCCATATTCTTGCACTACTATATTATCACTGATTCTTGTAACCAGAGATAATAAAGTACGTGCATAGCTGCGTACGTATGATTTAACTGTAGCGGCAAAGTACCACCTTGTATAATACTCCCTCAAAAAGAGGCCGAGAACGTAATTAGCGTGTAGAAGCGATACAGAGTGGGGTGGTGCTACGCTATCTGGCCAGAGATAATGTAGTAAGTATATTATCTCTGATCTGGCTGATCACTGGAAGTAATGAGTGCTAACGAAAGTCGTGCGTCGATTTAACAGAACAACGCCATCGACCTTTATAGCTGTTGCCTGATGGTATATACTAAGTTGCCTCCATTAACTTTCCAAGCATCGCTCAACACGGTAGACACTCAACACGTACTACTCAACCACAGAAGTGTGAATTGTCACAATCAATCCAACCATACACTGATATTGGTCAGTATATGCTTTGGGTGGAGGAGGGTGGAGGAGGGAGTTCTTGGGGTGGAGGAGGGTGTGCTTGGGGTGGAGGAGGGAGTTCTTGGGATGGAGGAGGGAGTTCTTGGGATGGAGGAGGGAGTGCTTGGAGTGGAGGAGAGAGTGCTTGGGGTGGAGAAGGGAGTGCTTGGGGTGGAGGAGGGAGTTCTTGGGATGGAGGAGGGAGTGCTTGGGGTGGAGGAGGGTGTGCTTAGGGTGGAGGAGGGTGTGCTTAGGGTGGAGGAGGGAGTGCTTAGGGTGGAGGAGGGAGTGCTCAGGGTGGTGGAGAAGGGAGTGCTTGGGATGGAGAAGGGAGTGCTTGGGGTGGAGGGAGTACCTGGGGTGGAGGTGGGAGTGCTTAGGATGGAGGAGGGAGTTCTTGGGGTGGAGGGTGGAGGAGGGAGTGCTTGGGGTGGTGGAGGAGGGAGTGCTTGGGGTGGAGGAGGGAGTACTCGGGGTGGAGGAGTACTTGGGATGGAGGAGGGAGTGCTTGGGGTGGTGGAGGAGGGAGTGCTTGGGGTGGAGGAGGGTGTGCTTAGGGCGGAGGAGGGAGTACTTGGGGTGGAGGAGGGAGTGCTTAGGGTGGAGGAGGGAGTTCTTGGGGTGGAGGAGGGAGTGCTTGGGGTGGAGGAGGGTGTGCTTAGGGTGGAGGAGGGAGTTCTTGGGGTGGAGGAGGGAGTGCTTGGGGTGGAGGTGGGAGTGCTTGGAGTGGAGGAGGGAGTACTCGGGGTGGAGGAGGGAGTCTTGGGTGGAGAAGGGAGTGCTTAGGGTGGTGGAGGGTGGAGGTGGGAGTGCTTGGGGTGGAGGAGAGAGTGCTCAGGGGTGGAGGAGGGAGTGCTTAGGGTGGAGGAGGAAGTGCTTTGGATGAGGAGCATGTGCTTGGGGTGGAGGAGGGAGTACCTGGGGTGAAGGAGGGAGTGCTTGGGGTGGAGGAAATACTCATCATAAGACTAGCCCAGAGATCATATATGATCTCAGACTAGCCTTATGTGAGCACTCCCTCCACCACCCCAAGCACTCCCTGTGTGTGTGTGTGCGTGTATGGTACGTGTGCGTGCGTGCGTATGTGTGGATGCTATGCGATACCCCAAGGCCAGTGTGTTGTTGGATTCAGTATTATTCCTTGACAGTTGGTCTGCCGCATCAAATTCCAGTCAGTTTATTATTATTATGACAATGACGGGTTATTATTTTGGTCGATACGCTATACGGTACGATGGGTAATTAACGATACCGTAATTCACCAAAATATTCTAATAGCCGGATCTCATTTAACGACATCTATTTCACGGCTGTTACACTTGCATTGAAACATGGACATTAGGCCCACACCCAATGAAGTTAATTACCTAGCAACATGACTAATCAACTTCCTAGTAACACATGTAATCCGAAAGCAGGTTTGTTTAACTTTAAGCACTTCGTTCTCAGTATAAATATGCAGCGAAGCGTTTGAAACACAATGATACCAATTTCTTTGCCCATCTATTCATTCTAGTAATAGCCATCAGTTCAAGGTTTAATGGTACTGCGTGTGTACCCTCGCGGCTTGTGATATATATATATTTATTTGTTTTTAAAATGTTGTTATAGGAGGTGAAGATTGTTGTCGTTACGCTACCACGCTGCGCTCGTGAGTAAGTATTTTAACCGCTGAATACGCCGCCAATTTGATTTAATACTCATGTTTAAAGCCATTCCAAATGTGATTATAGTTTCCCGTCCTCCGCCCGCGTCATTATAAACCCCCCGCGTTATGTTCATTATTCTAATTATTGGAACAAATTGTTTACGGTACATACATTGTAGGGGCGGATCTAGGGGGCGAGGTAGACCTAATTATGCCTAATGATGTGATCTCTTGTGCAAATTACGTTGGGGACATTAGCACACCAAAGGTCTACATAATACACTCAAAAGAGGTGTTGGCGGCGGGCTGATGTGATGTATACGTGCATAATATGATTTAAAGTAAATAATAATGGATAATAGCCGCCCCCCGCATGGGGAGCCAAAAAAGGTCCGGACGGGAAACTATTTTCTCATTTGGAATGGCCTTAATAAATCTTGTGCCTTCTGCAGCACTGCAGTTGACATATAGGGCGAGGCATTGAGGTAGTGTCCGTTCATGGTGATGTTGAGCTTCTGCTCAGCTCCCTGCTCTCCCATTAAGCCACAGCCTGCTTGGTGTGTTGACATCCATTTCACCATGTGGTCCTCTAGGAGATGCATTTTTTCATGAGTTGCAAACAACATCCTAATGACATCATCTATACAGAAAAGTATAGCTTAAAGGAAAACAGAGTTAGTCTCACCTCAAGGTTTTCACCCATAAGCTTCAGTGTTGCTAAGGGCATGCTGCTTTCTCTCACTGCTTGGGTATACCCAGCTTGCTTCAACCACCTGTAAGAAAGTTATGTATGTTTATATTTCTTTGCTGCTGCATGTGGCTAACCTGTTAAGAACCAGTAGCCTATACTAAGGATGCCAAGCATTGACTTAATGACAAGCACTTGCTTCAGTGGTATGTTTATAGTGATCATCCCTGCATCATGGAGTAACTTTTCTTTCTTTCCCTCCCTCAGAGCTCTCAGTTCATCCTCAATCGTGATGTGAAGTCAGCATCCTTGGCACTAGCACTAGGATGGATCACGTCATCTGAAGCATGGCACTTGACTGAGCTCAGAGAGCGGTGCTCGTGGGTGTGAGATACGCGGACCACCCTCTAAGGCTGCCTGTTGGAACCTGTATGCAGCTCTCCTTATTAGCACTGAACATTTGGTGCGGGACGTTACTCACAACAGTAGTGCATCAATGTGAGTCCGGCAGCTGATTGATTTAATGGCACTGCTCTTGCATGTGCCACACACTCTTGGCAGGAGTTGCAGAATCAGGCTAGTAGCGGGATTGACATCCTTGCATTCCATGGGTGCAGTCAGGGGGACATAGGTGGATCCACAAATGGCACATACTAGTCTGTCACATGGAAGCTGCAGTGGTTGTTTTCAGACAGGTCGAGCATCCCAGCTCGCTCATTACAGAGAGTGTCTATGTGGCTGCTAATTGTTGGCTGTATGTGGTTCTTTATTATTGGTGACAAGTAAAGAAAAACATTCTAACGAGAAAGTTGGTGGGATATAGGAATTGGAGGCAATGGTGGTGTATAAAGGAAGAGAACAAGGGTTTGGGAAAAGAAAAATGAGACAAAATTCCTATACCCCGATTTAGCACATGTAAATGTAACAGAACCAAAAGAAGTCAGTGCTAAATATAGGATTTTTCTTTTCCCAAACCCTTGTTCTCTACCACCATTGCCTCCAATTCTTATATCCCACCAACTTTCTCGTTAGAGAATGTTTTTCATTACTTGTTTCCTCTATTTTTAATTTTATTGTCGATGATTTCTGCGAATACTGGCAAGTGCTCACAAGTTATAGTTATGACGTAGCCTCTTTAATTGAAGAACGGGCGCTTATGCAGTGTCCACCCCCCCCCCCCCCCCCCCCTTCTGCTGTCACGAGAAGACGCCCGCTTTTGAAGGGTCAGCTTTGTACCGAAGCGCGGGAGGACTGTAACTCGTCGACCGTCTCGATTTTGGAGGTATTCCTCTCGTCGTTTAGCTCTCCTCTTTTGTTGACGTGAAGGCATTTTGAAAAAAACGACTTCGCTAGCCAAAAGTGGTGAACAAAACTGCAAAACTGCAATCAAATGAAATCCCACCTGTTTATAATGCTGCACAATTCTAAATATACGTAATTTTGCCATGGGAACGCTTCAATTTAACACTCCACATTACGTAATGATTACGTATGTCAGTTTTAAGCTTTATTCATATATCTGATACTTGAAGATGGCCTTCCAGGAGATTCTAAAGCGACTGGTATAATTGGCGCTCTTTAAAACCATTCCTATCCGGAGTTATACTCACCCGAGAAGACGACGACGGAGAAGAATTGACCTGGGGACGAGGTAAAACACGAACGTTTTTGTTCTCTTAAAGCAAACAGTTTGAAGACTGGAATGAAACATTAAAATGACCGTCTTTGCCTTCTGGTTCGATAGCAACAAAGAGCTACACTATCCGTTTCTTGGTACGCGAGTTATACGCGGGTCGCGTGTTTTTAATGATTTCACGACCCGGGTCAATTCCTATATAGGAACTACTATCGTAGTTCCTGATACAGCGGTCAGCAACTGCAGACATGAATTATTTGAATTCTGTAATACTAAAATTATTAGCAAGAGTGTTTCTAGAATATGACCTGGGTTTGGCAAATTTATCCTTATAGACAGGCATACAACCCTGTGAAGTGTGGTAAAAAGACAGCTATAATTGCTAGATATATCCACACTCAGTGGTGCCTTGCACTCATCAGAACCCATCTGAACAAGTCATATGGCTTAAGTAAGCACCTCTTCGGGCGCTTCTCCTTTTGTGCTGCTTAACATTGGTAGGTGGATCTCAGGGCAGGCTTCAAAGTGGAAAACGGATAGCAATTCCTCGGTGAAGCGTGCGCACATGTATGCACATGTGTGGCGTTTTAACTTACCAGATACCAGCGCCTGCTTCTTCACCGATTTTTACCTTGCACCCACAGACCCGGCCCAATGTACAGCTACACGCGGCATTAATTAGAAACAGTTGTAGTTATGGTCTATATAGGGCGCGTTGTAGCCTGTGGTACACAGCCAAATTGCTACAAGCTGTACCAGATATGATGCAAATATCATTATGCACAACTTAAGTATGTTAACCTGTTATCAAGGGACAAGCTGGTATATATAGTTTCGACGGAATGTACCAGAATATCTTTACATTCTTTACATTGTCTTTGACAGTACGTACCAGAGTGATTGACATACGGGCTTCAGTTTTTAACTGCGAATAAATACGATTACCAGATTTCTTGGTAATGGCTAGCGCATGCGCGCTAGGACCCTGTCAGTGTCGCTCCCGTAACTTTAATATAAAAATAGAGCCTGGGGACTGTACGCCCCTCGTTTCCAGTCCAGTTGAAGATCTCCACGTCTGGCTAGCGAGAGTTTAGAAACTGGCTCTACCGACACATTCGTCGGGTGCAGAAACCACCTGAACAGCTTTAGGAATCGTACTGTGCCTATAAATGTACCTTTCCTGTCCCTATTAAGTTAGGTTTCTTAAACGCCCCTCCGAGCCCGCGTAATTTTAATTAGTTCATGCATACAATAAACGGGTATGGAAAATAACTAGCGTTTCCAATCCCGTATACCTATAGGGTTGTTTAGGTCGATGTTTGCTGTAGTAGAGTACGACGTGAGCGCTATATGTGGCCGTAATTTAGCGATCTGTGCTTTAAAGACATCCTAAGTAACAGCGGTCATGACCTCCACCTTAGCTCCAATCACCCGCTATGCTAATTGCAAGGTCGTGTGCAATGGAGACGTAACGCCCGGAGATGTGTGGGTGAGGGAGGGGAAGATTATCAACCCCAGGGACCTCTTCTATGGGGAAAGAAAACTTCCGGATCACGTGGTTGACTGCCGTGGCTTGATCGTAGCCCCAGGTTTCATCGACATACAGATAAATGGTAAGCGCGTACGTACCTGATCGACCAGAGCCGGGGGAGCATTCAAATCTTTACTCAGGTGCATTCGGAGTGGACTTCTCCTCGCTGCAGGAGAGCAACGTCTCCGAGTGTTTAGATACTGTGGCCAGAGGCTTACTGGCCTACGGGGTCACGGCCTTCTGCCCCACCATCGTGACGTCTCCCCCCGAGTATTACAAGAAGGTACTACGTACATTGGTCCATGTTCTGATGCAGAAACTTAGGCATACGCCTCACATACATGTACATCTAGGCATACACCTCACATGGCATACATATACATCTCTCACATACACCTCACATGCACACTTGATCATAGTGGTATCCTGGATGATCCAAACATTATACTGGGACTAACCCCTTTCTTTCTCTTTTTTTTTTTTTTTTCTGTGCAGGTTTTAAAAGGGTTAAATGGACTTCAGAAGGACAAGAACAAGGCACATGTGCTAGGTATGTTGATGAGCGAGTGGTTGGGCAAGGCCATATGTACCTGACCCTCTGTACCCCCAAAGGCTTCCATCTGGAGGGTCCCTTCATCAGTCTGGACAAGAGGGGTGCTCACAATAAGGACTACGTGCGAGGCACTCTCTCCCCTGACGCTGTGCAAGACTGCTACCACTCCCTCCAAGATGTATGCATCATCACACTGGCACCTGAATTACCAGGCGCCATCGAAACCATCTGTTGGCTAAAGAAGTTTGGCATAATCGTTAGTCTCGGGCACTCTGCAGCACATCTTGAAAAGGCCGAGGAGGGTGTAAGGTCTGGGGCCAAGTTGGTCACTCATCTGTTCAACGCCATGCTACCAGTGAGCAAGTTGTATGGTGGGAGGGGCCAAGGTGTGGGAGGAGTCAGAGGAAAACGTATGGCCTGCTTTTGGGATTGTGTACTGTTAGTGGATGATGGTAATGGGATTTGTTATCCACCCCACTCCCTGCCACACTTACCCATGCTCACAACCACACCCACAACCACACACACACACACACACTGCCCACCCCACAGTTCCATCACAGAGATCCTGGTATAGTAGGCCTTCTGACAAGCTTGGCTATTGGGCAAGGCCCCATCTTCTTTGGTCTCATCACCGATGGCATCCACACACATGAGACTGTACAACGAATTGCATTCAAAGCTAACCCTCAAGGTGCATGTGTGTGTGTGTGTGTGTGTGTGTGTGTGTGTGTGTGTGTGCATGTGATTGTGTGTGTGTGTGTATGTGCACATATGTGCATATACATTGTGTTGTGTATGCATGTGTGCACACACACACAAGTTAATACATGCAACACTGGTGACTATTTATACTACTGTGCTTTGTACCCTTGTTGTTCAACCATCCCTACATATGTTTGCAGCAGCACTATTGAATATTTGCAAAAGTCCTAGAGCTAAATAAATCAACATGGTATACCCCTGCATATAAAATATATCGTAAAATGTATTAAATGTCGCTGCGTCTATTTGGGACTAAAAACGTTTGCGTTGAAGATTTCGATACTAGCCATAGAAATACTAGCACTATTGTAAGAGCGGTTGAAGGTTGCACACATGCTCGGACAATGGATGACTGCTATCCAAAAACCTGGTGATGTCAGGGTATGTCGTTATGGCGGTGCTGATGTTTTTGTGGGGCAGGGGTATTAACGTTTGTCGTCCCAGAATAGAGGTCGTGGCGTTTACAGTATGTCCTGCATATTCATGTACAGGGTATACCCCTGACATACAGCTTATTAAAGCATCTATATCTGGAGGTGGCATTGGTCAACAGAGGGGTGTGGCCTATCTGCAGGAGTGTGGTCCATCCCTACAGAGGGGTGCGGCCTACCTCTAGAGGGGTGTGGTCCATCCCGGCAGAGGGGTTGCTTATCCATCTCTCTCTCTCTTCACCTACCCACCCATCCCCTCCCCCACCCACCCACCACAGGCATTATTCTGGTCACTGATGCTATTGCTGCCACAGGACTACCTGATGGGGACCACATACTTGGGGATATGAAAGTGACTGTTAAAAAGGGTGTGGCTAAAATTTCTGGAACCGATACATTGGCAGGGAGGTATGTGTGATCCCTTTCAAATGCATTTGGTTTTAAGCCCAGACATTTAATTTGTAGTCACTTATACTTAGTTTTGTCCTTTCTCTCCCTCCCTTCCAATCCTCCATCCTTCAACCTCCCCCCCTCCCCCTCCCGTTCCTTCTTCCCTCTCTCCAGTGTGGCCACAATGGACAAGTGTGTTATAGAATTCAAGAAAGCCACCGGTAAGGGTGTGTGGCCACATTCTCCGCACGTTGGCCCCGTTGCGCACATGCTCTTCTCATTGGTTAGACTGCACTCTGGCCCAGGCCATTGAGGCAGCCACACTCCACCCGGCCCAACTCCTTGGATTGGACGGCGTAAAGGGAACCTTGAACTACGGGGCGGACGCAGACCTCGTCTTCATGGATGATTCCATGAGCGTGCAGGGCACGTGTGTGTGCGGGGAGATGGTGTGGAAGGCACCAGGAGGTGTTTTCTGTGGGTGACATCATACCTAGTGGGTGTGGTCCCGCACACAACCCAGTAGATTGTGAACCAACCCCTAGGGACAAGAATATTGAGCACTTTTAGTAATTTCTATTTGTGTATTGATATGTTTCACATCCATACTTCTGACGTGTGATCCCAATTCAACATGTACTGGTCAGGCTCTATGGCTTTTCCAGCTGCTAGCTAATACATGCAGGTATTGGTTTGATAGGCCTACAGTAAGGCTTCAATTAGAATGCTCTACGGCACCGTACATGTGCTATCGGCACCCCAAGTCTACATCTGAGCAATTTACAAACTGTAGATAAATTTGCAGCCAACGTCAATCAGTCCACAGTCATTATACATGCATGTGTAAATGCGGAATGTGTATGGATGTGTGTATGAGTGGTAGAGTGTGTATGAGTGGTGGATGTGTGTATGGGTACACAGCTCTTTGCAGTAAACTTGTTCGAAAGTGTGTGTCATGAGCTCAGTGTGCTACCTTGTTCCCAGGCCTTATTCAAAGTTAGGGGGGGTGGGGGGGGGGGGGGGGACACTCCAATATAAATGGCATTTATCATCAGCAATTTCTGGATTGACTTCTAGGCCAGATTGAACCTAGATTCACTGCATCTGCACCTGTTCTACTGAGAGAGGGACATTGCAGGGTAACATGCCCCTTTGATGAACGAGCATTGCATGGATGAGCAGAGGAGAGAAGCACCGTAGCCATACGATGGTTGGCTGTAGGTGAATTCCATTTGGAAATAGCCAGTCTGCCAGACGTCTGTAAAATGTGCCCCATTCCACCAGTAGTGATGGGTACGATGGCCCGGGGTGAAGGAGGCATGCTCAGTATCCCTGATGCATTGCTCATACACTCTTTCTTTTTTTCTTTTTCATGTTTATGATAGCAAGCAATAGGTGTGGGTGTGCTGTTGGGTGGGGCAATAGGTGTGGGTGTGCTGTTGGGTGGGGCAATAGTTGTGGGTGTGCTGTTGGGTGGGGCAATAGGTGTGGGTGTGCTGTTGGGTGGGGCAATAGGTGTGGGTGTGCTGTTGGGTGGGGCAATAGTTGTGGGTGTGCTGTTGGGTGGGGCAATAGGTGTGGGTGTGCTGTTGGGTGGGGCAATAGGTGTGGGTGTGCTGTTGGGTGGGGCAATAGGTGTGGGTGTGCTGTTGTGTGGGGCAATAGGTGTGGGTGTGCTGTTGTGTGGGGCAATAGGTGTGGGTGTGCTGTTGGGTGGGGCAATAGGTGTGGGTGTGCTGTTGGGTGGGGCAATAGGTGTGGGTGTGCTGTTGGGTGGGGCAATAGGTGTGGGTGTGCTGTTGGGTGGGGCAATAGGTGTGGGTGTGCTGTTGGGTGGGGCAATAGGTGTGGGTGTGCTGTTGGGTGGGGCAATAGGTGTGGGTGTGCTGTTGGGTGGGGCAATAGGTGTGGGTGTGCTGTTGGGTGGGGCAATAGGTGTGGGTGTGCTGTTGTGTGGGGCAATAGGTGTGGGTGTGCTGTTGGGTGGGGCAGTAGGTGTGGGTGTGCTGTTGGGTGGGGCAATAGGTGTGGGTGTGCTGTTGGGTGGGGCAGTAGGTGTGGGTGTGCTGTTGGGTGGGGCAGTAGGTGTGGGTGTGCTGTTGGGTGGGGCAGTAGGTGTGGGTGTGCTGTTGGGTGGGGCAATAGGTGTGGGTGTGCTGTTGGGTGGGGCAATAGGTGTGGGTGTGCTGTTGGATGGGGCAATAGGTGTGGGTGTGCTGTTGGGTGGGGCAGTAGGTGTGGGTGTGCTGTTGGGTGGGGCAATAGGTGTGGGTGTGCTGTTGGGTGGGGCAATAGGTGTGGGTGTGCTGTTGTGTGGGGCAATAGGTGTGGGTGTGCTGTTGGGTGGGGCAATAGGTGTGGGTGTGCTGTTGGATGGGGCAATAGGTGTGGGTGTGCTGTTGGGTGGGGCAATAGGTGTGGGTGTGCTGTTGGGTGGGGCAATAGGTGTGGGTGTGCTGTTGGGTGGGGCAATAGGTGTGGGTGTGCTGTTGGGTGGGGCAATAGGTGTGGGTGTGCTGTTGGGTGGGGCAATAGGTGTGGGTGTGCTGTTGGGTGGGGCAATAGGTGTGGGTGTGCTGTTGGGTGGGGCAATAGGTGTGGGTGTGCTGTTGGGTGGGGCAGTAGGTGTGGGTGTGCTGTTGGGTGGGGCAGTAGGTGTGGGTGTGCTGTTGGGTGGGGCAATAGGTGTGGGTGTGCTGTTGGGTGGGGCAGTAGGTGTGGGTGTGCTGTTGGGTGGGGCAATAGGTGTGGGTGTGCTGTTGGGTGGGGCAATAGGTGTGGGTGTGCTGTTGGGTGGGGCAATAGGTGTGGGTGTGCTGTTGGGTGGGGCAATAGGTGTGGGTGTGCTGTTGGGTGGGGCAATAGGTGTGGGTGTGCTGTTGGATGGGGCAATAGGTGTGGGTGTGCTGTTGGATGGGGCAATAGGTGTGGGTGTGCTGTTGGGTGGGGCAGTAGGTGTGGGTGTGCTGTTGGATGGGGCAATAGGTGTGGGTGTGCTGTTGGGTGGGGCAATAGGTGTGGGTGTGCTGTTGGGTGGGGCAATAGGTGTGGGTGTGCTGTTGGGTGGGGCAAGTGATTAAGAACTCTGACATCAAAAAAGGTGATGGCCACCCCAGAAACCATCAGCTGCGATATCGGATCTTGCTCCAGTGCCAGTGATGGCAGAGGGTTTCTACAGTAATTGGTTGTAGGGTTGGTTCGATACCCATAACTTTAGCCTCGGGGAAAGAGGCTATCGGTATGCATGTTGTAAGTATTACTGCTCAGTGCTAATACAAGGTCAATTTACGGTACAGTGTGCAGCAATGCATCCAGGCAGATACTAAAACTAATTTGTGTACTGAAAAATATACCCAGTAAAAAAATAAATATATTTTTTCAAACTTGAATGTGCTTTTATTCATGAAAAGTGAAATAGACATTACATTCTAATGTAGTAGTGGTTTTTACAATGTTAATGAACGCTTACATATTATTACAAATGACCATGCACCAATCTACCCTAACCCTCAAGCAGGTCCATTGTCGTAGCTTCAGAGAAAGACCTTGCAATAAACGCATGGGCATTGGCTCGAACTAATAGGAGACTCAGCCTGCCATAGGTTAGTAATAGTAATTTTGAAATAAATTTTTAATGTCTACCAGAGAATAGAACGGGAATTGGATTCCATAACAGCATGGGCCACAAGGGAGGGGCTAAGCCAGATCAATTATATTAAATTTAGTGTCTGTCTGGTACTTAATTTTCACCATATATAATGGTAATAACAAACCATATTACACAAGTAAATAAAAACATTCTCTAACGAGAGAGTTGTTGGTATATAGGATTGACCGATGGTGGTGTAAAAAGCATGGAAACAAGAGTGACAGAAATTTGACTGGAAAATTGAAATAGGCCTACATTTAGCCCATTACTCAGGCATGTGTGTTATATTGTGTGCTAAATATAGGCCTATTTCAATTTTCCAGTAAAATTTCTGTCATTCTTGTTTCTGTGCTTTTTACACCACCATTGGTCAATCCTATATACCAACAACTCTCTCGTTAGAGAATATTTTTATTTACTTGTTTCATAAGTTTTTTTCGTCCTATCGTAGTCAATAATTATAATTATTATAATTAGTAGAATATATGATGATGTGTCCTCGCCCACATCCTCTTCTTCTTCTTCGGGGCCGTCCTCCTCGCCAGCCTCCTCGCCATGCTTGTTCTGGCCAGGCAGGCCAGGGTGGCAGCGCTGCTGGTGGTGGTGGGTACAGCGCTGGTGGTGCCGGCGGGAGCGCCGGTGGGGGCAGCACTGGTGGTGGTGGTGGGGGCAGGGCTGGTGGTGCTGGCGGAAGCGCAGGCGGGGGCAGCACTGGTGGTGGTGGTGGGGGCAGCGCTGCTTCAAGAGGTGGCGGGGTGAAGGGGAGAGGAGTCGGAGGATGAATGTAGTCATCCTCTTCCTCCTCTGACCCCTTGTTGGTGAAAAAACCGCTGAGGTCTTCAGCTGCCATCTACATGTACGTGACAGAGAGTATGATTAAATTTTTACCTCTTTCTTTTAGTGCAAAGCCTAGAATCCACAGAGTATTATTAAATATTTACCTCTTTTTGCAAAGTGCACTATTCAGCGGGTGAATGACTTTTATACCTTGCAAAGCCTTAACACGTGTGTAGACTGTGCTATGATTCTATTGGTCCAATTCCATCATATAATGACAGGGAGGGAAGGGGTGTATGTGTATCAGTTGTGCTAAAAATCTATTGGTCAGATTTGATCCAGTAATAATGCTCCCAATCTAAACATGGAGGTGTAGCCGACTTGCGTATAGATGGATAGTGTGGGAACTCAGGAAGTGAACTACATGGCTCAGTGTAGATCGATAAGTAAGGAAGCCTTATCAGATTAAAACAATCTACAGTGGGTGTTCGATTATAAGACCACCCGATTATAAGACCATAAAGTGCCGCTATCGATGAGATTAAGAAACCACAGTTGTTTACAATGTACTGGGATTGTACCGAAAATCCAGTGCACGCGACATAACTTTTTAAATAACTGCATACGCTCGATCGCAAACGTTTGTATCAATCGATCGATACCACCATATTACAAATCTTTCGTTACATTGCTACAAATTACGAGATTGAGGATGGTGCTGTGCATGCATGGTCGCCGGTCGGCCAATCATCAACGCATTGCATGTGCTTATATAGGTCGGTCTCGCTTGAAATAAAGACCTTTGTACGTTCCTACCCTATACATGCATAGAGACCTGATCCCACATTCACCTGCACACGTGATAACATATTCAACCATAAATGAACAAAATGAAACTAGTATAGGGACCAACATATTTATGGGCTGGTCCCCAAACTAGCACAAGACAGCAATACAAAGTTGTTGTGGTATATGTTCAAGAGAGCTACACTTTACCAGCTATGATCAATTTGCTGTGTGCAGACAACCATAACTGTTTGGCAATGGATAACAGCTGTGGATCGTTGAGCTCACCAGCAATGCAGTGTGCCTGACGTGCAGCCATCAACATTTTTTCACTGAATTCTTTGGGGACAGGAGGCTTCTCCAGGCCATTGTCACCTTCATCATCATCATCATCATCATCATCATCATCATCACCACCACCACCACCATCATCAGGCTGTTCAACTGCAGCTTCATCCAAATCACTACAAATTTTGTCAAGGACTTGCAATTCAATAGATGCTGCAACTTCTTGGTCATCCTCAACGTCTATCCATTTCTCCATCAGCGAGGTGTCCCCTTTCCCCACAGCACTGACTGCATCTAAAATTCCAATTGATTGGAGTGTACCAACAGTGCTGTCAGATTGCAAGTCAAGACTCTTCAGTTGATCACACATTTTTGTTACAATACTATCAGTGGTAGCTTTGCGATAGTCACGGTGTTCACTTGCCACAATGGCTTCATCTGTAACAGGAAGGCAATGAGAGTGCACCCAGCAAGAGACAATAACTGATTGGTCCAATTCATCCCATGCCTTTTTCCAGATGATAGCTGTATCAAGCAGATTTGGAGGTAAGCAGTATTCAAGCCCTCGACATCCAGCTACAATGTGGCTAGCCATTAGGTGCAATTCATCATACTTATCAATGCCTGTCAGTAACCTGTCCAGAACACAATACTTGTAAGTACACTTTACAGCTGAAATGATGCCTTGGTCAAGCGGCTGATACATTGAGGTCAAATTAGGTGGGAAAAACAAAACTGAGACTTGACCCTTAGGATCACCAATGTCTTTGCAATGGCCAGAGAACCCATCTAAAAGGAGAGCCACTTTGGAGTCTGTCCATTTTCGAATGCAGGGTAGGAATACATCATTAAACCAGAATTTAAAGCGTTCTCCATCACTCCATGCATTGGGCTGTGAGGTATATGGAAACGGTGGCCTTTGTTTTTTGAAACAGCGGGGATTTTTTGATGTACCAATCATCAATGGGGCAACTTTACAAGTACCAGTAGCATTGCAACAAAGCACTAAAGTCACTCGATCCTTAGCAGTCAAAGCTTTTGTCCCTCTTCCTTTTTGCCTCACATCAACGTCTGGTAATACATAACTCCGCTTAGGTAACGCTCGGTAAAAAAGCCCCGTTTCGTCCATGTTAAATATATTCTGTAAAGCATAGCCCCCCTCACTAAGTTGAGAACGCAAAACATCCATCTTCTTTTTAGCATCAATCAGACAAATATCTCCCGCTTCACCATGGAGGTGAACACTTGGTGGGACATTAAATCGCTTACGCCATCGCCTAACCCACCCATCTGACGCTTTGAAGTTATGAACATTTCTTAATCTTGCCTCATGGCGAGCACGAGCTTGCAAAGCAGCTAGTGATACGGGTAAAGGCTTGCGGAGTCCCACTGGTGTTCTCACGCGACAAAACCAATCAAATACAGCCTTGTCAATGTCCGCAAATTTGCCAAATTTCGCTACCTTTGAGGTAAGTTGACGTTTATATAGCGCTGCTCTGCAGCGACTAATGTTTAAAACTTGAGTTTTTGATACGCCCAACTCTGCTGCTACCTCCCTCTGGGTCTTTCCTTTATCAAGCATTTCGATGACATCAAGCTTTTTCTGTACATCTAGCACCCTTCTCCCCTTTCTGGTACCTTTAAGAAATTCATTTCTTTGCTCTTCTACTGGGCTGCCAGCGCTGTTCTTCTTTCTCTTTGCCTTTGCCTTAGGCGCAGAGCCAGGCGTCTCCATACTACACACACTGACAAACCCGCCAAAAAAACGCGAATATTTAGAATCAAATATTCATATCATAATCATTGTGGCCTTAATTGCATTTAGGTAAATTCTAACATCGATAGCGGCACTTTATGGTCTTATAATCGGGTGGTCTTATAATCGAACACCCACTGTACTGTACACACAGTTGAGTCACCGTGCATGCTTTAGTGAATGGTTTTGTGCAGATCCGTGCTGTACATAGTCGGGCGAGCCCTACTACCGCGTTTGGTCCGGTAGTAGGGTGACAAGCCCGGGCCGCCCGACTATGCTGTACAAATGTTGCATGCACAGCTTTTTAATGTTAATACAACATGCCATAACATACCTTTGGGTGGTAGTGGTAGTTCTGTGACCCCTGCGGTACCGCGTCCTCTCGGAAGCACATTTAGCCAATCGGACAGCGGGGTCATTCCAATACCGACTCCTTTTAGAAGCTTTAATGGCAGCTGTCGTATTTCTGCCTGTTAGCAGCGCGGTTTGCCTCAAGGTCCTCTTCATATCGCAGCCTTTTAGCAGCACGGTTCTCCTCGAGGTCCTCTTCATATAGCCGCCTTTTAGCAGCACGGTTCTCCTCGAGGTCCTCTTCATATCGTCGCATACAGAGGCCTTCTTCTTTTCGGGATCGGCCTTGTAGGTGTCGCGTACAGAAGCCTTCTTTTCGGGATCGGCCTTGTAGTTGTCGCGCACAGAGGCCTTCTTCTTTTCGGGATCGGCCTTGTAGCTGTCGCTAACAGAGGCATTCTGATTGGCCTTGTACAGCGCTCGGGCTTTAGCTTTGTTCTCGTCTTGCTTCTGGAGGTATTCCGCTCGTTGCTTAGATCTCTTCTTTTGATTACACGAAGGCAACTTCACTATAATAGCCAAAGTAACAACTATTATTAAACTGCGAAAGGAACACCAAATATATTTAGTGCAGGTTAGAGACCTAAAATTATTAATAAAAATCTATATATGGGACAGTGTCCAGCTAAATCACCCTTATGGTACTTTTTCAAAATTTCCAGAACAAGCAAAAGAAAAGTAACGCTCGCATTGAAATTATAAATTCAGCGTCTAATAACTTTGTGATGGATAGTCCGATTTAGGATGCGTAAGGACCATTTGACAGAAGCTCATGGGTGTTCAAAGAAAATCAAAAAATTTGAAAACTTGAAAAACTAGCCAGAAGGGTGATTCTGCTGGACACTGTCCCATATACATTATTAATAACTTGATATGTGTCTATATGGATAACATGCCGGTAAATTTCGAAGCGGTTGGTACTATTCCCGTCCTTCTAAACCGTTCAGATACATGTATTATTGTGGTGAAAATTTATAGTGAAATCATCTTGCCTCCTCCACCCCCCCCCCCCCCCCCCCCCCCCCTATCTGCAGCCCTGCTGTAAAATGAAAATAGATTTCAATTCCATAAATCTATATTGAGCGCATGCGCATATATACTAGCTAATATTATATTGGTTCTTCGAACACGTGGTGATATATATTCGTGGTCAAGCCTTCCTGCAAAGAGCTACTACCGTGTTCAAGGTGAATGTGCAAAGTTAGCATGTGTCCTTAATTCATTTTAGTATGCGATCGTTTCGAGGGGGAAAAGAGAGGAGGAGAGGGTATACCAATGTACTTCATGCAAGTTGATGAGTACAATTATTTTCACTGCATACGCGTGCTATACCCGTACCCAGTGGGAACGTTTTATAAAGTTACGATTGAAGACCTACCGATCGGATTAAAACAGAACGGATTAAGGAGATACAGCTCCGTAGGTCTTTATTTAATCTCTGCGCTAGGCATCTGCATAAACTGTCCAAAGTTCAAGCATTCGTTATGGTTTACATAAAACTGACATGTTGCCGCGACGATTTTAACTATCACAGGATTTTTTTGTTGTTTTAGTAACGACAGTTAGAATAGAAAATGAAACTCAATACAGTAGTTGTAGAAAAAAAATTGGGCTTTAGGAAGGACCGCCGTATGAAAAGCCATATATGTTAATTTCTACAGCAACAGCAGCCTGCACAACCAGTCAGCAGGCGAAGCAGAGATATCTCTATAGAGGTCGTACCTTTTGGTCTGCACGACCTCCTTACCTTTATACGGCCACCTCCCCGCTTAATACCGCTGACCACCCCTACCACCTTTAGGGCTTCGACCGCTTTGGAGCTTATCTCTATAATTATTTCAGAGACGGTTCAGATTTAAAAAAAAATTCAGCCCTGGTATGATACCGCGATAAAAACCGCATGGGCGTACGCACGACCCTGCCCTCCCCACAGCGAGGTCACCTTCATCGTTGAGTTAATCAATTTTATTATCTTCTGTTCGTTAATTCAAATCAGTCCGCGCTAAGTACGCGTACGTACGTAAGGGCCGGGTTACGGAGATATAGGGCCAAATAGGACTAAAGAAGCAAATGTTTATATGCCTTAACACATGTGTCCATTATGTATGTAGTTTTACACTGCAAGAGCAATCGTTTTTTTATTGCGTAGGTGTTAACAAAAGAGAGCTTGCAGTAGTGTAAACTGTAATGAACACATTTGTTAAGGCTTTAGAAAAATTTGTAATTGCTGCAACCCTCACAGGTCCCCGGCTAACTATAGCCTGAGGATGGTGCCTATATAAAATATTTTACGGTAGTTTAAAAAAATTGCACACATCAAAGGTTAGTTTGTAATGTTAAATAATACACACACCAAAACAAGCATATGACAACACATGTTTGTACATATCTTGATTGTTAAGGACCTTATAAATAGAAACGCCCCCTGGTTTACATATTGCCGCCACAAATGGTCAAATGTCAACAAGCTGTAGTTCGAATGTGGTTAATGTTACAGAGTCCAAACTTTGCACTTGAACACATCCTTATGATGGTGGTTATCCAATTTGCCCCCCATATCTAAACCTCAGAGGTTCTACTATTAAAAGTCGGTATTTACCATGCTTTGTGACTTATTAGCCACATGACGAGGGACTTACTTTTATGGGATTGATATGTGCCACAGTTTGCGCTTGTGGTTTCTGTTTATGAGGATGGCCACAGACTCCTTGTAAACAGCTGCAACAATCGTGGCAGACACCAGGTTGACAAGTACTGCAGATTCCACTATTATGCTTCCCCTTTTCTGCTACAGCCATCTTAGATTGATTTCAAAAGTTGCCATCGTTTTGCTATGCCTATTCATCAGTGATGATCAATTTGTAGGCCTGAAGCAAAGCAAAAAATGCCAATATCTTTTAACATGTGGTTTATGACAGATCAGACGTGGGAAAATCTTGATTATTTTGGGGAATAATTCCCTCCTAGTTGTTTGTATGATTATTTTTGCAGTATATTCTATTTACAACTCAGTACGTATTTGCGACTGCCCTATGGAGTTTTATACAGGCTCGTATTGTCGGACAATTTCGCAAACATGCTGCGCCAGGTGCCCTTTGTTTTTCTACGCAATTCCTGGTCGATCCACTACTTATACCACTGTATTGGCTTTCGGTGTATAAAATTGTTTCTTATAACATTCGCTTTTGCATCCATTTATTAAGTATAGGCTATAGTGTATATCGGAACTGTACCTTGAATGCTGAGGCACATCGTTAAAACTATAATGAGCTGGCTTTTAAAGGTTACAATACGACAATTGTATATCCTGGCTGATTCTTTACTTTTCCAATTTCATCAATAATGATTGGAGTATTATTAAACATGTTTAGCTTAGAAAAAAATCTATAGGAGGGAATTATGAATATTATATATTCCCCAATATTTCCCCGCATCTGTTGTAAACCGCGTGTTAAACTATTAAGTGAAATCCCTCCAGAACTTCTACATAGCCTATATATGTATCTTGGCTGTTATATACAGTAATGCTTGAAATCATATGAACCATGCCAGGAAAAAAGTGTACCGTAGAGCCTTTACCGCATTGAAAATTACAAACATGAAAATTTTGACTGTTGCAGAATTTCTAATGTAAATAGCAAGCCCTAAAGATAATAGGTATTAATGCTCTAAATGATTGGGCCTTCATGTGATATACATGCTTCTTTAAATAAACGACAGGTCTGATTTATTTAAATCTTGCCATCCCAAGAATTTGTGCACATTTCTCATAAAACTGGTGTTAAATTACTTGGCATCCCTTAAAATATCTGGTATTACATTTTTCATAGAAACAATATGTCCAGTTCTCAAATTCTTTCAAGTTTTAGTCAAGATGTGCTACAAGCATTGACAAAAGCCTTGGATGCTAAAGGGAAGGAGTTGGATTCCAGAGAACATGCTCTAAAGGAGCGAGAGGAGAAAGTAAAATTACGAGAAGACCATTTTGACAGACTATTCTCAAACCACTATGAAAACCGTCAAGTGATTGTTCAAGTAGGAAGCACATGCTTTGAGACAACATACAATATTCTGCTGTCGCGTCCAGATAGCTATTTTCATCTATTTCAGTGGACGGACACCAGAGAGCTGGTGGATGCACCTAACAAGGTGTTCATTGCCAGAGACCCTACCTCCTTTGGCTATGTGCTTGAATATCTAACATACGGAGAACTGTTTTCTGAACTATCTGACAAAGGACTCCTGAGAATGTTGGCTGCCGATGCCAAATTTTATGGTCTTCCAGAACTGGCTAAGAAAGTGCATGAACGCTTGGACTTCCTGTTGGCAGTGGAAGAAAAGACTGAGCAGCGTTTAAAGACACTTGAAGACGCAAATCTGAAAGCTGGTGAGCTGATAAGCGAACTTTCCTCTAAAGTCAATGATCTCAGTGAGATGCAGAAAGATAACTTTGAACAACTGAAACAGGAAACCACAAAAGTAGTGAGTGGTCTGGACTCCAAAATTGCTGCCCTTGGTTTAAGGTGTGACAGCATTTCAGTACAACCACCACTGTACCTTAAGGCTGCAATCGCTGGGCAGTTCTCAAATGGCCAGTACATCAATTGGAGCTCACAAATTGTTACCTTACCAACTCATCTGCAGTATGATGGCTCCTCAACGTACACCATATTGAAGAGGTGCTTGCTACAGCTGACCATGCGGTACACGGTACAGTGCTCCACAAATGGAAATGGTGCCGCTAATGTCAATCTTATGGTCAATGGAACAGCAGTTGCTCGGTGTTACCACGGCCAAGCAAATGGTTACATGGAAAGCAGGGAAATGCAAGACATACGAGAATATAACGTCAATGATAAAATTCAGTTTCAATATTATTCTAATAGTTACAGTGTAAATGATGCTTTGGGTACCACCTTAACAATAGTTGTGTTGCATGCGTACTAGACTTTGCATGTAGTATTGAACAAGTTTATTGTGTGCAGTTTATTCCTTTAGTTATAAATGAAATTAATGGACTACATTTACATCAACTTTTGATCACAGGAGAGGGGCTGGGTGATGTATTTGGGATAGGCACAAGGTAAAATGTGAATAGGAATTGAAGCATCACTGGCTGCAATCTCCAGGCAGTAGCCCTTAGTCAATGAGATTCACAGCCCAATACAGTATCGGTTCCCACATCACCACTTTAACACTTCACCATATCAGCACAAATAATTTAAAAGGTTATAGAGCTGCTAGCTTTTGTTGCGAGGTCATAATGATTTAGCTGTGTGCATACTCTGTCACTCGATAGCATTAGCAAAGAAAGCTTGTGAAGTAATTATTTTGTGCTGTGTGTGAAAGTGCTGATGTGCGAGCCTCTACTGTAGGCTGTGTGAGCCTCTACTGTAGGCTGTGTGAGCCTCTACTGTAGGCTGTGTGAGCCTCTACTGTAGGCTGTGTGAGCCTCTACTGTAGGCTGTGTGAGCCTCTACTGTAGGCTGTGTGAGCCTCTACTGTAGGCTGTGTGAGCCTCTACTGTAGGCTATGTGAGCCTCTACTGTAGGCTGTGTGAGCCTCCACTGTAGGCTGTGTGAGCCTCTACTGTAGGCTGTGTGAGCCTCTACTGTAGGCTGTGTGAGCCTCCACTGTAGGCTGTGTGAGCCTCTACTGTAGGCTGTGTGAGCTTCTACTGTAGGCTGTGTGAGCCTCTACTGTAGGCTGTGTGAGCCTCTACTGTAGGCTGTGTGAGCTTCTACTGTTGGCTGTGTTGTAGGCTGTGTGAGCCTCTACTGTAGGCTGTGTGAGCCTCTACTGTAGGCTGTGTGAGCCTCCACTGTAGGCTGTGTGAGCCTCTACTGTAGGCTGTGTGAGCCTCTACTGTAGGCTGTGTGGGCCTCTACTGTAGGCTGTGTGAGCCTCTACTGTAGGCTGTGTGAGCCTCTACTGTAGGCTGTGTGAGCCTCTACTGTAGGCTGTGTGAGCCTCTACTGTAGGCTGTGTGGGCCTCTACTGTAGGCTGTGTGGGCCTCTACTGTAGGCTGTGTGAGCCTCCACTGTAGGCTGTGTGAGCCTCTACTGTAGGCTGTGTGAGCCTCTACTGTAGGCTGTGTGAGCCTCTACTGTAGGCTGTGTGAGCCTCTACTGTAGGCTGTGTGAGCCTCCACTGTAGGCTGTGTGAGCCTCTACTGTAGGCTGTGTGAGCCTCTACTGTAGGCTGTGTGAGCCTCTACTGTAGGCTGTGTGAGCTTCTACTGTTGGCTGTGTTGTAGGCTGTGTGAGCCTCTACTGTAGGCTGTGTGAGCCTCTACTGTAGGCTGTGTGAGCCTCCACTGTAGGCTGTGTGAGCCTCTACTGTAGGCTGTGTGAGCCTCTACTGTAGGCTGTGTGAGCCTCTACTGAAGGCTGTGGGAGCCTCTACTGTAGGCTGTGTGAGCTTCTACTGTAGGCTGTGTGAGCCTCTACTGTAGGCTGTGTGAGCCTCTACTGTAGGCTGTGTGAGCCTCTACTGTAGGCTGTACTTGTGTGAGCTTCTACTGTAGGCTGTGTGAGCCTCTACTGTAGGCTGTGTGAGCCTCTACTGTAGGCTGTGTGAGCCTTCACTGTAGGCTGTGTGAGCCTCCACTGTAGGCTGTGTGAGCCTCTACTGTAGGCTGTGTGAGTCTCTACTGTAGGCTGTGTGAGCCTCTACTGTAGGCTGTGTGAGCCTCTACTGTAGGCTGTGTGAGCCTCTACTGTAGGCTGTGTGAGCCTCTACTGTAGGCTGTTGAGCCTCCACTGTAGGCTGTGTTGTAGGCTGTGTGAGCCTCTACTGTAGGCTGTGTGAGCCTCTACTGTAGGCTGTGTGAGCCTCTACTGTAGGCTGTGTGAGCTTCTACTGTAGGCTATGTGAGCCTCTACTGTAGGCTGTGTGAGCCTCTACTGTAGGCTGTGCATGCCTCTACTGTAGGCTGTGTGCGCCTCTACTGTAGGCTGTGAGCCTCTACTGTAGGCTGTGTGAGCCTCCACTGTAGGCTGTGTGAGCCTCTACTGTAGGCTGTGTGAGCCTCCACTGTAGGCTGTGTGAGCTTCTACTGTAGGCTGTGTGAGCCTCTACTGTAGGCTGTGTGAGCCTCTACTGTAGGCTGTGTGAGCCTCTACTGTAGGCTGTGTGAGCTTCTACTGTAGGCTGTGTGAGCCTCTACTGTAGGCTGTGTGAGCCTCTACTGTAGGCTGTGTGAGCCTCTACTGTAGGCTGTGTGAGCCTCTACTGTAGGCTGTGTTGTAGGCTATGTGAGCCTCTACTGTAGGCTGTGCATGCCTCTACTGTAGGCTGTGTGAGCTTCTACTGTAGGCTGTGTGAGCCTCCACTGTAGGCTGTGTGAGCTTCTACTGTAGGCTATGTGAGCCTCTACTGTAGGCTGTGCATGCCTCTACTGTAGGCTGTGTGAGCCTCTACTGTAGGCTGTGTGAGCCTCTACTGTAGGCTGTGTGAGCCTCTACTGTAGGCTGTGTGAGCCTCCACTGTAGGCTGTGTGAGCCTCCACTGTAGGCTGTGTGAGCCTCTACTGTAGGCTGTGCATGCCTCTACTGTAGGCTGTGTGAGCCTCTACTGTAGGCTGTGTGAGCCTCTACTGTAGGCTGTGTGCGCCTCTACTGTAGGCTGTGTGAGCCTCTACTGTAGGCTGTGTTGTAGGCTGTGTGAGCCTCTACTGTAGGCTGTGTTGTAGGCTGTGTGAGCTTCTACTGTAGGCTGTGTGAGCCTCCACTGTAGGCTGTGTGAGCCTCTACTGTAGGCTGTGTGAGCCTCTACTGTAGGCTGTGTGAGCCTCTACTGTAGGCTGTGTGAGCCTCTACTGTAGGCTGTGTGAGCCTCTACTGTAGGCTGTGTGAGCCTCTACTGTAGGCTGTGTGAGCCTCTACTGTAGGCTGTGTGAGCCTCCACTGTAGGCTGTGTGAGCCTCCACTGTAGGCTGTGTGAGCCTCTACTGTAGGCTGTGTGAGCCTCCACTGTAGGCTGTGTGAGCTTCTACTGTAGGCTGTGTGAGCCTCTACTGTAGGCTGTGTGAGCCTCTACTGTAGGCTGTGTGAGCCTCTACTGTAGGCTGTGTGAGCTTCTACTGTAGGCTGTGTGAGCCTCTACTGTAGGCTGTGTGAGCCTCTACTGTAGGCTGTGTGAGCCTCTACTGTAGGCTGTGTGAGCCTCTACTGTAGGCTGTGTGAGCCTCTACTGTAGGCTGTGTGAGCCTCTACTGTAGGCTGTGTTGTAGGCTATGTGAGCCTCTACTGTAGGCTGTGCATGCCTCTACTGTAGGCTGTGTGAGCCTCTACTGTAGGCTGTGTGAGCCTCTACTGTAGGCTGTGTGAGCCTCTACTGTAGGCTGTGTGAGCTTCTACTGTAGGCTGTGTGAGCCTCTACTGTAGGCTGTGTGAGCCTCTACTGTAGGCTGTGTGAGCCTCTACTGTAGGCTGTGTGAGCCTCCACTGTAGGCTGTGTGAGCCTCTACTGTAGGCTGTGTGAGCCTCTACTGTAGGCTGTGTGAGCCTCTACTGTAGGCTGTGTTGTAGGCTGTGTGAGCCTCTACTGTAGGCTGTGTGAGCCTCTACTGTAGGCTGTGTTGTAGGCTGTGTGAGCCTCTACTGTAGGCTGTGTTAATTGTAGGCTGTGTGAGCTTCTACTGTAGGCTGTGTGAGCCTCCACTGTAGGCTGTGTGAGCCTCTACTGTAGGCTGTGTGAGCCTCTACTGTAGGCTGTGTGAGCCTCTACTGTAGGCTGTGTGAGCCTCTACTGTAGGCTGTGTGAGCTTCTACTGTAGGCTGTGTGAGCCTCTACTGTAGGCTGTGTGAGCCTCTACTGTAGGCTGTGTGAGCCTCTACTGTAGGCTGTGTGAGCCTCTACTGTAGGCTGTGTGAGCCTCTACTGTAGGCTGTGTGAGCCTGTACTGTAGGCTGTGTGAGCCTCTACTGTAGGCTGTGTGAGCCTCTACTGTAGGCTGTGTGAGCCTCTACTGTAGGCTATGTGAGCCTCCACTGTAGGCTGTGTGAGCCTCCACTGTAGGCTGTGTGAGCCTCCACTGTAGGCTGTGTGAGCTTCTACTGTAGGCTGTGTGAGCCTCCACTGTAGGCTGTGTGAGCCTCTACTGTAGGCTGTGTGAGCCTCCACTGTAGGCTGTGTGAGCCTCTACTGTAGGCTGTGTGAGCCTCTACTGTAGGCTGTGTTGTAGGCTGTGTGAGCTTCTACTGTAGGCTGTGTGAGCCTCCACTGTAGGCTGTGTGAGCCTCTACTGTAGGCTGTGTGAGCTTCTACTGTAGGCTGTGTGAGCCTCTACTGTGGGCTTTGTGAGCCTCTACTGTAGGCTGTGTGAGCTTCTACTGTAGGCTGTGTGAGCCTCTACTGTAGGCTGTGTGAGCCTCTACTGTAGGCTGTGTGAGCCTCTACTTTAGGCTGTGTGCGCCTCTACTGTAGGCTGTGTGAGCCTCTACTGTAGGCTGTGTGAGCCTCTACTGTTGGCTGTGTGAGCCTCTACTGTAGGCTCTGTGAGCCTCTATTGTAGGCTGTGTGAGCCTCTACTTTAGGCTGTGTGCGCCTCTACTGTAGGCTGTGTGAGCCTCTACAGTAGGCTGTGTGAGCTTCTACTGTAGGCTGTGTGAGCCTCTACTGTAGGCTGTGTGAGCCTCTACTGTAGGCTGCGTGAGCTTCTACTGTAGGCTGTGTGAGCCTCTACTGTAGGCTGTGTGAGCCTCTACTGTAGGCTGTGTGAGCCTCTACTGTAGGCTGTGTGAGCCTCTACTGTAGGCTGTGTGAGCCTCTACTGTGGGCTGTGTGAGCCTCTACTGTAGGCCGTGTGAGCCTCTACTGTAGGCTGTGTGAGCCTCTACTGTAGGCTGTGTGAGCCTCCACTGTAGGCTGTGCATGCACAATGCCAATATTTTTCCTATTCACTGTAGCCATTCATTGGTAGCAGAACTGATATATAACCACTGTGGTATAGACCAATGTCTCCAGAGATGCAGTTATTTAACAGCCTGACCTCCATGATTGAGAGTACTGATTCCTTATATCATTACAATTGGTTGTACTAATCTCAAATTATACATACACAAATAAATACACAATATTCAGTGAGCCTCTGCAGCGTGAGCCAGCAATGCCTGTGCAATTGTAAGGTTATGTAACAATCCTAAAGACATTATGCATTCACATCCACTGCTGTGGGAGGGACAGCATCTCACACAGCATGGTCATGCTGGAGAACCTTGCCCTCCTCAGGGAGGAGAACTCCCCAGTGCCTCTCTCGTGCCAAGGTGAGGAAAGCATCACGGCCATCCATGAGGTCACAGTTTATCAGCTGGTCTGGGTCAGTGGTTGCAGGCAGAGGGGAAACCTGAGGTGGCTGGAAGTACATGTACTTATTTTTAAATCTCTTATAAGTCCCACCAATTCATGTTAGACATTGTGCCATACAATGTTTGGCACAATGGTGGTTCAGAGCTAGCCATACATTGTATGGCTAGCTCTGAACCACCCCCATCCCGCCTCTCCTGTGGCCACACCCGCCTCTTCCCCATCCTACCTCCTGTGGCCACACCCTCACACTCTTCCCTCCAGACGCTGAACCCTGTGACGGTGTTGATGTGAACCAGCGCTGTCAGGTCTTAACTATTAAAATTTTGATTTGCAGTTTAGATTATTACAATTGCATAACGAAATCTTTTCAAGTGTGATATCACTCAGTATCACCATAGATAGTATTATACTATCTATGGTATCAGTAGCAGTGGAACGAACTTATCAATGTACGCAACTTAGAGGGTATCTATGCAGGGGCGAATAGAATTCTGGAAGGGATCTAACGTGAATAATAATAAGAGGGGGGGGGGGGGGGGGGGGGTGAAGCGCGGAAACGTTTGGAAACCCGCACTATTAGAACAGGTGCGTTATAATCGTTACGTCATGGTTTTTGCTTTAATTTATTCAATCGAGCTGCATGCGCGTTAATTGGATACTCATATGGCAGCAGAATCAGCTGAAGGTGTGGGAAGCAGCCACGAAGATGCTTCTACAGGTATGCGTATTGTGTGATGGTGAGCTATTCAGGTACCGCTACTGAAACGCCTAGGTGCAGCCCCACCTGTGTCGAAGAAAATGAAATACCGCAAAGATAAACGTAAGTGTCCGATGATTTGGTGTTGAAACTGGCTTCGTCGTCGATAAGAATGAAATGCGTCGAAGTTGAGAGAGTTGTACCATTGGGGTATAGTGTTATTTTGCCTCCAGCACCTAGTATTCCTGCAAACCATGTACCCCGGCTGTTGTCGTACCTTCCCCTGAACCAACCATTTTCTTTTCGAACACATAGCCTGGGACAATGATACCATAGATCATTGGAAAATTGACCAGTTCAAACCAGAGGACAACCCTCACGCCTTCACAGAAGAGAGCTCATTTGCTACACTCTTCCCAAAATACAGAGAGAAGTACCTTCAGCAGGTGTGGCCTCACGTGGAGAGGACACTCAAAGAACACGTAAGTGCACCTGAGCACTGCAATGAGCCCCACCTGCCGCTGAGCAGTGGTTACCGTGGTTACAAAGGGGATAGGCTGTCGGCTGGACGTAATAGAAGGCAGCATGACTGTGCACACCACCAGGAAGACCTTCGACCCTTACATCATCATCAAGTCACGTGACTTTATCAAGCTTTTGGCCAGGAGTGTGCCATTTGAGCAGGTACGAGAGTACCCCTAGCCTAAGGGGTACTCCAGGAGAAGAGGGTGTGTGACATTTGTTCCTTAGGCAATGCGTGTGCTTGAAGACGGTATGGCCTGTGATATCATAAAGATACGGTCACTAGTGAGGAACAAGGAACGTTTTGTGAGGAGACGTCAGCGACTTGTGGGTCCAAATGGAGCCACGCTGAAGGTGGGCATTGAATGGAGTGAAGAGTGCGTGTCCATTTTTTTTTGTCTGTGCACTGTGGTCTGGTATGCCTGTTAGACCTTGTGTTCATATGCATATGTGTGTGTGGTGTGTGTGTATGTGTGTGTGTGTGGCGTGTGTGTGTGTTGTGTGTGTGTGTTGTGTGTGTGTGTTGTGTGTGTGTGTTGTGTGTGTGGCGTGTGTTGTGCATGTGTGTGGCGTGTGTGGCGTGTGTTGTGTGTGTGGCTTGTGTTGTGTGTGTGTGTGTGGCTTGTGTTGTGTGTATGTGTGGCTTGTGTTGTGTGTGTGTGGCGTGTGTGTTGTGTGTGTGTGGCGTGTGTGTATGTGTGTTTGTGTGTGTGTTGTATGTGTGGTGTGTGTGTGTGGATATGTCTGTGCATACAATTGTCTTTCCACAGGCCCTGGAGCTTCTCACGCAGTGCTACATCATGGTGCAAGGTGGCACTGTGTCTGCACTGGGTCCCTACACAGGACTGAAGCAGTTGAGGAGAGTGGTTGAGGACACCATGAAGAACATACACCCAGTTTATAATATCAAGGTGAGGTGCAGACATTACATGTCTTCCAGCCTTATGTAAATTGGTAGTTATATGTTAAAGGATGCAACAGAGCTACATCAGTTGTATGCAAAATGTAGTGCAGCCTTTAAAGCAGAATATCCTAAGGGATGGGGGTGCAGCCTTTAAAGCAGAATATCCTAAGGGATGGGGGTGCACTCTGTAGTGTAGCCTATATCCTAAGGGATGGGGGTGCACTCTGTAGTGTAGCCTATATCCTAAGGGATGGGGGTGCACTCTGTAGTGTAGCCTATATCCTAAGGGATGGGGGTGCACTCTGTAGTGTAGCCTATATCCTAAGGGATGGGGGTGCACTCTGTAGTGTAGCCTATATCCTAAGGGATGGGGGGTGCACTCTGTAGTGTAGCCTATATCCTAAGGGATGGGGGTGCACTCTGTAGTGTAGCCTATATCCTAAGGGATGGGAGTGCACTCTGTAGTGTAGCCTATATCCTAAGGGATGGGGGTGTACTCTGTAGTGTAGCCTATATCCTAAGGGATGGGGGTGCACTCTGTAGTGTAGCCTATATCCTAAGGGATGGGGGTGCACTCTGTAGTGTAGCCTATATCCTAAGGGATGGGGGTGCACTCTGTAGTGTAGCCTATATCCTAAGGGATGGGGGTGCACTCTGTAGTGTAGCCTATATCCTAAGGGATGGGGGTGCACCCTGTAGTGTAGCCTATATCCTAAGGGATGGGGGTGCACTCTGTAGTGTAGCCTATCGGAAGTTTCGTTAGAAACTTCCATATAGGATTTGACCACGACTATGAATGTCATTAAAAAAACGCGACCCGTCTGTAACAACACTCCCGACGATCGGATCGTGTAGCTTGTTTTAGCAATCGATCTAGAAGTCAAAAATGAGTAGTTTCGTTTTTGTTTCATGTCGCTGAACCGCATGGTTGTTGAGAACAAGAGTGTACTGCCCGTCCTCGTACCCAGTCTCGGAACAAGGGGCGGGTCGTCTTCTCCTTATTCTTCTTCTTCTTCTCCTTCTTGGCAACGTATAACTCAGGACAGGAACATTTCTAAGCGATGAAAATTTCACCAATAGCTTCAGAATCGGCTGGAGGACTCGCTTTTATATAATATATGAAAAAAAAATTAAGAAAACAAGTAAATAAAAACATTCTCTACGAGAAAGTTGGTGGGATATAGGATTTGATTATGACATTGGTGGTGTAAAAAGCAAGGAAACAAGGTCTTATCAGAAGGGAAAATGTCATAGTCCTATATTTAGCACACAAACAACACATGCCCTAGAAATGTGCTAAATATAGGACTATGACATTTTCCCTTCTGATAAGACCTTGTTTCCTTGCTTTTTACACCACCAATGTCATAATCAAATCCTATATCCCACCAACTTTCTCGTAGAGAATGTTTTTATTTACTTGTATCCTAAGGGATGGGGGTGCACTCTGTAATGTAGCCTATATCCTAAGGGATGGGGGTGTACTCTGTAATGTAGCCTATATCCTAAGGGATGGGGGTGTACTCTGTAGTGTAGCCTATATCCTAAGGGATGGGGGTGCACTCTGTAGTGTAGCCTATATCCTAAGGGATGGGGGTGCACTCTGTAGTGTAGCCTATATCCTAAGGGATGGGGGTGCACTCTGTAGTGTAGCCTATATCCTAAGGGATGGGGGTGCACTCTGTAATGTAGCCTATATCCTAAGGGATGGGGGTGCACTCTGTAATGTAGCCTATATCCTAAGGGATGGGGGTGCACTCTGTAGTGTAGCCTATATCCTAAGGGATGGGGGTGCACTCTGTAGTGTAGCCTATATCCTAAGGGATGGGGGTGTACTCTGTAGTGTAGCCTATATCCTAAGGGATGGGGGTGCACTCTGTAGTGTAGCCTATATCCTAAGGGATGGGGGGTGCACTCTGTAGTGTAGCCTATATCCTAAGGGATGGGGGTGCACTCTGTAGTGTAGCCTATATCCTAAGGGATGGGGGTGCACTCTGTAGTGTAGCCTATATCCTAAGGGATGGGGGTGCACTCTGTAATGTAGCCTATATCCTAAGGGATGGGGGTGCACTCTGTAGTGTAGCCTATATCCTAAGGGATGGGGGTGCACTCTGTAGTGTAGCCTATATCCTAAGGGATGGGGGTGTACTCTGTAGTGTAGCCTATATCCTAAGGGATGGGGGTGCACTCTGTAGTGTAGCCTATATCCTAAGGGATGGGGGGTGCACTCTGTAGTGTAGCCTATATCCTAAGGGATGGGGGTGTACTCTGTAGTGTAGCCTATATCCTAAGGGATGGGGGTGTACTCTGTAGTGTAGCCTATATCCTAAGGGATGGGGGTGCACTCTGTAGTGTAGCCTATATCCTAAGGGATGGGGGTGCACTCTGTAGTGTAGCCTATATCCTAAGGGATGGGGGTGCACTCTGTATTGTAGCCTATATCCTAAGGGATGGGGGTGCACTCTGTAGTGTAGCCTATATCCTAAGGGATGGGGGTGCACTCTGTAGTGTAGCCTATATCCTAAGGGATGGGGGTGCACTCTGTAGTGTAGCCTATATCCTAAGGGATGGGGGTGCACTCTGTAGTGTAGCCTATATCCTAAGGGATGGGGGTGCACTCTGTAGTGTAGCCTATATCCTAAGGGATGGGGGTGCACTCTGTAGTGTAGCCTCTACAACAGCTATCCGGTGCTCCGGGTATTGGTGTTTTGTATGGCTTTTAGGGGGTTGCTGAATTTGTTATGTATTGCAATTCTATTTTGAAGACGCTTATGATCAAGAGAGAACTGATGAAGGACCCAACCCTGAAGCACGAGTCCTGGGATCGGTTCCTACCCAAGTTCAAGAAGACTAATGTTCCAAGAAAGAAGGTGGTGTCCAAGCCAAAGAAGCCGTATACACCATTCCCACCTCCCCAACCCGAGAGCAAGGTAAGGTGTTGTGTGTTGCAGCTGTCCCTGCTGACGGTGTCATGGTAACTGTTGAACAGGTGGACAAGGAACTTGCCAGCGGTGAGTACTTCATCAAGGAGAGGGAGAGACAGGCACGCAAGAAGGAGCTGAAGAGGGTACTGTCTGTAGTGGGAGTGTGCTCTGGTTTGGGTACCTGTAAACCTTCTCCCCTTCCCCCCCCCCCTCTCTTCTAGGCCCAGCAGGAAGAAGTGTCTGAGCAGAGAAGGCAGGAGCGTGCCAAAGACTTTGAACCACCAGTTGAGGTGATACCAGCGGTGTCTAACCCTGGTGGCAGCAAGAGAGCAGGTGAATGAGAGGGAGTGAGGGGAGGTGTGGTGCTTGAGGGAGTGAGGGGAGGTGTGGTAGTTGAGGGAGTGAGGGGAGGTGTGGTGCTTGAGGGAGTGAGGGGAGGTGTGGTGCTTGAGGGAGTGAGGGGAGGTGTGGTGCTTGAGGGAGTGAGAAGAGGTGTGGTGCTTGAGGGAGTGAGGGGAGGTGTGGTAGTTGAGGGAGTGAGGGGAGGTGTGGTGCTTGGGAGAGTGAGGGGAGGTGTGGTGCTTGGGAGAGTGAGGGGAGGTGTGTTGCTTGGGAGAGTGAGGGGAGATGTGGTGCTTGAGGGAGTGAGGGGAGATGTGTGCTTGAGGGAGTGAGGGGAGGTGTGGTGCTTGAGGGAGTGAGGGGAGGTGTGGTGCTTGGGAGAGTGAGGGGAGGTGTGGTACTTGAGGGAGTGAGTGGAGATGTGTGCTTGAAGGAGTGAGGGGAGGTGTGGTGCTTGAGGGAGTGAGGGGAGGTGTGGTGCTTGAGGGAGTGAGGGGAGATGTGGTGCTTGAAGGAGTGAGGGGAGGTGTAGTGCTTGAGGGAGTGAGGGGAGGTGTGGTGCTTGAGGGAGTGAGGGGAGATGTGGTGCTTGAAGGAGTGAGGGGAGGTGTGGTGCTTGAGGGAGTGAGGGGAGATGTGTGCTTGAGGGAGTGAGGGGAGGTGTGGTGCTTGAGGGAGTGAGGGGAGGTGTGGTGCTTGGGAGAGTGAGGGGAGGTGTGGTGCTTGGGAGAGTGAGGGGAGGTGTGGTACTTGAGGGAGTGAGGGGAAATGTGTGCTTGAAGGAGTGAGGGGAGGTGTGGTGCTTGAGGGAGTGAGGGGAGGTGTGGTGCTTGAGGGAGTGAGGGGAGATGTGGTGCTTGAAGGAGTGAGGGGAGGTGTAGTGCTTGAGGGAGTGAGGGGAGGTGTGGTGCTTGTGGGAGTGAGGGGAGATGTGGTGCTTGAAGGAGTGAGGGGAGGTGTGGTGCTTGGGGGAGTGAGGGGAGGTGTGGTGCTTGAGGGAGTGAGGGGAGGTGTGGGTCTTTACTATTTCACCTCCTTGTCCTATCAGATGACGGGGTTGACATAGCAGAACTGAAGAGGAAGGTTGCTAAGGCAACAAAAACTAAGGCCAAAAAGAAAACAGTTTCGGAGTAGAAACATTTGGCATTGTCACTGTGTGTGTGTTCTTGCTTGTGCTTGTGATAAATTCTCAGTGGTTGTGCTTGTTGAATGCTTGGTGCCAGCAGCCAGATTTGCATGAGTCATACATTGGACAGCCAAAACATTTTAATGTGCTATAGCTGAACTAGATGGCACACTGCCGAGAGAGCCTGCTGGATTGAGTAGTTGAACTGTTCTAAATCTACAGCCACTTATAATAGGATAGAATAGTTGTCATGTGTATATTTTTGTCAGTTTACCTGTATTGTTGCTACATGTGTCTCTTATTGTTTTGTACTATGATGTGCATGTTCAATAGTGAGTTATTAACTTTTATAAGTATAGTTCCATACATTGATTATTATTATTACAATTCTATTGTAACGTATTCCACAATACTAATATAGTTAGCAAGCTAATTAACAAACAGTTGTACATTTATGTTAGTTTCCTACAAATGTGATATTTTCATTTTTCCATTCCATTCACTTTGGTCTCCTTAGCCGTATAAACTAGATTACCTGTCATCCAATTTTTAAATTTATTTATATTTAGGGTTAAAATGTTTAAGCTCTGAGGTCAAATGGGAAAAGGAGATGGCTATAGAGAGGAGGGCTAAACCCTGCATCAGGATGGGGTGCCCTAGGATGGAGTAACCTCATTATGCAAGATGAAAGCCAATGCTGCTTCACATGCAGTGCGTTCGGAACACACTTCAGTGTAGATAGCTAGCAGGATCTCAAATTCCTTTGATATCTTCTGCAGAACCATTTTTAGCAACTTGATCACTGTAGTCCCTTCCTCCTCAGGCCCAGAGATGTGGGAACATTACCAGTTAAGAGTGGTATGTGCATGAAGCAGTACAAACAATGGCAAGCAAAGGGATTGTGTGATTTTATGCAGCATTTAAAAAAAACACTGATGAACATTCATACACCCATGTACACTTAATTATTAGATATTTAACTTATGCATGCAAATGGTTATAATAAAGTTCAGAGTTACGAATAGTCCGTGGCACGTTTTTTTTGTTGCTCAAGAACTTTAATGCGATCCAAATAACCAGGCCTCTTGTTACGCATCTCAATGGCAATTTTTGTGTCAAAGGTTTGAGCAACATGTTTTAGTTGTGCTGAATTTTTTTGCATATTTGTGTCAACGAATTCCATTTGACCCATAAGTACAGAGAGTTTCTGCTGTAGTTGCTGTGTGCGTCTTTGTATGACTCCTTCAATGGCTCCATCACTGTTGCTGTCGAGTTTGTATTTTTTAAGTAAGTCATCCATTGTATTTCTAACATCACATTCTTGATACTCATATCTAAAATTGTTGTTGACGTGTCTGGTCCAAGGGCACTTACATTCTTTACACATTCCGCCAAGCATGGCTGAGCATTTTATCTTGTCATCATTGTTATCAATGCCACATGGATAGTGACATGTAGTTTGACAGGCATCACAGTTGGTTGTATATTCCTTAGGCTGTAGTGGTACTTTGATAATCTTAATCTCTTTTTTGCTCGAAGTAAACTGTTCTCCTTTCTTTATTTTCTCACTGTATTCCATGTCAGCATTGCATGAGGCAATTTGACACATAATATCATCAATTGCAGGTTGAAGTCTTTGATGATGTTTTTGTAGCTCTTTGTAATTAGAGATGAGGTCCTCAAACCCTGCACCTGGTGATGCTGCCTCCATTTCGTCCATCCACGAGCCGTCATCCTCCTCACTGGCATCACCACTTTGATGATCAGCTGTGAAAATGGAAGTAAATTACTAATTCTGCAACTTAGACATTTTACTAATGGAATGTCATATGGAACGTATAAATAATAGTTTTTGACATTGCAATAAAAGACATAGCCTTTTAACCATAGTATTTTGACATTTGCCCCTGAAACAAATACTTGGCTGTATCTTTTGATTCAAGGTTCACCCCACACATTCATATGGCCAAGCTCAAAGGTTCACCCCACACATTCATAGGGCCAAGCTCAAGGGTTCACCCCACACATTCATATGGCCAAGCTCAAAGGTTCACCCCACACATTCATAGGGCCAAGCTCAAGGGTTCACCCCACACATTATAACTTGATCATATGGCCAAGCTCAAGGGTTACTAAATTCTGAGCACGATTTTGTCACCTATATATGAAAGCCATCCTCTAAGATATTGGTCATTAGCATAATGGCTGGCATTTATTTTGGAAGGAAGATTTTTTATTCATGTGTTATGTGAAGGTCACATGGTGGAGGACAGTACTGACTCAGGGGTGTTTGCCTACCGCATGGATATTCCCATCACAGCTATTAATAGTGTAAAAACCCAAATTGATGGTACCCAAAAGGATGATATCCAAAAGACGGTACCCAAAAAGTTCATAGTGTGAATAAGAAGGCTGTGCATAGCATAACATAAGCATAATATGGTAATCATGTGTTACATAACACACACAACATTAATGATATCGCATGTCACACTTATGCATGCTCAGCATTATATAGTGATGACCTCCATTAGTGGCGTCACATGTTACACATCCACACTTTTACATCATACTAATCTCAATACATCCCATAATAGTGTTGGTGCCATTCACATTGCTGCACTTAATATACCACCTCTCCTTGTAACATACCACCTCTCCTTGTAACATACCACCTCTCCTTGTAACATACCACCTCTCCTTGTAACATACCACCTCTCCTTGTAACATACCACCTCTCCTTGTAACATACCACCTCTCCTTGTAACATACCACCTCTCCTTGTAACATACCACCTCTCCTTGTAACATACCACCTCTCCTTGTAACATACCACCTCTCCTTGTAACATACCACCTCTCCTTATAACATACCACCTCTCCTTACCTCTCCTTGTAACATACCACCTCTCCTTATAACATACCACCTCTCCTTACCTCTCCTTGTAACATACCACCTCTCCTTATAACATACCACCTCTCCTTACCTCTCCATGTAACATACCACCTCTCCTTGTAACATACCACCTCTCCTTGTAACATACCACCTCTCCTTGTAACATACCACCTCTCCTTGTAACATACCACCTCTCCTTGTAACATACCACCTCTCCTTGTAACATACCACCTCTCCTTGTAATATACCACCTCTCCTTGTAACATACCACCTCTCCTTATAACATACCACCTCTCTTTGTAACATACCACCTCTCCTTATAACATACCACCTCTCCTTGTAACATACCACCTCTCCTTGTAACATACCACCTCTCCTTACCTCTCCTTGTAACATACCACCTCTCCTTATAACATACCACCTCTCCTTACCTCTCCTTGTAACATACCACCTCTCCTTGTAACATACCACCTCTCCTTGTAACATACCACCTCTCCTTACCTCTCCTTGTAACATACCACCTCTCCTTGTAACATACCACCTCTCCTTGTAATATACCACCTCTCCTTGTAGCATACCACCTCTCCTTATAACATACCACCTCTCCTTATAACATACCACTTCTTTTTTTCACTTGTCTGCGCATCTGTTTCATCAACTTTTCCATCATTTCCACCTGTACAATACAAAAACCGCAAATAGTGTAATTCCTAATTTCAGTAAATTATTTCCTGGTACAGTGGGAATTTGGCAATATGTTAGTAGCTATGAAATCAATTCAGTACTTACCACATAAAATGACACACATATCAATCACAATGCACAAAGAACACATGTAGTGTTGGTGAGATCTTCACACTCGTAGCTGTAATAATTTCTTAGGTCGTGTACATGATACGTTACTGTACATATCACACCATTTAGTGCATGTTCATGCTTCTGTACAATACACAACTGCACAAATACTGATGGGAATGATGCAGATGCATTATAAGAGAGAGCTCCATAAATGGATGGTCTTGTTATAGCATACAGTGCAATATCACATGCACACTTACTTGTTTTAAGAGCTTTTCATCAGAAGCGGCATAATCTGTTTGTGGAAAACAAAACCCTCACAACAGATAGAGTGCAACTGAACTAAAGAAACTACGAACTATTACTATTCATGTCAAGTCCAGTGTTGGTTACATCTCATAATGCATTTCTAAACACAATTAGTACAACAAACCAGTAGACTAATTGCACTGACCGTGTTGAGACTGTTTGGTTTTACCCTGCAGTGGAATAAAATAATGCACATGCTTTAACCCTTGCTACGGCATGACATTGATGTAACATTTGACATCCACAAAAAATTAACAAAAAGACAATATTTAAGTGTAGGGAACCTAAGCACACAGCTTACCTTGGTGCCAGATGGCTGCGATGTGCTTGCTTGGTTAGGTGATGGTGTGGAGGTTGAGGTGGTGGAAGGTTCCCCTGCAGCACTTGGAGTTAACGTAGTTTCGATCTTGTTTGCAAGTGTGTTCAATTTTGCTTTGTACAAAGCTGCAACCAGCGTTTCCCATGTTGGTGGTTGGGACCCTGCCCCCTTGAGCCATTTTTGAAACATCCGCCTGCAGCCAGTGCTGGCATCACCATATGCATCCCTCTTCACAATATCTATTGTATTTCCGCTAAAGCCAAGGGCAGCTGCAACATCTTCCCATCTGGATGCCACCTCATCCATCACTCTGATATTGGTGCCTTCTGTGTCATGGGTGCCTTCTATGTCGTACAGCTCACGCAGCTGTATGGCTGAATGTATTGGATTGATGTATGGACATGGCTCAAATGGTCTGTATAGTTATGTATGTTTACAGAAATTCACAATTCAATGCATGGATGATTGAATTGACTATCATTAGATCACAGATTCCACGAGATAATCTATCACTGCTGGTATAACTAACGTATAATAACTTGGCATAACTAATGTAAGTTATGCCCTAGTTATGCCAGCAGTTATAAACCATAGTCTGCTCGCAGTGTATAAAGATGGGGGTTAGACAATACATCCAATTCAATGTATGTCTCAAAGTCCTATTGCATTTTACCTTTATAGCTGGGCACACACAGTCTGGACTTAATGTCACTTGAAAGGTCGCCACATCCAATGTCTGGTGACTCAAGAATGTCACACATGGTATGCACTGTGTAGGGTACAGGCTGCCTGCTCTTCCAGATCAACAATACTTGATGGAAGGAGTCTTCACAGTTGAGATTGCTTTCCTTCCAGATATTGTCTAATATTTCAGGGTCGATGTTTAATTCATGGCCAAATGCTCTCCATTTGTCAGGATTTGTTTCAACCAAATATTGTAGATCTTCTGGTCTTGGTTCATATGTACCACTGTAACCTTGCTGGTTCTGAGCTGAAACTGTACACAATTATGGTTTTTGTAGTTGTCATAAAAACAATCTGTTTGCTTTGAAACGTTACCTTCTGGTGTAGTGTGGTCTGGATTTGAGCTCTGAAGAATTATGAACACAATAAACTATGTACTACACATCTATTGTAACATCCAAGTTTAGACATTTTCCAACAAAACCATTAGCATCCCACCAGATCCAAAGCACAATATGTGTACCTTGCTGGGCGTTTTTAGTCGCTGATAGCTAATTAGCTGCTGTCTAGCCATAACCAGCTCCTTCTCACGTTTATGCACAGTTTTGTGAAACCTGTTGGAATATACTATATTTCAGCATATAAACATTCAATAACAGGTACTGTTATTTAACAAGCTCTTTTGATGCCCATACATGGGGTTGACCTGTGTACACTGTGATCTAGATAAGAGTGCCTGGTTAGCTTTTCCCAGCCATATCTGGTGGGCTTGCAAATTGAACCCACATTGACTTTGTGATTTAACACACACACACACACACACACACACACACACACACACACACACACACACACACACACACACACACACACACACACACACACACACACACACACACACACACACACACACACACACACACACACACACACACACACACACACACACACACACACACACACACACACACATGCACACACACACACAGGTACTTATTTTGACCTGTTGGGTATCATACAAGCTTTTGATACCCATGTATGGAGGTTCCTAGCTGTTGTAGCCAAATCCAGTATGCTTGGAAATTTAACCCACACTGACACTGTGTTGTTACACGCACATACAACACACACAAACACACACATACACACTCGCACGCACACACACACACACGCACACACACACATACACACTCGCACGCAGGGCATTTCTGATATAAATTCTACACAGAGGATTTGGTGGGGTTACCTTTAGTTCCTGCATCTATGGAATTGGTAGTAGGCAGCAGTGTGATACATCATCTGCTATATGATTGTACAGAGTTAATTGGTTTTTATTTGTTTCTTAGATGTTGGTTTTGGTCTTACCTCTTCCACCATAACATCCACCAAGCTACGAATGGTACATTGCGTTGGTACACCATCAACTGTTTGATTCACTGGTCTCTTTTAAATAGGATGAAATGAAATCCATTTCAAGAAGATGGCAATCCTTTCCTGACACTATTCTAACTGGATGATAATGACATGATGCTATGCAGTAGTCGTCGATTATTACTTGTGGACTTTTGTGTATCAGTTGGTGCATTTGGAAGTGAAATGAGTATAAAATGTTTGATATCTACATCTATCCCTATTTCTGATGTGGGGCGGTGCACTGTATACAGTTGATAAACAATTGAGGGAGTAGAGACATTATAATTTAGGGCTTTGTATTCGAGGAGCAAATGTTACGTGCATGCACATGTTTGCGGAGACATTGCATAACCCACCATCAATGGCGTATCCAGCGAAGGGGGTGCTTCTCCTTTGTTTGGCACACAGCAAATACGTTATCGTTAATAATTAACGGTTACAAGTATCCCAGAGAGGGTGCTCCGGGTGCTTCACCCTCCTCGGCCAAAATTGTAACCGGTAATAACGTAGAATAGGCCCTATGCCAAAGAATTAAAGGGCCCCCACTTTTCGTATTGGGTCTGAAGCGGACAGCAACTCCCCCCCCCCTAATTATCGTACCTGGCCTGACCTGAATCACACCCCTCGCTGACGCCGGCCACTGCCGTAGTGTGCAGGTATTAGTGTCGTGGTCCATTTGAAATAATAAAGTGATGTCTTACTTCGCGCTTGCCTGGTTAGTATTTCAATATTCCACTAACATCGAAAGTCAGTCATCAAATACACCATGAGGTTATTTATATTATTGGTGAGAGTACTATAATTGCCCATAAACATTGTTAATTCGTTTAATAGTTAGTTAATCGACCCCCCCCTCCCCCTCCAAAAAATTACGTCAACCATGTAGTAATTAAAGAACGTATCTTGATTTTAACTTCATAATCCATAAAAATCTGAAACTCAAATTTTTATAGTGGAAAGAAAAAAAATCCTGCTATATGCTAAAATGTTATAGAATTCAATTTGGAATTTTTTTTATGAATGTCCTCCAATGTATGGGGTATTTCTGGAATTAACAAGATGGTTGTGCCTCCTGCATTAGATACTCCCTCCTCAGGCAAAAGAACAAGGAATAAAGGTGGCAAAGTGTTTCTATACAGAGTACGATAAACATGCTGCATACACTCATGTACACATGACTAGGTGTTTATTTGCAACATATGATGGAAATTTACACATTTATGCATGCAAAGAGAAACTTTATACTTGCGTGCAAATGGTATATAAAATAGAGTTAAGAGCAGTATTGCATGACACGATTTAGTTGTTGCTCAAGAACATTAACACGATCCAAATAACCAGGCCTCATATTTTGCCTCTCATTGGCAATTTGTGTGTTGAGGGTTTTAATCACGTTTTTCAGTTGTTCTAAATTTTTTTGTTCATATGTGGTAATAAGTTCCATTTGAGCCATATCAGCAGAGAATTTTTTTTGAAGTTGCTGTGTGTGTATTTGCATAATTCCATTTATGGTTCCACTGTCACTGACTTTGTATTTTGCTAACAAGTCATCCATTGTATTTTTAACCTCATATTCTTGATAGTCATATAGAAAATCGTTGTTGACATGTTTGGTCCAAGAGCATTTACAGTTTGTACACATTCCATCAGTCATGACTGAACACTCCTTTTTATTATCATTTTTAATTCCACAATTCTTGTGGCATGTTTTCTGACAGGCAACACAGTTGGTTGTACACATTCCAGGCTGTAGTGGTACTTTGATAATCCTAACCTCTTTTTTGCTCAGTGTAAATTGTTTTCCTTTATCTTTGTATTCTTTCATTGCTTCCATGTCAGCATTGCATGTGGCAATTTGACTTAAAGTATCATCAATTTTATGTTGAAGTTTTTGATGATGGTCTTGTAACACATTATGATTAGAGATGAGGCCCTCAACCCCTGCACTTGGTGATGCTGCCTCCATTTCGTCCATCCACGAGCAGTCATCCTCCTCACTGGTGTCACCCCTCTGATGATCTATTGTGAGAAAGTGCTAAATAATTACATCTGCAATATAGGCACCTTTTTAATGATCATATGAAAGTGACTTCAGGACTTAAAAAAGGTTTTGACATTGCAATCAAAACATAGCCTTAACCACACAAAATTTGCCCGAAAATTTATTTAGCTGTATCATTTCAACCCACACATTCTAACTAGACCATGGAGTACAAGCTGTCTTGCATTCTAAGCATGATTTGCCATCTAATCTAATCAGTTTTTATCATATGATAGATGTCAATATGAAATAGCTATGTCATCCTCTGAGATATTGGTCATTAGCATTATGACTGGCTTAATGCCCAGCCAACATTAAATCATTGTTCAGTACTACAACGTGTAATTCAGTTCCACCTATGTAAGCAAAATGCTATATTTTTAAAAGTTGGAATCTACCTGCGCGATGCTTTTATGCTTAGGAAGAAACATCTTACCGGCCTATCCCATCCCAAATGATATATTGGAATGAAAATTATTTTTTATCGATGTTGCATGCGGAAGTCATTGGATTGGTGTATTGAAGAAAAGTAGCTCCAAGTTAAATCAAGACACAGCACATTGGTGTCACACAGCACACAGGGACCATGTTGTTTGTCACCTTCTCCAGACATCTTCAAGTGTGGTGGTTAATTCACCACCACTGCCAGCATTGGAGCATATAACACTCTTCTCCAGTCCCTGTATTACATTTCACAGTGCCCACGGAGTAGAGATATCAGGGTCACTGTTTTCAGGTGAGCTACACCACACGGTCCTTTATTTAGCTGCTGTCCAGGTATCGGGACTGATGGTAGAGGACAGTACTGACTCAGGGATGTTTACCTACTACATGGATATTCCCATCACAGCTATTAATAAAATTGATGATACTCAAAAGGATATAACAAATATGGTATCCAAAAGATGACAAGCAACTAAAAACATTCTCTATGAGAAAGTTATAGGATTTGAAGGCAATGATGGTGTAAAAAGCAAAGAAACAAGGGTCTGTAATAGTAAGGGAAAATGTCATTAGCCCGTTTGTAGCCTACTAATGCTAAGTTCGTGTGCATAGGACTATGACATTTTCCCTTACTATTACATACCCTAGTTTCCTTGCTTTTTACACCATCATTGCTTTCAAATCCTATATCCCACCAACTTTCTCATACAGAATGTTTTTAGTTATTTGTTTCATATATTGTTTCTCATATCTAATTATACGTTTTACACTGACCGTATAGTTGATTGCTATTATGTAGTTTTCTGGTTTGGTATAACAATTCTAAACTTGTCAAGATTCGGCCGTAAGAGTGACGTTTAGTACTGCCCAAATCTAACGATAATATACCATCGACTATTTGATCTCAGTAGGCACTCTTCCAGCCAATTCTGAAGCTATTGGTGAAATTTCCATTCTTTTAAAAAATGTGTGGTCACGAAGGAGGAGAAGGTTCCGGGACTGGGTACGAGGATGGGTCGGATCGTGTTAAGCTATAGCCAAACGAGAAGATGGAAGTAAATAGTTTCGTCGTTTGTTTTTAATATGTCGCAAAATCGCGCGGTTGTAGAGAACAAAACGTCAGGAGTTTCGTTATAAATGGGTCGCGTGTTTCATAGTCGGGGTCAAATCTTCCGGTACCCAAATGAATCGTACAGTGCTTTCCATCGCGCCTCCTTATTTGCCGCCTTGGAAGTCAGAAGTGGCTTGGTCTCGGGTGGACTCCGAACTCGTCCGGCTGATATTCTAGTGACTACTTGGGGTATTAAAAAGGCTCCCAGCCAAATTCCAGTATTTTATCTGAAGCGGGAGGTGTGGCTGCCAGGGCAGCGGGAGGAAAATGATGCTAAATGCACTGAACTTGGCTGGACGTTAGTCTCGTACCCAGACTCAGATTCCCAACAGCTTGCGGGTGGATTACATCACGCTACGTGGAAAGATCTGAGTGTTACGCAATCTTTGTGTCGTCACAAATATGGGGTGTCATTTTGTGTCGTCATATACTAATTATCGTGTCGTCATGACTAATTATCTGGTTCAAAACACAGAAAGAACGTGCATTCCACCGCGTGCCTAGTAAGAATTAGGAAGCACCCAACAGGCACATGTCCTTTTATGACTGTGGCATGAGAAACAGTACACCTTAAACAATTTAGTTCCAGAAAGCACGCAGGAAGCAGCTGCTCCAAAAGATAGAAAGGAACGTTGAGGCTGAGGTTTTTCGGGATGATAGGGGCAGGCGGCCTGGCTTCCACTCGCCGGTCCCGTTCTCATCGAGTTTCTAGCTGTGCGCAGTCGTGGGCGCGTTCTTGTCCTTGTAACGCTCCTGCCCATGATGAAGGCTTGTTTGCCCAGACCCGAGCGGGTATTAAAGCCTTAAAACCAGTCACCCTCGAGGAGAAGCTCCAATTGGAGTACTACCCGAACTCTATCTATGGAATGCAATTACACTCGTAAGTAAGTAGCACCGTGACGTCACTACGGGCTGCAATTTGATTGGATCTCCAAAATCTAGGATCCAAGAACAAAAAGTCTATGAGCCAGACCCACTCTCCACGTAGCGGTGATGTAATCCATCCGCAGCTGTTGGGAATCTGGGTCTGGGTACGAGACCAGTTGAATCATATGGTGCTGCTTGGGGTGCTGAATCATGTAATGCTTTCTCTTTATTTGGTAAGGCGTGAAGCCATCATTACCAACCCTCGAAAGGTACTATGCGATCTTTATGGCAGGCTGAGTTTTATCCTGATCCAATCCAATGCAAGAGCTAGCCATTCCAGCTAGGTTGGATCTTGTCCTAGATCAGGAGTTTGACCCAGAATGATCTACTTTCAGTGTTATTTATTTGTACATATTTATAATGAAAATAAGAATATTAATATAAGCAAAAAAAAGACTAGTAACAAAATAGTTCAGTCACTTCTATGCCTACACATGCTCAGCATTAGTGATGTCACATGTTACACCTCCACAATTTCATCAAACTACTCTCAACACATCCCGTAAGTCTTCCATAACAAACTGTGCCATTCACATTGCTGCACTTAACATACCACCTCTCCTTGTAACATACCACCTCTCCATGCAACATACCACCTCTCCATGTAACATACCACCTCTCCTTGTAACATACCACCTCTCCTTGTAACATACCACCTCTCCTTATAACATACCACCTCTCCATGTAACATACCACCTCTCCTTATAACATACCACCTCTCCTTGTAACATACCACCTCTCCATGTAACATACCACCTCTCCTTGTAACATACCACCTCTCCATATAACGTACCACCTCTCCATGTAACATACCACCTCTCCTTATAACATACCACCTCTCCTTATAACATACCACCTCTCCTTGTAACATACCACCTCTCCTTATGACATACCACCTATCCATGTAACATACCACCTCTCCTTGTAACATACCACCTCTCCTTGTAACATACCACCTCTCCTTGTAACATACCACCTCTCCTTGTAACATACCACCTCTCCATGTAACATACCACCTCTCCTTGTAACATACCACCTCTCCTTGTAACATACCACCTCTCCTTGTAACACACCACCTCTCCATGTAACATACCACCTCTCCTTATAACATACCACCTCTCCTTGTAACATATCATCTCTCCATGTAACATACCACCTCTCCTTGTAACATACCACCTCTCCTTGTAACATACCACCTCTCCTTGTAACATACCACCTCTCCTTATAACATACCACCTCTCCTATTAACATACCACCTCTCCTTGTAACATACCACCTCTCCTTATAACATACCACCTCTCCTTGTAACATACCACCTCTCCATGTAACATACCACCTCTCCTTATAACATACCACCTCTCCTTATAACATACCACCTCTCCTTGTAACATACCATCTCTCCATGTAACATACCACCTCTCCTTATAACATACCACCTCTCCTTGTAACATACCACCTCTCCTTATAACATACCACCTCTCCTTATAACATACCACCTCTCCTTATAAATACCACCTCTCCTTGTAACATACCACCTCTCCTTATAACATACCACCTCTCCTTGTAACATACCACCTCTCCATGTAACATACCACCTCTCCTTATAACATACCACCTCTCCTTGTAACATATCACCTCTCCATGTAACATACCACCTCTCCTTGTAACATACCACCTCTCCTTGTAACATACCACCTCTCCTTGTAACATACTCTCCTTATAACATACCACCTCTCCTTATAACATACCACTTCTTTTTTTCACTTGTCTGCGCATCTGTTTCATTAACTTTTCCATCATTTCCACCTGTACAATACAAAAACCGTAAATAGTGTAATTCCTAATTTCAGTAATTATTATTTCCTGGTACAGTGGGAATTTGGCAATATGTTAGTAGCTATGAAATCAATTCAGTACTAAGTATGTCCTCGTACCACATAAATGACACACATATCAAAGAACACATGTAGTGTTGGTGAGATCTTCACACTCGTAGCTGTAATAATTTCTTAGGTTGTGTACATGATACGTTACTGTACATATCACACCATTTAGTGCATGTTCATGCTTCTGTACAATACACAACTGCACACATACTGATGGGAATGATGCAGATGCATTATAAGAGAGAGCTCCATAAATGGAAGGTCTTGTTATAGCATACAGTGCAATATTGCATGTACACTTACTTGTTTTAAGAGCTTTTCATCAGAAGCTGCATAATCTGTTTGTGGAAAACAAAACCCTCACAACAGATAGAGTGCAACTGAACTAAAGAAACTACGAACTATTACTATTCATGTCAAGTCCAGTGTTGGTTACATCTCATAATGCATTTCTAAACACAATTAGTAAAACAAACCAGTAGACTAATTGCACTGACCGTGTTGAGACTGTTTGGTTTTACCCTGCAGTGGAATAAAATAATGCACATGCTTTAACCCTTGCTATGGCATGACATTGATGTAACATTTGACATCCACAAAAAATTAACAAAAAGACAATATTTAAGTGTAGGGAACCTAAGCACACAGCTTACCTTGGTGCCAGATGGCTGCGATGTGCTTGCTTGGTTAGGTGATGGTGTGGAGGTTGAGGTGGTGGAAGGTTCCCCTGCAGCACTTGGAGTTAACTTAGTTTCGATCTTGTTTGTGAGTGTGTCCAATTTTGCTTCATACAAAGCTGCAACCAGTGTTTCCCATGTTGGTGGTTGGGACCCTGCCCCTTTGAGCCATTTTTGAAACATCCGCCTGCAGCCTTCGCTGGCATCACCATACGCATCCCTCTTCACAATATCTATTGTATTTCCGCTAAAGCCAAGGGCAACTGCAACATCTTCCCATCTGGATGCCACCTCATCGATCACTCTGATATTGGTGCCTTCTGTGCCTTCTATGACGTACAGCTCACGCAGCTGTATGGCTGAAAGCATTGGATTGATGTATGGACATGGCTCAAATGGTCTGTATAGTTATGTATGTTTACAGATATTCGCAATTCAATGCATGGATGATTGAATTGACTATCATTAGATCACAGATTCCATGTGATAACTTATCACTGCGAGCAGGCTTATGGTTGCACAAACTATAACTGCTGGTATAACTTAACGTATAATAACTTGGCATAACTAATGTAAGTTATGCCCTAGTTATGCCAGCAGTTATAAACCATAGTCTGCTCGCAGTGTATAAAGATGGGGGGGGGGAGGGGGGGGGGGGGGGGGGGGGTTAGACAATACATCCAATTCAATGTATGTCTCAAAGTCCTATTGCATTTTACCTTTATAGCTGGGCACACACAGTCTGGACTTAATGTCACTTGAAAGGTCGCCACATCCAATGTCTGGTGACTCAAGGATGTCACACATGGTATGCACTGTGTAGGGTACAGGCTGCCTGCTCTTCCAGATCAACAATACTTGATGGAAGGAGTCTTCACAGTTGAGATTGCTTTCCTTCCAGATATTGTCTAATATTTCAGGGTCGATATTTAATTCATGGCCAAATTCTCTCCATTTGTCAGGATAATTTTCAACCAAATATTGTAGATCTTCTGGTCTTGGTTCATATGTACCACTGTAACCTTGCTGGTTCTGGGCTGAAACTGTACACAATTATGTTTTTTGTAGTTGTCATAAAAACAATCTGTTTGCTTTGAAATGTTACCTTCTGGTGTAGTGTGGTCTGGATTTGAGCTCTGAAGAATTATGAACACAATAAACTATGCACTACACATCTATTGTAACATCCAAGTTTAGACATTTTCCAACAAAACCATTAGCATCCCACCAGATCCAAAGCACAATATGTGTACCTTGCTGGGCGTTTTTAGTCGCTGATAGCTAATTAGCTGCTGTCTAGCCATAACCAGCTCCTTCTCACGTTTATGCACAGTTTTGTGAAACCTGTTGGAATATACTATATTTCAGCATATAAACATTCAATAACAGAAATTACTTGTTCTGTAAGGTCTGCAACTGATTCTCCTGTTCAATGACATGTTTCTTGAGCTCTTCTTCGCTCTGAAATGTACACGTTAAATTTTGAGTATAACTACCTAACAGCTGTATCTACTGGTATTTTGAAATATTTTCCAACAGCTCACGTTAATGAAAACATGCCTTCCTCATCCAGCACTGCCCCTGACAGTGCCCACTGTTCCTATCCATTATTTTGTAATATCTGTTCTGTTATGATACACTACTACTTCTTTATACACCTGTAAATGTTTTGTTATTAGCACATTTGTTTTTATTATTAGTTTTATTTTGAAACATGCTGGGGTTTATGTCCCACTTGCCATGGCGGCATATGGCAGCTGAGGCAAGGAAGCTCATATGCCTTGCCACTCCCTCCTCCTGCCTTGCCACTCCCTCCTCCTGCCTTGCCACTCCCTCCTCCTGCCTTGCCACTCCCTCCTCCTTCTTCCTGCCACAAGAACTAAGTCTTGGAAGAAAATAAAATATATGGCAGGGTTATAACTTCACCCTCGCCACTGATGTTTGCCCATCAAAGACAATTGCTCTATTTGAATGTATTTTTGTGGGATGCTTCATTTATGTGTGTGTATAATAATAATAATAAAATATATATTTTGCAATTAACATCCTCAAAATTAAATAATAATAATGTAATTTACCTTCAACTGCACCTTTTCTCTAGTGGGAACAGCATCAGTTTTTTTCAATAGATTTACAAAATCGTCCATTTCCTACAGAAATGAAAAAAACTGAATTCCCCTATGTGTACAGATTTTTAATGTCACCCTTGTTGCTGAGCTGGGGTAACGTTTGCCAATGAGCCAGTTCAAAACCTGTTCTGCCAGATGAGGATATTGGGCTGTTTTCAGTGCATCTGCCAGCACAATCCAAGTGTGTGGTTGTGTTCCACATCCATCTATCCATTTGCTGAACATATCTCTGCATTTATCTTCCAATCTGAGTGTGCTCTTTTGGATAGTCTCCCACATATGGTCGTCAAACTTAAGTGCCAATGCAACACGATGCCAATCAGCAGCAACTTCGTCAATGATCCTCACGTCGGTGTAATCAAGGCACTGCAGCTGTTTTAATGTGACCTCGTCTGCCTCACGCAGAGCATGAACAGTATAATAGCAAGTGTGAGACAAAGCTCAAAGTTGGACTGGCCACATGTATATATTAATAAAATTAATTAGATATGGGAAACTTCCCTTGATCTACTTTAGATAATGGTGTCTCAGAAGTCTAAACACTTTGAAACACACTGAGGTCTCTAAATGTATTGTGCTGTATAACAGGTTGCACCCATCCTTAAATCTTAATGTACCTGTCCCAATTACACAGGCATAGGACTTTGATGGATGTCGGGCCATTATTCAGTTTACTTTGAATGAAACTGAAAGCATACTTATGGTATCTAACTGTACTTCTATTATACACACCAATGCATGTCACCATAATCTCAAAAGTTTGGCACATACTGTACCTGATGTTATATCTTTGAAGTATCCATCTCCAATATCTGCACATACCAAACATTTAAAGAGATATGGTGTAATGCAGTGAGGACCCTACCTGATGAGAGGAGCCATTCTCTATCTTCCAGTATGTGACTACACTGAAATCATGAAAGTACTCAAACAAATGCTTAGAATTTCTTATGCCAGCATTGGCATACAGGTCTTAGAAGCCCTGATTGACTTATGATATTAGGCGGTGTTCATAAATTTTATAAAGCTTTGCCATATGTAAGTGTATGCATTGCATACATCTTCTAATCAAAATATATCACAACTTATTAAAATAGCTATTTTGAATACCTTCAAATCAGAAAGCAGTCTCCTTAGTTTTTTTAGTTCCTGTGAACTATCCCTGCCATCTCCACTGCTCTGAGTGTCCCCCTGATTAAGGCTAACAGCACAGTGCTTCTCTGTGGTAGAGCCTACAGCACATAACTGAACTGCTACGGTCTGACCTCTTTGAATACCAGCACTGATCCTGCAAGTTTTCCAACATTATGGAATGGAAGGTTGTTTAACCACACATAAGAGTTTTCTTAACCATACAGAAAGTTATATAACCAAATATCTCGTTTCGATGATTTTTTTAAACGTTTCTTTCTGTCATCTGGATTACTCACTATCATGCTATTATGCTACTATCTCAAAGTATTCTGTTACCTCATGGTGCCGCCAATCATTTGTGTTTCATCTGTCCTTTCATCATTAATTGGTAGCAATGGCTGCATTAAAAAACAAGGACATAGAATCTGATATTTTTTGTGCACAATAAACCTAATAGACCTACCAGGATCCATAACCACACTGCAAAGGCAAAAAGAAATATTGACACTACTTCAATGTGGTATATGGAAATGAATATAATTATGGCTGGGCCAAAAAGATAGAGTGCCACGTTTATATGGTGAGAACCCATTATTACCGAGGATCCTGCAGGGATAGATGACCATAACTGTGATTAAAAGATCAATTATCATATCACTGTCTTTATTACACAAGTAAATAAAAAACCTTCTCTAGGAGAAAGTTGGTGGGATATAGGATTTGAAGGCAATGGTGGTGTAAAAAGCAAGGAAACAAGGGTCTATAATAGAGTCCTATATTTAGCCCGTTTGTAACATACTCTATGTTCGTGTGCTAAATAAATATAGGGCTATATAACATTTTCTCTTATATTACAGACCCTTGTTTCCTTGTTTTTTACATCACCATTGCCTTCAAATTCCATATCCCACCAACTTTCTCATCGAGAAGGTTTTTAATTTACTTGTTTCATTCATTATTTTCTTTGTTCATGCACATTAGTCTGATGCGTAAAATATGCGTAATTGATCTGGGCCGTATTAAAAAATGTTCAGCCACCAATGTCATATTGTAAACCAAGCTTAGGCCACTATTCGGCGATTCGTAGTTTCTGGTCATTCTAGCGGAGGTTTGTGGTAGAGACGTGGTGGTTGTTATCTGACCATTATCACAACATGAAGTCTTCTTCTTACTAGCGAAGAAAATATTCATTTGTGATAATGGTCGGATAACAACCACCGCGTCTCTACCACAAACCACCGCTAGAATGACCAGAAACTACGAATCGCCGAATAGTGGCCTTAGTAAGAGTAGGTAGCTACATTTACATACCTTTGAATAACTTTATCGGTATTACTCTTTCGATGGCCTCGTTTGGTTTTGCAGGGTACGCTTAGCCTTCCCGTACCGCACTCGCTTTGCCAAGCGAGCAGATTCAGGACTCTCCTAATAAAGTTGCCTTTTAGCGGACCGTTTCTTTTCTGGGTCTTCTTGATACCGCTCGCCGTTTCTATTTTGGGTCTGCTTGATACCGCCATTATTATGCGCCTGTCATTGTAACATGGGTACCCACCCCATTGGGGCCAATGACGGGATTTGACCTTTATTAAATCAAATGCCCCACTGTTGGGGATTAATAACCGGTCAAATTGCCCGTCCACCCACGCGTGTTTTGGTATCGGGCGATCGATCCTGCTATAAATTCTTGTATGTGTTAATTTGATGGATTGTACACAACACTGCGCTGTGTCGGCGCTCGATCTGCATGTTGCGTTGTTCGAATACCTCCTGCTATTCTCTCTCAATCGACGAATGGTCGATCGATCGATCATCAATCACTGTCCATTGTTATGTCCAATACACACAAGAGCCTTCTTTATAGCCTCCGTACTAGCACTAGAACTGGTAGACATCTTTGTTTTATCTCACCGATCTCGATCCGCCTCTTCCATGTCAAATGCCCGTCTATAACCAAAAGAAACAACCACAATCCAATTAGCGGTGTCAAATCCCGTACTAATCCCGACATGGGCCCCAATGGGGGGGTACCCATGTTACAATGACAGGTGCATTACTTTAAGATATCTAAAATGTTATCTAATTATGCGTCTTACATATACCGTATAGTCGATTGTTTACCAAAATATAACATCATTTTATATGAAAGCGGCTCTTCCTTTCTATTCTGAAGCTATTGGTGAAATTTTCATTGTTTATAAGTGTTCCTATCCCGCGTTGCCAAGGAGGAGGACACCATGTTCCTGGACTGGGTACGAGGACGGGCAGTACCCTTTTGTTCTCTACAACCGCGCGGTTCTATGACATAAAACAAATGCGAAACTGCTCATTTTTGACTTCTAGTTCGATTGCTATAACAAGCTAAACGATCCTATCGTCGGGAGACTTGTTAGAGACGGGTCGCGAATTTTTAATGAGTTCATAGTCGGGATATGGAAGTTTCGAAACTCTTCCGATATAAATTTTAGGATAACACATTTAGCTATTTAATACATGTACTAGTCTACCGTTTGTTCCAATAACTACTAGAAGCTCAAAAGATGCACCCTTCACCTCCCCATGCCAGCTAGTGGCTCAATCAGATGGCTTGACAATGTTTTCAGGACTAGCCCTGTCAGACGTCGGTGGTTTTGTAGAACAATGATCCACTTGGTCTTCGAAGACAGCTTTGGGGTACTGTTCCTCTTGCATAGCCCTAATCAACAGAGGGGATTCCTCTCCTTTCGTGGCCACTCCCGAGGTCAACTCCTCAGCCTCGTCACCCGGCGTTCCCAAAGTATCGTGGCTTCAGCCATAGATGGCAAGTACCGTAAGGTGGCCAGCCTACACGTACCAATCGGACAAGCGAAAGGTTGGTCCAAGGAACTTGGGTAGCAAGCAAAACAAACTCAGCAAAGTGCAAAACTATGTGTGCATAAATTCTTAGTCTTAGTGTTATTTTCAAATAGGCCAGTTAAGTGCTGCTTTTCATCTGCAGTATTTTTTGGCATTTGGATAAACATTCTTTTAGACAGTAATTGTGAGACATAGAATCAAGTACAGTGAAAAGAAAGCGTCCTATATATTTGTAGGTCGTAGATTAGATGTGTTTTACAAGTACAATTTCTCTACATGAACTTGTAGGTGCGATGTGGGATATGTGAGTTCAGATATAATTATATAGCAGGTATCACATCATCACCCTGTTCATGACCTTAGCGGGTATGTGACTTATGTGATATAATCTCAAACAAGCATATAACGCTTGATATTGATCATTAATTAAAGCAGAATGAACAGGGGGATCGCATTGCTGGCAATGTCAGATATACTCCACAATAATATTTTTTATGATTTGACCTTCCTGACCTGGCAGTCAGATTGGACCCTTGCCCGGCCTTGTACGAAAGCAATTAGTTTACCCTCATTAATATGACATAAGGGCATTCAATAAAAGGTATGCGGTTCTGAATTTAATTAATGTCATGTTACCGTATACTATGTAGGCTGAAGAAGCTGTACGTCCCCTACAACGATAAAGATCAACTGTAAGCAACTGTAAGGTCTGAAAGTGTAGTACGAGTTTGGTGTACTTTAGTTCCATCGATTTGATTACGAGCGATGATTTGTTATGTGAGAGTACGTTTGCTTTATAAAAAAAAAAAAAAGAACTGTAATCCCGATCCTTGGTAAGGTTGGAGACAGTGAAAGGCGATGCTTTAAATTTCTTTGTCATATCATGCACGGGTGTTAATAGTTATATTTATATAAAAATCAAGAGCTTGCGATGTAGTGGGTTAGACTGTAATCTCTCTGGCGCAGAAGGACATTAGTCATGCAGAAAGCACTTACAAAGATGCTCGGAGGGTGTTGATGGATATGAAACATGTTCTCGTAGTGTTGCATGGATTATTGCACGATTATGCAACCCATGCCCCGAAGATTCAAAGTAGGCCGCGAAATTCAATGTAACGAGACTTATCTTTATCCTGCAAAGAGCTATACTATAAAGAGTAAGTCGAGGCGCCGAAGCAATAGACTTCGCCATCCATTGTTTTTTTTTTTCAAAGACCGAGCAATTAGATGTAATGTTATAAACAAAACGCACATGCACGTATGAAGCAAAACATTGTCACGTGACAAATCCTATAGGTCATGTGATCGCATAACATCCGGTTCATGACCTCTAGATCTTTCGTTGGATAAACCAGGAAGAGTCCATCTATAACAACAATTAAAAAAAAAAAAAAACCGCTTTTGAAAACAAAAATAACATCGTAACTTTAAAAAGTCAGTGTACTGTTTGCGTCAATATACCGCTATAAAATTCTAGGAGGAGATCAGATTTTTCAGCATGGGCGCGCTGATCTCTTTTCTAAGGACAATAGAACCAGCGATCAGTGCGTTTTAAAAGAATATGCCCATTACTTGCTAAAATATACTAACGAGCGACAGTGTTTCGTTTTGCTGAACAGAGGTACCGGTCAAACCATATAACTAATCTACTTGTAGATCGCGGCCAATAAAGCTTGGCAGTAAGTCCAGTTTAATGCAACTATACATCCTATAAAAAATAACACATCGGGTGCCGAACATTATCTCGCTATCGCGCATGCCAATCACTGTCTACGCTACCCTAGTTTTACTTGCGCGGATTATATTCACGCGTTTCTCATGCATATGATTACATCGTCCCCATTAAGCAGGCGAACTAATTAATCGTTAGCACTTACCCCCACGCGAACCGAATGGGAACCTTTCCTTAAGCTTTTTTTTTCCAGTTTGCTCTGGAGTCTGCTGCTGTCATAACGTGCTAAAATACTATCGATTGTACAGAACAACACAAGTGTGGCTATAACTAGCTAGAGTGGTTTTATATATTAGATGTCGCACGACAGGGGGAATTCCTCGGGGAAACCCCTGCTTAATAAGGGAATGGCTTTTTTAGCTGTAAGTGGTAACTACGCGGTTACATTTTTCTGTGGTTAACAATTACCACAGAAATGTATCTCGTTGTAACGGTCAACGGTAAACAAATACACATCCTTGCAAGTCACAATGTGTAAACCCTCCCAACTAATGCCCAGCCATTAAAACATGTGCATGTTCATATAAATAGAGAGAAACAGATATATGATCGAAGTCCGCAGCAGTGAGCAAGCTAGGCATTTCTGTTAAGTAGCTGCTTTTGCTCGGCCCGCTGACATATACAACGAGTAGAACAGCTATATAACCAGGGATATTAAATTACAGGGATCCCTAGCTGGATAAATGGACAGCATAGATTTATGGGAGAAATCGAATGATGAGTTAGACACGTTACGGACTCCACGAAAATCTATAGGTGCACAAAAGTACAGTACATGTGGTGCTGGACAAAAAGGGTATAATTAGAACATCCATTAAAATGTACCGGAATGTGGCATCATTGAACTCATTATCCAACCGTTCAGTATCGTACCGTTATCTGCACGACGGGAGCCTCTACGAGGTGTATGCAGCGTGTAAACATATACACAAATCCTTTCTGCACCTATCTATGCCCAAATATCTTTTCTCCGACCGTCGGGATGTATATCTATTAGGGTCACGTGCGCTCGTACGGGTGACCTCGTTTAGTCCAATTGATGCCGTGGGCTTCGTGAACTTTTTCTTAAGTTTCTAAACACTTGGATCTTGATTAGGGGCGTCATTCTGTGTGAAAAGGTAGATTACAGAGTGGCTCTCGAGCTCTCTTGGTAGTTTAGCGATCGCAAAAAGTATGAATAATCTATACATTTTTATATTGATCCCTATGATTCAAGTGAGACTACAATGGGCTTCCACTTATGCCAGCTCAAATTGCATTGTCGCTTGTGTGGATCCTTGTTGGTCCACAAGAAATGAAGGAAACAGTTAAAGGCCAGTCACCCAATGGTTTACTTATGTTCAACGTTTGCGTCGGAGCTGTACTTATGCATGCATGCTTTGGACTGGATGCTGCAAACGATGAAGCGCAGATTCACCCACATTCTTTCTGCAAGCGTTGCTACGACGCGATGCAGCGCAAGCTAAAGGCAGTGAGTCAACATCGCCATTTCAACAGCCGCATGGAGCTGTACAAGTGGGAAGCTCATGCATCAGATGGTGGGTGAGGAGCAATGTAGTAGTAACGTTAACTAACCTACATAATTTACATTCAAATCATAGGTTTGTGACCATTTTATAGCTCAACATGATGGTGGAAGACCACACATGGCTAAAACGTCCTTAGTACAACTGCTCCTAAAACACATACAATGTCTTGCACCAAACAAGAAGAATTTGATAAAAGGGATACCACTTGCAGCAGTTCAACCTATCACTGCGTGAAAGTTTGGATTTACAATATATTTACTACTGTTCAAATGTGGTGCAAATGTGTATGCAAATATTCCATATGTGACATTTCCGCTATAGTAAATGAAACCTTTATATTTACTATTGCGTTGATGTCACAAATACCATATTTACTAACACATTTGATCAAGTAGTAAATATAGTGTAAATCCAAACTATCATGCAGTGTATGTCAGTGTTGGATAACTTGAAATGTTCCCTTTGCTGTGACATCCTCCACAGGCCCATTCAGCTACCATGCCAAACAGTAGTATGTGCTGACGGTCTGGCCCATTATTTGGTTAAAAATGGATGCCTCCAATGTCCATGCAAGGGCTGCTGCACCAAACTGACTGCTGAGAGTCTCAAGTCTGCTCCAAGCATCTATGTCAACTTGCTTGAGGATGTGGTTCTACATTGTCCTTCCTGCAATGTTGACATCAGGGCAGGATTGTATCAAAGCCACAAATGCAATTCAAGCTCTCCCACTTCACATGAGCACTTACCTTTGCTAGCTCTACCAGCATTAGCAGCTCAATCCCCAATATCATGCTCACCACCAATAAATGGTGAACAAGGCCAAGACCAGGTTTCACCAGCAAGAATTATACACAGGATGTTATCTTCCAGTCCAGTGCCTGATGTCATTATGGTACCAACTGGGCTCAGGAAGGGTATGCATGTATATGATAATTGTAACTAGGCAATGATGAAATTATCATCTTTTTTAGCCAATAACACTTGTGCATGTTACAAACAGTAAGTGCCCAATAAGCAAGGCTAGCAATAGAACACTATATAGCTACAGAAAACAAGTTCAAAAGGTGCAACATGTACTTACCAGTGATGATCTTACATGTACTACACTACTTCGGGAGGAAATCAGAAGTCTCAGCAAGAATGAGAAGAACAGCTTGCTAAAGAATGCCGGTATAACCCTTGATATTTCTCCTGAACAAGGGTTGGCCATTAAAGCTGATCTCACTCTACCATGGAATAAGATAAGGATGATTAGAAGGTTAGTTTTAAAATAAGGTGTGCTTCACATTGCAATGCAAGGTTGACACATACGTTTTGAAGGTGGCTCAAAGGATCAGGAATTTGTCTAGCAAGTGAAAGAAAGCAGCGCCAGCTTGCTACCACCTTAGTTGGTGATAACTTGGATGCAGAGATTGCTCCTCTCACCTTCTTGACAGCATCAAAAAATGAAGATATCAGAGGTGCTCCTCATGCTTTCATCCCCAGACTTCAAGATTCTGTGTTTGACCTACTTGAGGATAATGCCAGGTAAAAAATTAAATAAATCAAATTCCAAAAGTACCAATTAACAATTGTTCTCTAGGTGCAATAGCTTAACTTGGCACAATGGTAGAATCCCTGAAACTGAGATATGGGTTAAAGTGGGTGGAGACAAGAATGGAAATTCGTTCAAAATGAATTTCCAAATTGTTAATACACCCACCCCTAACTCAGTCAGAACACCTGTGTTTTTTCTATTTTTGAAGCTGATGACTCTACTACCAATCTTCATGTGGCACTGGACTGATACAAGCCTCAGATAGAATCTCTTCAAGGCATGAAATGGAGGTTAGCAAAATTTGATGCAACAATTAATTGTATAACACTTGACTTGCTAACTATAGAGAATATTCAATGCGTATTTTTATCTGTGGTGACTATGAGTTCCTGAGCAAACTTTATGGCTTATCTTAAGCTAGTGGTGAACCCTGAACTGTTGACTTGTATTGCATAAGAAACACAACATGCATCCATTAAGGCCGCCATCCATGCCCTTACTGCACCATAAACCAGGATGAGATGCAGTTGTCAATGCCTATGCGAGCCAGGCGCAGTCAAAGCCGCTCATTGCAATCATTTCATGACCATCATCAACGTTTCTTGCATTCTGGTGGGAATGAAAAATATGTCAAGGAATTTTACAACTGCATATCCAAACCATTTTCGGATATTCCGCTATCACAAGTAGGTGCACGGTTTGCTAAGCCAGTGCATCTGTATTAATAACTGCATATTTTGTAGGTTTGCTTGCCAGGGCTACATATTAGCCAGGGCATTTTCCTGAAGATCTTTAACCTTCTTGAGAATGCCTACCATGATCTTGATGTGAAGATCGTACTCATCCACAGTGGACATACCACATTGTCACCCTCCTATACACATCATGTACTAAACCTGCAGGAGCTAAATAGGGCTAAGGCTGAACTTGACACAGCTGTGCAGTATCTAACTACCCTTGTTGAACACCAGACTTATCTAACAGTTACAACTGGACAGACCAACAGTATACTAGCAAATTTTGAGGTACACATTAGGGAATGTAGAAAGGAGATAAAGGCAGCAGTAAGTTAAGTATAAATAATTGCATATTACATAAACACTGCATATATAAATTCTAAAGGAGAATTTTGGAAAAGAAAGTTGAAGAAGGGTTTTCATCTAAAGAAGGGCCTTCTGTCAAAGCCTTAGACAAAGCTCTACAATCTTTTGGTGTACGTCGCCAGAACTACCATGGTGGTGCATTTGTGGGCAACCACATACGCAAGACACTTGAGGTACATGACTAATAATATGCATGTAAGCACTGATCATATAGTATAACTCATAGAGTACAAACCTGGAAACTTTATTATCTTACATAATTGCTCTATGGCTCAGAGAGGCCCCTGCCCTCTTGCAGTAAGCAGAACTGGTAGCTGGGACATTCAAGCAGACTTTCTCACTATTTGCCAAGTGCCACTTCATTTACAATCAGAATTATGTGTCAGAAGCTGGATGTAATGATCTAGGTATGAAATGCAGCACACTGTGTCTCAATGCAAAATAATACATTGTACCAATCATCATTTAGAACATGCCATTGCCACTTTCATGGCGCATTTTCGCGCTACTTTCCTGGTGAGAACATCCCAACAAAGATGCATCATATGCTGGAAGACCATGCAGTAGATTGGATCCGATCCAATCAGCACATTGGATTTGGGCTCATGGGAGAACAAGGAGCCGAGTCCATACATGCAAGATTCAATCATCTATACCAAACTTACTGCACTGTCTCCTCCTCAACCAGTCATCCAGTGGAGAAGCTTAAATACATTATGAAGGAGCACCTGCTTAGCATATCACCTACACTGCCTTACTTCCTCCCCAGCAATTTTTCCCTTCCCTCCCTACCCTGTTCAGTTCTCTCCCTCTACCCACTTTCCTCCTGGTCCACACAATTATCTCTGCCTCCCCTCCCCACGAAATCCGTAACATCCTTTTAAGTTACACCTCAACCCTAGCATTCCTATAGGAGTACAGAACCAGGGCATATGCTATAAAAATGAACCACGACTTGAGCTATCGACCCTACCATCCCTAAAGGCTGGACCTAACTAGGCCAAGCTTGAACCAGGCATGCAACCTACAACTAGGCGTACTGGTGCTTTTATATACGTTTTGAAAGTCTCCGCACAGAGGACGTACTCTTAGTACGCCTGGTTCGAGCCGGGCCTAGATAGGTTCAGCCTCCGGAATGATAGGGTCGATAGCCCTAGTCTTGGCTCAATTCTATAGCACTAGTAGCCTGTATGCCTTGGTCAAGGGGTTCATTAACATTTGATGCAGCCGGAGACCCCACGCACGTGTGAAAATAGTTTAGTAACTGCAAAAAGTTATTCAACAAAACGGGTGCAGAATTTTATAATTAGATGCGGTAGTAATTAGATTTTTGCCTTGATTTTCGCATAACATTGCTTCCTCTAATTGCAGTGAAAATAACAGCGTATATTGAGGTCAATTTTTAGCATTTTTTAACGTCATTTATAATTCAATTTGAAATAAAAAGCAAGATGACCGCCGATGTATGGCGATTTCTGGATATGCGTGCATATCGAATATTAAAAGTTATAGACTTATAGAGTGGCCTTACTTATACACTTTGCCTTAAGTTTAAAAACACACGTAGTTATACATATAATGTCCATTGAGTAGACCTAGGACTACTCTGCGTTTGACAGACCACAACTTCAAATAGCGATTTAAAGCTCTATATTAGTAACCCGACCAAGTTAAAGCTCCTACGTATCGATCCAAAAACTTGCGTACCTATCTAACGAAGAACATACCAAATTTGTGTGCAGTCGAGTTCGTGACTTGTAAAGTGGCCAGAACTGAACGTTATAATCAATTGTCACCCGAGCGGTTTTTAATTTTTCAACGCGTTCAACTAAACTAGGTACCCCAATGACAGACCAAAAATGTTCCATGCAGGAAGTCAGTCTATGGGCATGAAGACTTGGTAGAAATCTGCCTTGATCATGTCAGTATAATCAGAATCAGTACAACAATACCGTCCGGGCCTATATCCAAATATATCGGCATTCTATATTAATAAGTGTTTTGCGGTCGAGTTATTTTCATGAGACATGTTGGGCAGAATAGGATTACAGGTATTGGACCATGATAGCTTTATATTTCCCGGAAAAATACAATTTCTATGCACTGATGCAGTCTGCAGCACTGACTTCAAGATCCATGATGTCCATGTACGACTGCATATTCACGGTCCAATAGGCTAGCCAAATATATTGTAAAGACTATCTATGAGAATACTGAGCTATATTGGAGTTTAGTATGCACTTCCATGATGCATTTTGAATAAACAATGTATCATCACTGTTGCTAATTCGTATTGATAAATGCAGTAGATGGTGTATAAAAATGGTTTGGCCTTCTATAATAGAGACTTGTTTTCTGGACATCCTTAGAAGAAACTTGTGAATCTCGGTAGGGCTAAATACTTCTATTTGAAATCCAGAGGAGAAAAACAGGAAAAATGGATTTTGGGGATTTTTTGAATAGAATTGACCATTTTTCATTAAATATAAGAAAAAGGAAATTCTCCGTTGATTTGGGAAGTCGTTTGTTCTCCATGTCTAGTTCTTCCTATATTTTGCGATAAACCAATTTCTCGATAAAATCAATCACGCAATAGCATATTTTTTTTGTCTATCTTAGATTTTATTTTTATCGGTTTGTTTATTTGCTTGTTAGTTCTTTATAATCTCCAATTGTGTCCATATTTATGGAGTATGGTTCTCATCGAAGGACGATGTCGAAGTATAAAAACAATGGCATCAGCTTGGTAGCTAGAATTATCATTGATTAAAAGTAATTAGAATTGGTCACATGACTTAAAGTAATTTTATCACAGTCATCTGCCAAATTATAAGGAAATCGAAGGCGTTTAGTTGGATTCAGTAACTGCAAGTGGTTAGCGACAATGCCAACGGTACAAACTGTGCTTACTACTGAGGCCAGAGATGACAGAACGTCCTACTAAACCAATGAAATATTTTTAATTTATGACATAACTTCGATAACTTATAAACCACACGCCTGATTTCCAATGAAAAGAACTCTCAATCATCCTGCTTTCTGTACATATAGTTAGGCCGTTCATAATTCTGTCAATATGCTGCGTCAAAGACATTATTAAAAAATGACCGATTCCACCGCTAAAACTTGATAGGTGGAAAAGTTGTTAAAATCAAAGTTGAAAAAGGAGTGCATGACCTTGTACAATTGGAAAATGAAATATATATATATAAGCTGCTCTTAGTTACTCTTCTTCATGGCAATATAGTTCAAAAAAGCACGTCCTTATTTAAGGACGCTAACGCGTCAGTTGAAATAAGGACGACGAACTGCATGAGATTAAACATCATGTTATAAAATATTCGGGGAAAAAAAAATCATGTTCCGCATTTATCTCCCTGGTCAGCAGTGCATATGCAGTGGCTTTGAACTGATACGCGAAATACAGTACTTCATTTTCGTATACAAAAGCTCATAGTTTGTTCAGTGTAACTAATTACAGACTACAAGCGCCATTTTTCAAGTTCATCGCTTGACGTTGCCATCAAGTAATTAAGTTAGGTATTCTGCTCTGAAGTTGTTTTTGTCGACAAGCTGAATACCTGCGCAAGTATTAATTGAAAGATCAATTACCAGTGCAAAGCAGAAGCCCCCGCTTGTTACGACATGAAAAGAAGCGAGTTGCTGCAGGCGACAGACACAACAAGCTTTAAAAGAGCTACGTAACTACGTCGTCATAACCTAATTATTCCAACTCTCACTCGCAAGCACTTACCAACACTGAATAATAAAAGTATCAAATGAAGAAAAACATTCACCAATGAGAAAGTTGGTGCATGGGATTATAAAAGGCAAAGGTGGTGTGTACATTGAACAAGGACAATTCAGGCCTCACCTCACTTCTTCCAATAACATGGCCCAGGATTGTCCAAATTGATGCGGTGAAGAATTTTAAGGTGCCGATCACAAAACGAGAAGTTCGCGTATTCTTGGGATTCAGTACGGGATACAATCGAAGGTTTATCCTTATAACTTTGCGTCCATTGTATGCTACACCGGGATATACCCTGATTCCTGAATACTGTGTAACGATGAAAGTCGTAGGCTATAGGGTCACGCTATAAGAACGCGAATATAGCTCGCTTAGCATCTCATGACTGTAAGCTTATAAAGTCTTGATGTGTGTGTGTAAATAGCTCAAAGTGCGAGCCGCGCGTGCCTTTGTATCTAAGCATGCATGCAGTGATTGGCTAGTTAGGAATATCACAGCCCTTTGCGGCTGGACATTAGGGTCTTCCCTAATTATGTTAATTTGTTAATATATATCGTCGTGTCATCATTACTTGGTTACTGGCTGTAGTAAGTTGGGTTCCCTTGCGAGAAGGCTGGTCTATTTATACCCTCGGGTACTTCTTTTCGTGACTTGAAATAACGATGTGCCTGATTTGCATCCTAACAACGTTGTGGTAAGTATAAAGGAATCAAGAACGCGCGTGTGTATATGTTATAGATTCTTGGTAACGACGCGACGTGTTAATTGTGCATGTGAATAGAACGGCAGTGTTCGAAGGATTGTTTGTACGTGTATGAAAGGATGCGGAGAACGCGCATTCGGGGGTGGGGGGTGGGGGGTGGGGGAGGGTTGGCGCTATAGCGGCGTTCAAGGTGCGCAAGCGGGGGGAGGGGGAGGGGGCGGATAGTTCGTTCCTTCGCATGGTGGTAGCGGTGCCGCCGTGGGATCCATTCCTAACTGTTACTCGTAGACCCTCTACATATGGCCACAAGGAATGTGTGTGGCAAGAAGGAATTCTAACAAAACAACTGAATCTAATTAAAATTGCGCGTTGCTCTTCGTTTAAGAAACCTATCTTCATAGGGACAGGAAAGGTACATTTATAAGCACAATGCGATTCCAAAAGCTGTTCAGATGGTTCTGCACCCGAAGAATGTGTCGGTAGAGCCAGTTTCTAAACAGTTCGTGTTGTATAATTTGTAATACATGTGGGTTTGAGCATACCAACGCGGGTTCAATTAGAACCAGTGGCGGCGCGAGGGTCTCTGGCGCCCGGGGGCAGATTATGATATGGCGCCCCCCCCCCCCCCCCCCCCCCCCCCCCCCCCCCCCAACGCATCCGTGCAGTCTTAATTGCTATCCTTGTGGAGGTCCTGAGTCGGGTGACAGTGGAGATAACCTATAGCGGTATTTGCGGTAGAAGTCGAGGAATCATTGTTTCCCCTTTGTTTAGTAGGCCTAGCCTTTTATTTATTGGCCTTAGCAGGCGCCCCCCTTGTCCCGGCGCCCGGGGGCAATTGCCCCCCCCCCTGCCCCCCCCCTCCCGCCGCCACTGATTAGAACTTCGCTTGCTGCAAGAAGAGGTTACAGCTTGAAGCGCTATTGGGAAGCCAAAACTGTACAGGGCAGACAACGACGAATTGCGTGGTGCATGTTTCAAAAAAGTACGTCATATTCTTCGATATTCGTAGCTTCAAACTTCGATTTTGTATATATAAATACCTAGCTCACGTGGCTCGCAGGTTGTTGTAGGGTCATGAGTAAAGGACGTGGGTTGATACGTAGTTTTATAACAAGCCAATAGGTAAGGGCGTTGCGTGCAAGTTGTTATATTCTTGTCAGTGCATTTGTTGCAAAGACTCACTTTACTCACTTACCTTACTACCTTGTAAGGTAGGTGATGTCTTGATAGCTGCGCACGTGTACCCAGGCTCGGCTTTAAACTGTTCCTCATTTTGTACCGCTTCTACTGCTATCTTTAAAAGGCTTGCAGAACCAAAGGAGGTTAGATACAGTTACCTGGTCCACCTTATATGAGCACTGTGCGGTAGACGTACACATAGACCCTTTCTGCCTTTCTGGGAACGGTGACCTCTCAACTCTAGAAGGTACTCATTCTTCCACCCTTTCCAGAAGTGATCTAAGGTGCTCTTCAAATGTTTCATCCTTTGGGTGACATCAGTAGAAGTATCTACAGCACCAAAATCGGGATCCTTATCTTGTGTGATGGATCAGGTAAGTTCAGCAGACAGTGACCAACCAAAAAATGTGATAGTGTGATTGGCTCTTGGAAGTATGTAGAAGAGAGGTCGAGAATTCAATATTCCTTCTACCTCAATGACAACTGTCATCAGTTCATTGTGGGAGAGTCTTGCGCCTCCAATGACCTTCTTCAGGCACCGTTTCAGTCACTCAAAGATGCCTCCCCACCAGGAAGCCTTCACCAAGTTAAATGACCATGTTACGTGTAAATCAGTGAAATGCCTTTTCACATCAGCATTCTCTAAGATCGCGGTGAGGGATTTACTCTCTGGCTTAAAAGTCTTACTATTGTCTGACAGTATTCTACACAGCATGCCCCGATGTGTCACAAATCGTCAAAAGCATCTGAGGAAAACATCAGAAGTCGGAGCAGCAATTCGAGATGCACAGCTCTGGTAACACAACAGGTGAAGAGGCATATCCAAACCTTTCCCCCTGACTCCTTCAGATGCAAGGGTCCAGCATAATCCACTCCACTGGCAGAAAATGGTAGTGCTTGTTGGGGGTGGTGGTGCATGGACTTCCAAAGGACTTGCCTTCCAACTTCTCACACACCACACATTGAAACAGAATCTTCCTTACAAAACTTCTTCCTCTTAAAAAACTAAGGCCAGTACCTTGATCAAAGCTCACTCAAGGTTTCTTTTATTCCATTTTTCATCACTCGTTCATGGCAGTCTTTCACAATGAGGTAAGTGAAATGATGCTTCATGCTTAAGAGGATTGAATATTTTGTCGATTGTGGGATGTCTGCATACTTAAGCCGACCTTCACATCTCCAAATACCATGTTCATCTGCTGACAATCCAAACTGACTTTCAAACTTTGGGTCACTTGTCAGCACATCTTGTGACACCCTTATCCAGTATTCCTCTCCCTCGATAAGATCAGTGGCAGTGATATCAAGGATTGATCATGTTTACTCTTCTTCATCTTTATCTTTTAAAGACCTTAAGATACTTGAATACCAATGCTGTTACTCTGAGCAGCCGCTTGATTGAGCTAAACCTTTGACATGTCATGAATGCATTATCCCCAACATTGCTTGTCAACAAATTCATAAGTATGTATCAAGACTCCTCATTCCCTTCTGCCTTTAGCTCAATGAAGTACTCATCTGGTGTCATATCCTCACACAAGCCATCTGGAGTGCAGCTGGAGTCACACAACCATTTAGGACCATGCAGCCCACACGGGATTGGACAACTCTATTAGGCTGACATCACGTGATGGTTGATCAGCCTAACAGAGTTATCCTCCAATCCCGTGTGGTTAAATAGTCACTGGGAATCAGGGAAGACGAGTTGTCACTACACAATAAATTCGAAGAGAGTTTTCGATTCCATGCAAGGTGGCAGGTATTGCGTTCGACTTCCGTGCATGGAAAGTTCCACATTGTGTAATTCCAGTGGGCTATGAAGTGAGCCCGAGACATTTGTTCTGCCTCTTAATACGTCTCAAACAGGAACCTGATCTACAGAGGGAATATGATGCTACCATCAAGGAGAAAATCTGACATGGAATTGTGGAGATTGTACCAGATCCACTGTATGCAATTGAAAGAGTACACTACATACCACACCATGCTGTGATTCGTAATGAAAAGGCTACAACAAAGTTGCGGATAGTATATGATATGCACCAGTGGTCCATCGTTACATTAATCTCTTTATGTGGGCCCACCGTTCGGTCAGAAAATCTTTGAAATCATTCTCAGATTTCGCAGACATAGAACTGAATCTTTAAAATCTACTAACCATTGTTGTAGAAATAGCGCATACCACATCACTGGTGTGTGTGCGTGCATGTGTGTATGTGCGTGTGTGTGCGTGCGTGCGTGTGTGTGTGTGTGTGTGTGTGTGTGTGTGTGTATATTGTACGGTGCGCGTGTGTGGTGTGTGGAAAAAAGCCAAGGAATCTTAATAAGTACCTTTTGTTGTATAGTTCTAACTAACTTTCGATGCAATCACGGAAAGGCAGACATAGTACTGAATCTTTAAAAATCTACTACTGAACCGTTGTTGTAGAAATAACTTCCGATGAGATCGGTAACGTTTATATCGGTCCTTACTCTCTCCTATTTAGGCATTAGATACTCCACATATTTAGGGTCTGGAACCGAAAGTACCGTGTCATGTTCATCCATAGCTTGGTTTACGTCCTAAACCATATTATAGTTTAGGACCTAAACCATGGTTTAGGATCTACATGTAGACCATGGTTTAGGACCGATACATGTAAAACTGATTTAGGACCTCATGTAAACCATGGTTTAGGACCTCATGTAAACCATGGTTTAGGACCTACATGTAAACTATGGTTTAGGACCTATACATGTAAACCATGGTTTAGGAACAAAGCTTACTGTTGAGGACCTACTTGTAAGCAATTAATGTTCTGCGTACTACTAAATTTTCATAATCCGGACTCAGAAATTTCTGGGACAGCGGTGGTTTGTACTGGTTGGAGTTAGTTCCTCTTGCGAGCTACAAAGCTGGTCTATACTCTCGGCTACTTCTTTCCATGCAAGTTCGTCGTGACTTTGAAATAACGATGTGCCTAATTTGCATCCTAACAACGTTGTGGTAAGTATCAAGGAATCAAGAACGCGCGCGTGTATATGTTACAGACCCTTGGTAACGGGGTCAGGCACGACGCGACGTGTTAATTGTGCATGTGAATGTTAGAACCACATGCACGCAGTGTTCGAAGGCTTGTTTGTACGTGTATAAAAGGATGCGGAGAACGGGGGAGTTCTGGATGTGAGTCATAGCAGTTGGAAGCGCATACATGCATGATGAAACTAGCGCCGTTCGGGGTGTGCGTCGCGGCTATATAGTTCATTCCTTCGCATGGTGGTAGCGGTGCCGTGGGATCCATGCATTCCTATACAGTTGCATGTGCAGGGAGACCCATGATCCGGAAGGAGCGTCGTGACGGGACGAAGGTGACCTGGAGAGACGGGAGGTTGGCTGCGTCCCCGAACGTGCGTAGCCGGCTAGATAGAGAATGAAGGCTTGCAAGAGTGGAGCTGCGGGTGCATCATACATGGGCTGAGTAGTTACATTGTACACATGTGCGGGAATTTTTCGGGATTGAAGTAGATGAAAAGAGTACTGAAGCGAAGACTGGAAAGAAAAGAAGACTGCAAAGTCGCGGGAATGCGCGCTCGATAGCGACAAACTAACACTGCAAATAAGATTTATACGTCGAAACCAACTTTTTTCAGACCATTGTTTTTACAATGTGTCTGGTTTAACGAACCATACCGTAAAGTACCACGAATAAACTCCCCCCCCCCCTCCCCCCCACCGAAAAAAAATGGCTCGTGTTTAAACGAGCGTATCTTCGTAATGGTTAACGCTTCCGCGTACCTGTTTCCACATTTCAGGAAAGGAATGGTACTCCAACAGGATTTTAAAGAACGGCACGCAGCTGCGTTCATGATTACGAAGATACGCTCGTTTAAACGCGAGACAATTTTTTTTCGGTGGGGGCGGAGGGGGGGGGGAGCTTATTCGTGGTACTTTACGGTATATGGTTCATTATTCAAACATCGCAATGTGGTTTGTGGTCAAACCAATACACATCTCATCAATCCCTAAACTTTTAACCTTACATATAGTACATGTGGTCCACAAGTTAAGGATTTAGTGTGGCAAGAAGGAATTCTAAAACAACTGAAGCCATGTTCATAAAGAGAACATAGTGGGAAGCTTTGTGTGCACTACTACCACGTTAAAAGATAGAGTATGGCCTGGAGCATGGGCGGTGGGGGGGGGGGGGGGGGGGGGGGGGGGGAGAGGAGGAGGGGGGTAATGTCTGCTATGAATATGTAATTACGTGGGCGTGACATCATGGCAGCGCAAATTTTCATTATTGTTGAGTCATGCTGATTATCTAGATCTCCATAATAGTCCAAACTTTAGTGGTTTCGACTGATGAAGCAGCAGGAAGTGCCTATATGAGACAAGCACCTTCATTCAGGAGATCAGGAGATTCAAGGCAATGGTATCATATTAGTGCTTTCCTCTTGATGTGTTAGCATCAGACCATGTTTTGCCACAAGATTGGTGGAAATCTTGGATTTCGTGCATCGAGAATGGATCTAATAATAATGCTCACCGTGGGGATAGAGTGACAATAACATTATCAACATTGTGCTCAAACTGTTCACCCTCAAACCATTTGTGATTACCTACCTAGCATTTTGTGGTGAAAATGCATGTCGATGTTGCACATAACATACTTACATGCAGTGGTACTTGGTATAAAATTACTCTCTGCCTTCCTGCAGGTACATCAATGGTGTTTCCTGTATGGGGTATCCTAGAATTTCTTTCACTGGTACGGTACGTGTGGATCCTAGTACAAATAACAATTTGAAATGCAATTATAAAATGGATGGAAGTATGGAAGATACCTGGAACAAAAAAGGATCAGGAGAGTTTTCACTGCACAACTGCTCCGTGACATCAGCCATTTCAAGTAATGGTACGCGTAATTCTGATGACGTGGTCATTAATAGCTCCGTGGTTAGCAATATTAATCAGCCGTATGCAAAAGCAGTGGACCTTGATGTGGATGATATGCGGTCAAGTATATTTGGACTGACTTTGGCAATTGTTGGGAAGAAAGGAAATATTCTTTTTCAAGGAAAGGTACATTATATGCCATTGGTGCAAGACATGTGGAAAAGAATACAATGTAGTGATAATATCACTGATAGCTATTTCAGCACAAAGGCAGAATCTATTATTTACAATATCGAGTGGCCAAATCCTATTGAGTCACAAGCACTGCTAGACGTATACCATGCTTCAAAGGGAGGCAATCTTTCAATATCTATGTCCGTTTTTGCATACAGTGAAGAAATAGAAATGCAAAATTTCACTTTAGCTTATGTTGTGGGTACAATTGGCATTCTATACCAAAGTGAAGCACTCCATTTTCATGGAAACAGGCTATTATCACATTATGGAATACAACAGCCATATCTCCCTCTTCCTGAAACTGATTCATGCTTTCATGCACAGAAAGGGGCAAACAACCCTATATGGATGTATAAAACGCCATTTCGCATCACACCATATGGGCACGGTCATTTAATAACTGCAGATTTAAGCAATTCTATATCAATGGATTTATTTGCAAGTTTGAGAGATCTGGGAGACCTCTGGCTTGGATTTCAAAGTGAGGATAAACAATGCATACATTTAATCGGTGATCCAATACCCTACCGAGACTCTAACTGGGGTCCCAATGGAATGATAATTGATCAATTTATCAATGATACTATCTTTAATATCCTGTCAAATTCAAGTCTGCTTATAGTTCGACGAGATTCCAACAAGGTTAACATTTTGGTAGGAATTGCATCTAATTCCTCATTTGTTAGATGTTATGATCCGACAGTGTACCTCCAAATAATGTTAAAAGAGACACCGCTATACATTAGACCAATGCAATACTACTTTGGACGTTTGGAGTATATGGAAAGTATGACAATTGAACTGCTACTTACGAATTTTGGTAAACCAGCTGTAAATCAACCAGCCTACCTTGTCCCAGTATATGCACAAGAAGGTATTCCAGATGATCCACCAGATGGAGTACGACCATTGAAAAAGATTGTGGAAACAAATGAAAAAGGACTTGCAAGTTTTACATTCACTGTGACAAAGAAAATCCCCTTTAAACGTACTTATGGGAAAACGCTACCAGACAGCAAATGCAACAGTAATAGTACAGTGTTTCCTATAAGAGGACAAGTGTATAGGTTTTTGTATGGTGCTATTGGAACCAATGACGAAGACACTAACCTCATTTCCATCCTTGGTTTCTCTTACTACAATGCCCCAAAGGTGCCAACTTGGATAAATAATGTGGAGCCGATTTTTAAGCAATATGACCGCCTGTATCCTGTGATGAAAGGCATAATGCGTCTTGGTAACTACAATGATGTCATTCAACACATTCCCATGCTAAAATATTCACTAAACCTGGATATCGATCACCCCAGTTACATGCCTGTAACAAGAGATTTGTCCCCAACACAGAAAGCGATGATCCTTACGTGGCTTAGTCAAAAACCCAGACCAAAGTATGGTGCAACATACTGGGACAACCCTATAGAAGAGAGCCATAGCCTTGATGTAGAATTATTTCCTGAAAGATGCTATCAATGCCATCATGCCACACCACTCCCAAAACATTTGGCTGCTATTCGTAGGCACAAGAGCCAAGATCAAAATAAGTTTATACGGCCATTGTGGGGTTTTAAAAGGACTGATCGGATTGTCAAGAGTGTGGGAGATACACAATGCAACTTACATAACCTAAAAATGCAACTACAGAAAGCGATCGAGATCGAGTTTTATACCATCCCGTTGTATCTGACTGCACTGTATTCAATAAAAGATGGCTTCAATGAAGACATAGGTAATAAGATTCGCTCAATTGTAATCCAAGAGATGACACACTTTTTACAGGCTGCCAACATACTAATAGCCATTGGTGGACATCCTGTGATAGACAGTAATGATACAGCACCATCCTACCCTGCTATTGGGCTACCAGGGGGGGTACTCCCCAATCTTCATGTCACGTTGGGCAAACTTACCCTTAAGCATGTGAGTGATGTATTTATGGGCTTGGAAGTACCACATGATACATCTGTAAACACCAATCATCATGATTATTTTAATGACACTATTGGACAATTCTATACGGAAGTGACTGCATGCATTTCTCAACTTGGAGATGACATATTTAACCAGGACCTGGTTCAAAATGAAGTGCATTTTCAGGATGTGATAATGGTTCACAATACCAAGTCAGCAATGAAGGCAATAGAAATTATTATTGAGCAAGGTGAAGGTGCCAGTCCAAATGATCCCACTCAAGGGAGCCATTACAACCTAGCTCATTATTACCAATTTGAAGAAATCATTTGTAGAAAGCGTCTTGTGGAATACAATGGTCAATACTGTTATAACGGAGCAGCAATACCGTATATAATAGAAGGGGTGTGGCCAATGCAGCCTAATCCCAGCAAAAACAGTATCCCACCACAGACAAACTGTTACATTGAAGGAAAAGCATTTCATCGTTCTTACCGAGCAGTATTGAAACAAATTCAGAAACTATTCGATGGAAATCCAGGTGGACTTAAGGATGCCATTGCTATAATGAAATCACTTGCTGTTCATGGACGCAAAGTGATGGAGACCACATTACCAAATAGTCACTTAACATGTGGACCAGTGTGGGACTACTACTGGGATGAATACTAGATGAAGTGAATTATCAAACAGACATACATTTTGATTGCCTTTAATTATTGCATATGCCTGTAACCATTCAGTACCTCATCCCCCCCCCCCCCCCCCCCCCCCCCCCCCCCCCGCCCTTCCCAACCCTTCTGCTCCCATTTTATTAAATGGCTGTTTTTAAAGTGCATATCACCATACGTGAATGTCTCTGAACAATAACGTTCAGTATTGCAGCCTTCGCTGCTGGCAGTGGGAGTGGTCAGCAACCACACAATACAGAGCATCAAATATGTTTCAATATTTCAAAGGTTTAAAAAAGCCATTCCTGAAGTTAATTATAATGCACCTATGTTCTGAAATATTTGCTTCTTGTGTAGCAGTGAAGTAATCCATCCGCAGCTGCTAGTGTGGGTCTGTAGTACAGAACTATTTACATCAGGCTGAGGGTCACACCACATGCACAAGCGGCTTTATCTAAACTGAATAGATAATTCCCTGAGGCCCCTGCATGAGGCTATACTGTACTGCTTTCAAGTTGTGCTGTATGGTTACCATCCTATCAGCCCACCCCAAGCCTTCCCAACGAATGCACACTGTTCATGCATGCCTCATTGCCACTTACACAACAATCCAGGATGATCAAAATGGGTACAGATATATGAATGATAATCAGAATGAAACTGAGTGGGTATAAAAAGTTGTATGAAATCAATTTCAGCGCTTTAATATTCGACGACAATATCTGACTGATGAAGGGGTTATTTCTGTTCACCTATTATTAACCATAAGAAGTATGCAATGAACCAATTAAACTAACCCCCCCCCCACCCCACCCCCAAATAAAAAAGGCAAGCAAGTCCCCTGATATTATAGCAGAGGTTTCTACCCCAAAGGACACAAAGTTTTAAAGCTTTGTAAGGGATGAATCAGGTTAAATTCCCACAAAGCCAGTACCCAAGAGCTACCGGCAAGGCTTTGATCAGTTCCTCCCAGGGAGCCTTCAGATGTTCCTGGGGGTGGAGAGTGAACTGGGACAGGTCCCCAGCATATGCCACAGGCCGCTGGTCGTAGGTACTCTTATAGGTCAGGTTGGTCACACCCACCATGGCTCCTTGTACCACCACTTCCTGCAGGCCCTGAGCCTAAAAGAGAAGAGGTGTGGTGGCATGGAAATATGAGAAATGAAGACATGACCCCAACTCACCTCCAGCCCACTCCACACGTGAACTACCAGGATATTCCCGGCAGCATCTCTCAAGGGTATTGAGTCCATCTTCTTAGAAGATACCCTACCATTACATACAGGGTGGGGAGGGGGAGGGGGGAGAGTGTCACGTTCCCAATCCCATGTGTAGCCACACCCACCTACCTGTCCTGTTTTGCCGAGGGGCTGGAGGACACCACATTCATCACCACGCCAACGGTGTCAAACTCTCCATATGGTAGATGGGTGGAGCCCAGTTTACTGATGCTGGCACAGCTACGGGGGACATACATGTTGCCCATGGCAATAGACACCTCCTGGTACCTGAAAGGGAACACCATACAAGTCATGTACATGTACCTACATGGGCATGTCCCTCCTCCCCAGTCCCATCTTTCACACGTTACCTCGTCGACTTGGTTGCCGTGAGCTGAAGCCTGCACAGAAGCTGGGTGTGGCCAGGGGATGCCACCACAATGAATATCCTGAAGGCCCTCCCCTCCTTCAACACTTCCCCAATGTCCTCTGAAGGTCGCCACATGCACAAGATGCAGCCAAGGCTGTCGCCACTGGCCCTACCACAGAAAAAAGTTTCAAAATCCCAGCCTTGGGTTTTGGATTGGGTTTCTACAAAAAGCCATCCTGGAATTGAACGTCTAAGCATGGGAATATCGCAAAAACCATCCTGGGATTTGGCATCCAGGGTGGGAATAGCCTAAAAACCATGATGGGTTTGTCGAACAAAAACCACATTGAAGCAATGAATAAGAATGAGCTCAACATGGTTTTTGTTCGACAAACCCATCATGGTTTTTAGGCTATGCCCACCCTGGACGCCAAATCCCAGGATGGTTTTTGCGATATTCCCATGCTAGACGCTCAATTCCAGGATGGCTTTTTGTTAACAACCCAACCCAAAAACTCAAGGCTGGGATTTTGAATCTTTTTCCTGTTCACAGGTAGTGGGAGGGGACACCATCCTCAGCTTCAGGGTGTCCTCTGCATCAGCAATGGCCTGGGCCACCCTCCGTTGGAGCTCTGCATGTCTCTCCTGGGCCACAGTTTGCCTGTGGCTTTCCAGCATGTCTAGCTGGGCAAGGCTTTGGGACTCCTGCATTGATAGGACGGGGGATGGACTAGACCATGTTAACCCAGTGTACTCATTAATTATAAATTATATACTTACATGTACAGGGTCCCCTATATTTACATGTACCAGGTTCATTAATACACATCAACCCACATCAGCCATCTTTTTATCCCATTGGACGCCAGCTTATGTAGAATATCACAAGATACTTCCTTTCTCCCTGACTGCCGTTAAAGTGCAAATGCTTGAAGAACAAAGGCGCTGAATCCATACATAACGCCTTACAAAGAACGTACCACTCAATTACTGGATAAGTTCAGCCATTGGTACCATTGTGAAGGACCATCTACTCTCGTGGCTCCCCAAAATGTGGCAGCGATCCCTACTGCTCCCAAGCGAATTAAGCTCATATTTATCGCTTTTTTTGGTAACAAAAATTACTGGCATAAAAAAAGGTGGCCTTTCGCGCATACAATTGTAAGCTATTAGCCTACCTTCTAACTTCTTCAAGATTCAGCTCTGATTTCAACCTTCTGTGGGTTGGGGACGTATATAATCCAACAGGAGATATATAGGCCTATTGCAGTTTACCCACGAGGGCAGATATATATATATATATATATAATATATATATATAAATAATATAATATATATATAATTTTCAGAATCTCATGTGTGTACATCAATAAGGAAGGCCCAGCTCTCAAGAAGCACAGTATCCCATATTGCATGTGTCACATGCACCAAAAGTCAAACACATCAATATCATACTCCAGCATACCACAAGTGCTGCAATCATGCAAGGTCCACCATTGCTTGAATACTCCAGCTGATGCTCCAATTGAACTTATTTCTTAGATAGATCATCATTTGCAACTCAGTGTACTAGTCGTGTAGCAACTTTTGCAGCTCAACATTTCGTTTTAATGTGCTCCAGTTAGCCATATCTAATATCTTCACTGCTCAATACAGTTTCCTCTGCAATGGTCATACACTGAAGGCATTTTATTGTTTACAACTATTTTAGAACACATTGTGGCCTCACGTGTTTAGCTAGGCTATCTATAGCATGAACCGTGGTTTCCCCTATATGAAATTATTTAAATTGTTTATACAAGTAGACGTTCATTGTGAGAATGTAAATCCCCCTATCATGTCAAATCTCTCCGACCTAACCACGGTGAACGCATGTCAAATATTGTCAAATCTCCGATTATCGCCCGTATGAGGGGGTAGAAGGCGCGGATTACATTGATAGATGCATTATATTTTCACGTACCACCGGTGGCCGTTGCATGCTTGTGATGAGGAGACCAAAGGCACGGGTCGACAGCACGCATGCACGCGGTCGAACGTCGCATGTTGTCTGCTATCGTCCGGAACTAAAACCTGCTTGTAAGTTCTGTCACAAAAATTTTGGTCCCCCCCCCCCCCCCAAAAAAAAATTGGTCCCCCCGGACCAATTTTTATGAAAAAATCGGTCCCCCCAGACTAATTTTGTCTGAAATATTTGGTCCGCGCATGCGTATTTTGGTCCCCCCCCCCCCCCCCCCATTAAACCAGAATATGCCGGGGACTCACTAGATACAGTTTTGAAAAGTAATATTGCAATCCTCGAAGAAGCAAAGTTGAATATACTACAAGTTAAGCCCGACAAAAGCAGAAAGAACACTACGATAAAAAACATGCTAATCCTCATAGCTACTCTATCGGCACAAAGGTAGATTTGAAAGACTTTAAACGAAAGAAAACTAAGGGAGGAAAGCTGCTGATTAGATGGAAAGGACCATATACAATTGTTAAGCTTCTTGGCCGTGGTACCTACATGCTGTCTGATGCCGATTCAAACACAGTGCGAGCAATTGCAAGCCACATCAAGCCGTTCATTTCAGAATCGGGAAGTGATAGTGCAAAAGCCTCTGTTGAATTGGAACGTGAAGTGATTGATGTGGTCAAACACAATTGTTCTTGTGAATGGGAGCAGTTGAATTCATCACATCTTCTTCGATTGTGGAGAACTGGTACAAGTGAATTTCACTATGAAGTTAAGGAGGATGATTAAGCATTCGATGCATATATGGTAGCATTACAAAATTTTCAGCATTGTGCTGCATGTATGATGTTGCAATAGCTCTGAGTTCTAGGTGTTCATCTTGGGAGCCAGTTATAACAAATGCCAAAGCTCTAAAAAAGCAGTTACCATCTCCTTGAATTCTTACTGTTGCAGCAGGCTGGTGGTTGAAGAATGTGAGTAATATTCCTTCTAATAAACGTCATGCCAAGCCTTTAGCATAGACTTCTTTGCCACTCATCACATTGTCCTCTATCACATCATCTGGGTGTCTTGCATGAAGTTTGCGCTTCCCTTTCCACAATTTTCTTCAAACTAAATTCATCTTTGCTAGAGAACAATCTTCGTTTAGCACACACCCACTGACAAATTGAATCAAGCTGTGCTGAAGACATTAGATAGTATACGCTTCCCAATAAATGGAGTGGCTTCAGAGTTCCCCCACCACCTGCTGTACACCAAACATCAATTAACTCTACTGCTTTGACAACAAGTAGATAAAAAATTTCTCTTTGAGAAATAGAGTGGGATGTAGGATTGGGAATGGTGGTGTAAAAAGCAAGGAAACAAGACTCATTATGGATTGGTACCAGAATACAACAAGACGGTCCTACATTTAGCCAAGAACCATGCACTTTGAATTTCAATTAGCTAAATGTAGGACCGTCTTGTTGTATTCTGGTACCAATTCATAATGAGTCTTGTTTCCTTGCTTTTTACACCACCATTCCCAATCCTACATCCCACTCTATTTCTCAAAGAGAAATTTTTTATCTACTTGTTTCCTTGCTTTTTTTCCCCTACCATGCAGAGGGATTGGTTAGTTGTCTTGAAGCCAATAACGTAATATAATTGTGCCAATTAAGTTAGCACTATCGGTAATTAAGATTTCATCGGCATTCAATAATGTTACGTAATTATGGTTCCCAATGAGCATTGGGGATGTGCTGCTGTACCACCAGGTCTGATTGCTTATGCGAGGTTTGTTCGCGGTATATGTGGTGACACCGCGCGTGCGTATAATGCCTTTTCACATGTTTATTTGATCAATAAAACACATCTTATTTTTAGCATGTACAATTCTTAAACGAGAACCTGCCCGAGCCTTGTACGTCCCAGTCGTCCCCTCCTGTAGGGATAAAAATAACTGAAGCAGGAGTGGATCAGCTGTGGCAAGTGGAGCAGGAACAGGAGGAATGGGTTCGTCCTCGATGCTGCTGTACGTACATACCCATCTTCTATTGTAAGATCCATATCTGTATGTGAAAGAAAAGTACACCAAACCATATTTGCACCCCGATATTATGGTCTTGAATAGAACAACTGAACAATGATTCAGAGATTACCTTTATATATACTGCTGCACCTCATTGGTGGGAAAGTAAAAATAGTTGGCTTATCAAACCTGAAGTGAGGCTTCAAATGGACGTGTTAACTATGGTTGCATTGCAATGCTGATAAAGTCCTCATACTTTTTTGGGTGATGAAAATTATCATTATTCCAATTGTCACTGAGTAATGAGTTCATACTTTGTAGTTTTCTCACATGTGGATTATACATAACAACTTAATCAGAGTTAGCATAAGGTATAGGCTTGATACCTTCCACCAAAATGCAAAAGTTAGCTACACATAACTACACCCAATTAGATCCTGTACCGTATGCACATAGCATACATGATTAAGTCAGTTCATATGCTACCATCGCTAATTCAACTCAAGTACCCCATCTCTTGACAATTAATCAGCATATGGACACATTAATTTTAATTTTTACATGTTATATATTGGTTGTGGAAGGTTTATGCTCATATACGCCAGCATCGCTACGCCCCAAGCAAGCTGACATGCTAATTATATGTATACTAAGCATTACACATTTGCACATATAACTTTTTGCACATAACCTTCCCTTAAAAAAAATCCTGAACACATTTATGTTTGGAATTACAGTGCTACGCCATCTTATTCCGCTACCTAGTAGCACGTCAGGAAGTGTGTCATACATTGTCAGAAGCCAGCTAGAGCTGAAGTGTTGTGTCAACAGTTACAGGTGTTAATGTAACATCTGGAGCAAAGCATCAGCATGCTGAGGCAGGCATGAAGTGCTAATCCCTAGCCTGCATGACATGTGATACCAGGAGCAGGACTCAAAACCAGTTTAGATCCAGTAATCCTCATCCTCTTATTAAAAACCCCTGCTCACCCTTACCATTGTTATACTGCTATTGTGTGGTATAATATTGAGGGGTGTTCATACACAATTCTCATCACAAATGTCTGCACTTAGGTCACGATCAATGTGGCAACAATTACCAAGGTCACCTTGTGCTACTCTAATGTCCGCTACAGGTTTTGTGAAAAGTAACTTTAATTATATCTACCTCTTCATCACTCAAGCGTCTACACTGACAGGTGCAAAGCCACTTTTTGGGACAATCAGTACTTTCACCCTTACTTTTATTTATTAGCCACGACACACCAGCCACTAGTGTCAACAGGGATTGCTAACATTCTAGTGCATACTTTGGTCAACCAACCATTCATGTGGTTCTTTAAAATCTTCAACAAGCTTTTCTTGTACGTTTTATTGCTATTTAGTGTCTTTTCAAGCAACATACACCCTGCCTTTTATCATCTCTGTGTGAGACAAAACCTAAACATTACATTTATACACCCTGCCTTTTAATCTCTTGGTTCAAAGAGATAAAACCTGAGTAAAAATTAACTTTATTTTACCTAACTTTTCATTACATTAAAGTTGCACATCAGAATGCTCAGTATCACCACAGTACTTGTTACAGTATACACATAAACTCACCGTTTAATCTTGACTTCTTATTGTCCAGCACTTGGGAGGCAGTGTTTGGATCAGACCCAGACTATTTAGCCTTTTAAACTGCTCTTCTTGTTTCAGCATGATCAAGGTAGCGTTAGTGCTCACCAACCCGCTTGGATTCAGGGCCTTTTTGGTACCACCAGGTTCTTTCTGCGTCTCGCTTCGATCCGCTGCGTCGTCTTTTCTTGCTCGCTTCGTCTCGGGATCTTTTTCGTACCGCGCCCGTCCAGCGTCTCGCATGGGTCATCATCATCAGTGATACAGTTTGAAGATACAAATTAAAATAGGATGACGAGGTCTGTACCTTGCCCTTTTCTTAACCCGATCTCTTCTATTTCTTTGCTCGCTTCGTTTCAGGATCTTTTTCGTACCGCGCTTGACCAGCGTCTCGCATGGGTCATCATCATAGCTACAGTAAGAAGCAAATATATACATGTTGATAGATCGGAAGATACAATTAAAAATAGGATGACGACCTTGCCCTTTTCCTGACACGATTCACTCAAGATCCCGTTGTCGTTCGTCGGCTCGCTTCTGCTCAGAGTTCGCCTGGTAACATTCTCCGGCTTTTGCTTTGTCTGCCACCGAACTAGGTTCATGCTTTGCTCTCATTGACTTTGTACCGATCTCTTTTGACGCGAAGGCATGTTTTAACCAGAACATAAAAACGAACACGTGCAAGGTCACGTGCTTAGTAAACGGGTTCTTATGGTCCTGGGCAATTCATCAAAGTTCCAATAGCAATTTGTATAGACGAAAGCCCGACAACATATGGGTCCAAGCATTTAGTTACGATCCTTATCCAACTGTCCATCCGCAAGTATACTTCATTTTTTATAAATCGGCAAAAATACACCCACGCACACTCTTTATTAATTTATATCGAAACTGATATAAACTATATAGTTTCATTATTCACACAGGACGAAACTTCGCATCGAGCGCTACATTTTGGTGCAAATATCATTTTTTTCCCGCTTTTCCTAAATTGAGTTATGTTTGACGAAAGGAAGAAGGAGAAGAAGGAGAAGGAGAAGAAGGAGAAGGAGAAGAAGGAGAAGGAGAAAAAAAATGGCGGATTCGAGGGATCGACTATAACGTCTGGAGACAACGGCAGGGTTGCGAACATTGCGCGTTGGACTATAGATGCAGCGTGTTTTGGGCAGATTTACATAGGCGGCGCTGACGCTACGGCAAGTACGGCGAACGCCGTAGCACTTTTTATGAACAGTGCGCGCCGCCGTAGCACTTTTTCTAAACAGTAGTGGGTGTGGAAAATTCATGTGTAAGATCATTTCACTTGTTACACCCCTGCTCATATATTGAAGACCCTCTTCCCCCCCCCCCCCCCCCCCCCCGTCCGCCGTATCACTTTTTTTATTGTTCCGCCGCCACTGTGATTTTATAGCGACTGGCAAGTGGCTACGAAGCGTATATTCTGTTTTCTAACGCTCGATCGAAAACCACGCCTACGGAGCCAATCCTACATAGGACCTACTGCTGTAGGTCCTGATGCTGTATGCTCTGTCCACATAGGAGTATAAGTATACCTTCTTCTTAAATGCCTCAAATTCATCACATAAATCCTCACTTACGATTACAAAGTCACCTCCACATACTTATCGCAGCTGTACTCCACCAAAGCATGTTCTGTATTCTATCCATAATGCCACTGTATAGTTTCCTTGCTAAGAGCAAATTCTCCATCCTTTAGCTTTAAATCTGGTAATATCTCCTAAAATCAATAACAATAAACGTTAATATACATGTATAAAGAATGCATGAATTTCACTTACATGATGCTCATGAAACAATGGACGCAGTATCTAGCAAGAACAGACATGCACAGTTTATCTGTCTGGGCTACGGAAGTTGAAATTTTGCAGTGTCCAATATGTTGCGGACACCTATAACGGTGTTTTGTCAATCTGGACATTCTTACAAGTGGCTACACTTTTTGCCACATCCATGTGAAGACAGCAATGTTGTGCATGCGCATTCCTAAGAAGCTGTTTATCTGGTCAATACATGGGACCACTATGAACCTGTTAGGCGAATGTGATATAGGATTAGCTCATATATATGAATTATTCGTGTCTCAATCACTTTTTTGCATGATTTGATTAACATATGATATGTTTAATAACTTTGCACAACAAATCAACACACCGAATGTCAGTGGAAGCGCTCACTCAGTTATACTTGCATGCAACAAATCGTCATGATACTCATCCTGAATAGCCAACGGCCCTTTCTCACTACCTGGTACACTTTTGGCAAGGGCGGTACACATTTCGCAACCAAATTGTACCGGGTGGTACAATTTTGGTTGCGAGAATTGTACCTGGTGGTACCTTTTATTTCAGCTGGAAAAATAGGGGGGACCAAATTTTTCAAAGGGGACCGATTTTTTCAGAAAATTTTGGTCCCCCCGGACCATTTTTTTCTGAAATATTTGGTCCGGGGGGACTGATTTTGGGGGGACCAATTGTTACGTGACAGGTCGTCGGTTAATTATACGTACAGATCACAATTCTTTGCAGTGGTTGAAGAGTTTCAAGGATCCACAAGGACAGGTGGCTCGGTGGTTGGACATATTAGCTGAATATGACTTCCAGATCCAGCATCGTCCCGGAGCTAAGCATGGTAACGCTGATGCACTATCAAGGCTTCCTTGCAAGCAATGTGGTCTGGCAGCCCCATTCTTACATTGTGATAAGGATCTTCCATTGAAGATGCAATTGTGATGACGTAACAAATGCTGCAATGGCTGCTGAAACCAGATTCGAAGGCGACCCTAAACAGGAACAAAAGGAAGATGCTGATCTGCAGCAAGTTGTATCATGGCTGTTACACGATAATTTTCTCATTGCTCTTCCCACTAGCGGCAGCTACTGGCTACAAAACTATCTGGTTGCTGAAAAGTCATCTGCTATGGAATTATTTATCTTCAATGGTTGGATGTGCCTGGAGGGGGATCTATAATCGTCACCTGCAGCTTGTAGTACCAAAATCGTGGATTCGAAGCGTTTTGAAACAGTATCACGATGCTTGCAGTGGCAGTCATTTTGGCATGCGAAAGACGTTGGAGAAGATTCGTTGCAGATTCTACTGGCCAGGACAACGTCACGACGTAGAAAATTGGTGCAAAAGCTGTGAAAAGTGTGCTTCCAGAAAGTCACCACCCAACACCAGGAGAGCTCAACTTCAAACTGACATAGCTGGCTATCCACTGCAGCGAGTTGCTATGGACATACTCTGGCCCCTGCCGATGACCGGTAGAGGTAACAGGTATGTGTTAGTAGTGGGTGACTATTTTACCAAATGGATGGAGGCATACCCAATGGCCAATATGGAGGCGGGACTGTTGCGGGTATTTTTGTCCACCATTTTGTCAGCCATTTTGTAGTACCCGATATTCTCCATACCGATCAGGGCCGTAACTTTGAATCTACCTTGTTGAAGGAAGTATGCAAATCGCTAGGCATAGTCAAAACTAGAACTGCGCCTTACCATCCGCAATCGGACGGTCTAGTGGAAAGGTTTAATCGTACACTGCTTAATCTCCTCAGCCTTGCAGCATCTGAGAATGAGCAGGAGTGGGACCTTCATCTCCCGATGGTCATGCTGGCCTACTGCACTAGTGTGCAAGAGTCAACTGGGTGCACACCCTTTTATTTGATGTTCGGTCGGGAGGCACGCCTCCCTGCTGATGTTATGTATGGCCTTCCCCCGTCTACCACTTCATCACAGGTCAATCAGTATGCCCTGGATCTGAGGCTGCGACTGGAGAGTGCCTACCAACGGGTTCGAGAAAGAATGGGACTGCAACATCAACGGCAAAAGGCTCTATACGATAGAGATACACATGGGAAACCGTACGTGGTAGATGATTTGGTATGGCTTCATTGTCCAGCAGTTCCTCGGGGGAAATCACCAAAGCTGCATCGATATTGGCAGGGGCCATACAGGCCGGTAGTAAAACAAATAAGTGATGTTTTGTTCTTGCTCCAACACAGGGATTCTCGTCGAAGGCGTACTGTGGTTCATTTTGACAGGTTGAAGCCGTGTGTTACCTTACCGGGAGCCACACCCTTGGAGGAAAACACGGTCCAACGTGACGAGGATCGGGAAACAACGCCCTTACTCGTTACACAAGAAGAGGCGACTATTACAGAACCTCTAGAGAGTATTGACGAACTAGAACCAATTGATGTTAAAGTATTTCAGAACACGGTGACGGAAAGCAGATAGTAGCAGAAGAGGAAATTACTACAGTACCTGTACCTCCAGAGGGTATGGGCGAACCTGACTTACCTCAAATTGAATTTCCAGAACTACACAGGCACACAGATCCAGTACGCATGCGCAATAATTAACTAAGATGTTATATTCGCTACACTCCCGGGAACAAGTCCGTCAATAATTAGTCGTATATATTATGCCCGAATCTTTCCGGCTTTTTGTGCCTTCGGTTGGACTTTCTGCTAGGTTAATCCGCCCGATTTCGAAATTCAATTTGAGGTAGTTCTGCATCTACTCTTGCTGCGCACTTCTCTTGATTAAAGCTGGACTTTACAGATGCATTTTATTAATAACGCAGATCTATAGAGGACATAATCCAAACATACCAGTAATACAAGTAGGTCGCTCTGATGGTTGTATTAAATCGATTGGTTGCTGCGAAGCCATGGATACATTTATTGCAGATGTCTTGTTTGTTCCAATCACACGTCGTGCATTAAAAAAATTCATTTGCCGGATGATGTTGACATCGCCAAGTCTAATAGTACCCGGTATACGTGGATGATCGATCGTCTTTTTAGGTGAATCAAACCAGATGAGCTCTGATTGACGTGAGAAGAGCGGAAGACGAAGAACGATATTGAACTGACTAGACCGGTATGTGAATAAGCTATTGTCTTTTTTAGGTGAGTCAAACCAGATGAGCTCTGATTGATGTGAGAAAAGCGGAAACGAAACTGACTAACCCGGTACGTAGATAATCGATGTCTTTTTAAAAATAGGCGAGTCCGAGTTTCTGGTTGACAAGAGTAAACGATTCTGAAGGCATTGAATTTGACAACCATGACAATTATGCTGTCACGGTTTTGAACAGACAGTGCCTGCATGATCCATCTGTTCGTAATTTGCCGAAGTTGTCGAGCGTTTCATCGTTGCCCCCCCCCCCCCCCCCCCCCCCCCTTACAGATTAGCAACTCTGAGCAAAAGTAGTAAAACTTCTTTTTAACAAGTAAAGAAAAACATTCTCTGACGAGAAAGTTGGTGGGATATAGGAATTAGAGGCAATGGTGGTGTTAAAAGGAAGGAAACAAGGTTTTGAGAAAAGGGTAATGAGACAAAAATCCTATATTTAGCACTTCTTTTGGTTCTGTTACATTTACACGTGCTCAATATAGGATTTTTGTCTCATTACGCTTTTCTCAAAACCTTGTTCCCTTCCTTTTAACACCACCATTGCCTCTAATTCCTATATTCCACCAACTTCTCGTTAGAGAATGTTTTTCTTTACTTGTTTCCTCTATTTTTTAATTATCATTTTTTATCGATTATTAATTCTGGCAAGTGCCCCCCCCCCCCCCCCCCCTCCTCCTCTTCAAATACCGTCACGAGCAGACGCCCGCTTTTGTTTGGGATCACTGTAAGGAACGCGGGAGAATTCTAACACATCCTCTTTTGTTTGCACTATTCTAAATATACGTAAATGTCGCCATGGGAACTATATAGGAACTACTATCGTAGTTCCTGATTACAAAACACGAAACCAAGGATGGAGGAAGGTGGAACCACAAATATGAGAAGATATTGTGCGGCAAATTAAATGAATTTCACATATTTGATAAGTGTTAGCTTGCTAAGATCGATGTTCCAAATATGAGGGAATTGTTTTGATACACATATGTGCACATATTTGATACAAAAAAAACTTCCTGGGTGTGTATTTCATTGCCGCGTGTTGATTGCTTTTAATATTGAAGTCTCTGAAAATGGACTCTTGAGATCAGCGTATTGTTCGAATGGTAAGACTAAGTTAATGAGAAATAGTGTTGCTAATCACCTCTCACTATTTGCACCAGTTTGGCATGTCCCAAGTGTTCCCGTTGAGCACCCGAAACTGGCACAACGGAGCACGATAGAAAAGGTATGTCATTTCTTCTTTTGCAAAGTGCTGCTATACTCGTTCATTCGTCTTAAGTTGTTCCTGTAACTGGCTACGTGTTGGACGAATCTGGACACTTTGATAAGTCGGGTATTATCAGATAGTTACATCGTGATTTGTTGCTGACAGGCCAGGTCCGGTAAGCGTTAACCTCCTTTACCTTTCTCAACTGTTCACAATTTGACGTGACTAGAAAGGTAAGCATTGCCAATTTCGTTTTCATTTCAATGTCTCTGTTGTACTAACACGATAGTTCGCAAGGATACATATGCGGTGAGTTGAATAATTTTGAGGATAAGAATTCACAGTTGTTCTGTACAGGCGACTTGAAACGAAGTTATGCTGAATGCCACCTCGGACTGTTAGTTAGTTTGTTCTGTTGTACTTGTGGAAATTATCAATTGGATTCAAAATTGGATCGGTAACGAGGGGCGGGAATACACGGAATATGAAGCGCTTAGTATACGGTGGCCGACAAGATAGCTACAAAGTGAATTCAAAGGCTTGCTAAGCGACCACGAATGTCACGTGATCCAATATACGCACCCATGTATACGGTTCTATACGCAGGTGCGTATATTTAAGGGGTATATTCAACTATACGCCATAGAATACACTATCGTATAACAAATCATTTGCACAGTGACGCTCTGGACCGGCCGGACACAACCAGCCAGGCCCGGCGCACTCATTGAAAAGTTGGTGCGGCCAATCGTGTAGACGTGTGTCGAAGTACTTCCAGCTAGGGGGTCTGGGGCGGAGCCCCAGAAGATAACGCTTTCCTACGCAAAATTACATGTTAGTTGCTCGTGTATATGTTCCGTACCGATGATCAATTTGTCCCGTTGATCAACTGGGTACACTATCGTATAACAAATCATTTGCACAGTGAAGCTCTGGTCTGGACCAGCTCTGACACCACAACCAGGCCTGGTCCCACAACCGCTCTGGTTCCACAACCAGCTCTGGTCCCACAACCAGCCCTGGCCCACAACCAGCTCTGGTTCCACAACCAGCCCTGGCCCACAACCAACTCTGGTTCCGCAACCAGCCCTGGCCCACAACCAGCTCTGGTTCCACAACCAGCCCTGGCCCACAACCAGATGCACACAACCATGCAGCTGGCCGCAGCTAGCTCTCAGTGGCTCTAAAAATATATCTCAGTTAAGGATGATAACAAATAAATGTTACTGTGCATGCATATAGTTGCGTGTGTGTGTGTGGGTGTGTGTGTGAGTGAGTGTGTGTGTGCATGCGGGTGTGTGTGTGTGTGTGTGTGGCAAGGAATTAATGGACGAACTTATGTATTTTCACTTGACGGATTCGCATAATTATCACCATTGATTGCATCTTGTGTGTGGGGGCGTGTCACTAAGTCAGGTCGAAGCGGGAGGGTATAAAGTACAGTCAACTGTGAGCTTTGAACAATCCCATAGTTTTAGACCTATTATTTTGAATGCATCTACACTATTAAGGAAAGCATTTCTCTCAAGACAGCGATGTGTCGCGTATTCCATGCAGTGTACCATGCTCAAAAAACTAGTAAGATTATAACAGAGCCACTTTGAAATGTATCTTGATATATGGAACAATGTCAGCACGTAATGCCGGATGGTGTGGAATGTCTCGAAAAACTTCCAGACGCGAACACTTTGAATCAGACAATAATAGTCTCCCGCACCAATTGCACAAGCGTACAATAGAAACACCTCCCCGCTGAGTAAAAAAAATTGTCTGCATCTTAATTAGGTACGTATGTGCAGGTACAGAAAGGGTCTGTCTACATGCCTAGACTCTCCATGTTGCTGCGTTTCATTTTGGTTGTGCAAAAAGTGGCTCCAAACAATGCACTAAGATAATGAGTTTAATGACACCATTATTACGCATTCTTCTAATTATACCCTTTTTGACCCACTCGGTGAGCTGTGCGGTATAAAACGAGCGTTAAGATATTAGTTTTGTTGAACTTGCTTGTTCGATCGTATTAAGACTTCAAATGGCAGCGAAAATCTTCATTCTTCTTGCCTTACTAGCGTTGAGTTACGCGTCTGAGCTGACGCCTAAATCCCTGGCTCACAGTTGCGGTCAATACTGTAATTCAGTCGGTAAAGGGGACGGAGTGATTATTGGAACAGCACCATTCTGCGGTGGCGATTGCTCAAATGATTGTCGAGGCGGCAGACACTGCTCTATTGGTACCCTTGAATGGTCCGACTACGGTCAAGGTTGCTGGACAGGTAACAAAGTCTGCTGCTGTGGTAAGTTTTGACCCAACGTTAATGGAAAGTGTTCATGAACACTGTTTTAATAATTCTTGCAGCACAGTAAAGTTCAACAACTGTCGCAGCACAAGGATGCTCAGACTGTTGATATGCCGCGCCTACCATGAATATGTACAATATTATAATGCTCTGTTAAAGGCAGATATTAATGTTCAATATCTGAATAAAGGGTGTTCTTCTAGGCTCCATTTGAAATTTAAAAGACTGAATAATAAACTGAAACCCATCAATAAAAGGGTTTTGTTTCTTTATATATACATTTGCAAGGCAGAACTTACAGACAATGTGCGATAGCCAGTGGCGGAGTCCAGGGAGGAGAATTAGATGCTGACTCTGCAACTCTGGAACTCATCATTCGTTCCAGTGTATAGTGAGCTTGTTCCACCAGGTGATGATGAGCGTGGTCCCCGCAAACGCTGTAATTCGGACACCATGGGGCCTGAGACTGAGTGCGCCAGCTCCCTGGACCACACCTCATCACCAAGTTTATGGAGGGTCAAAGCATGTGTGTTTGGTGTTATCATGGCACCAGAAAACGCTGTCAGACATATATTGTTCATTGTGCAATACATGCCTGTTTTTTTTTTAATTAAAAAGCCTTTGGCAGCATGATTTTAAATGAATAAAATTGGGGTTTTAAAGGTAGGATATTTTCACGTCGTATGCATTGGTAGCCATTGCATGCTTGTGATGAGGAGACCAAAGGCAGGATCGACAGCACACATGCACGCGGTCGAACATCGCATGTTGTCTGCTAGACAAACTATCTTCTGGAATTAGAACCTGCTTGTAAGTTCATATTTTTTGGCACAGGTGTAAATGACAGTGCGCCGATTACGGGTGATAACTAAATTACGTTCACAGACGCCATATTTGGCCAGTTAAAAATTCAGCAAATCTACGCCTTTTTTAATATCTGCCCTTAAAAAAAATTAGAGCATTGTATACATCTTTACATGGTAGACGCGGTATATCAACAGTCTGAGCATTCTTGTGCTGCGACAATGTTGAACTTTACTGTGCTGCAAGAATTATTAAGACAAGGTTCATGAACACTTTCCATTAACGTTGGGTCAAAACTTACCACAGCAGCAGACTTTGTTACCTGTCCAGCAACCTTGACCGTAGTCGGACCATTCAAGGGTACCAATAGAGCAGTGTCTGCCGCCTCGACAATCATTTGAGCAATCGCCACCGCAGAATGGTGCTGTTCCAATAATCACTCCGTCCCCTTTACCGACTGAATTACAGTATTGACCACAACTGTGAGCCAGGGATTTAGGCGTCAGCTCAGACGCGTAACTCAACGCTAGTAAGGCAAGAAGAATGAAGATTTTCGCTGCCATTTGAAGTCTTAATACGATCGAACAAGCAAGTTCAACAAAACTAATATCTTAACGCTCGTTTTATACCGCACAGCTCACCGAGTGGGTCAAAATGGGTATAATTAGAAAAATGCGTAATAATGTTGTCATTAAACTCATTATCTTAGTGCATTGTTTGGAGCCACTTTTTGCACAACCAAAATGAAACGCAGCAACATGGAGAGTCTAGGCATGTAGACAGACCCTTTCTGTACCTGCACATACGTACCTAATTAAGATGCAGACAATTTTTTTTACTCTGCGGGGAGGTGTTTCTATTGTACGCGTGTGCAATTGGTGCGGGAGACTATTATTTGTCCGATTCAAAGTGTTCGCGTCTGGAAGTTTTTCGAGACATTCCACACCACCCGGCATTACGTGCTGACATTGTTCTACATATCAAGATACATTTCAAAGTGGCTCTGTTATAATCTTACTAGTTTTTTGAGCATGGTACACTGCATGGAATACGCGACACATCGCTGTCTTGAGAGAAATGCTTTCCTTAATAGTGTAGATGCATTCAAAATAATAGGTCTAAAACTATGGGATTGTTCAAAGCTCACAGTTGACTGTACTTTATACCCTCCCGCTTCGATCTGACTTAGTGACACGCCCCCCCACACAAGATGTAATCAATGGTGATAATTATGTGAATCCATCAAGTGAAAATGCATAAGTTTATCAGTGTATTGTTTGAATGATAAGACTAAGTTAATGAGAAATAGTGTTACTAATCACATCTCATTATTTTTCCTAAAGAAGTCAACCGCATCTGGCACATAGTTGATCGGAGATAGTTCTTAATTCTTTTTAGAATACTAAAAGATCGTTCTGCTTCAGTTTTACGCAGCACCACAACCAGCTCTGGCACCACAACCAGCCTAGTCCCACAACCGCTCTGGTTCCACAACCAGCTCTGGTCCCACAACCAGCCCTGGCCCACAACCAGCTCTGGTTCCACAACCATGCAGCTGGCCGCAGCTAGCTCTCAGTGGCTCTAAAAACATTTCTTAAGGATGATAACAAATACTATGAATTTCTTTTTCCGTGCATGCATATAGTTGCGTGTGTGTGTGTGTGTGTGTGTGTGTGTGTGTGTGTGTGTGTGTGTGTGTGTGCATGCGTGTGTGTGTGTGTGTGTGGAAAAGAATTAATGGACAAACTTATGCATTTTCACTTGATGATTCGCATAATTATCACCATTGATTGCATCTTGTGTGGGGGGGCGTGTCACTACGTCAGGTCGAAGCGGGAGGGTATAAAGTACAGTCAACTGTGAGCTTTGAACAATCCCATAGTTTTAGACCTATTATTTTGAATGCATCTACACTATTAAGGAAAGCATTTCTCTCAAGACAGCGATGTGTCGTATTCCATGCAGTGTACTATGCTCAAAAAAACTAGTAAGATTATAACAGAGCCACTTGAAATGTATCTTGATATGTAGAACAATGTCGGCACGTAATGCCGGATGGTGTGGAATGTCTGGAAAAACTTCCAGACGCGAACACTTTGAATCAGACTAATAATAGTCTCCCGCACCAATTGCACACGCGTACAATAGAAACCCTCCCCGCAGAGTAAAAAAAATTGTCTACATCTTAATTAGGTACGTATGTGCAGGTACAGAAAGGGTCTATCTACATGCCTAGACTCTCCATGTTGCTGAGTTTCATTTTGGTTATGCAAAAAGTGGCTCCAAACAATGCACTAAGATAATGAGTTTAATGACACCATTATTACGCATTCTTCTAATTATACCCTTTTTGACCCACTCGGTGAGCTGTGCGGTATAAAACGAGCGTTAAGATATTAGTTTTGTTGAACTTGCTTGTTCGATCGTATTAAGACTTCAAATGGCAGCGACAATCTTCATTCTTCTTGCCTTACTAGCGTTGAGTTACGCGTCTGAGCTGACGCCTAAATCCCTGGCTGACAGTTGCGGTCAATACTGTAATTCAGTCGGTAAAGGGGACGGAGTGATTATTGGAACAGCACCATTCTGCGGTGGCGATTGCTCAAATGATTGTCGAGGCGGCAGACACTGCTCTATTGGTACCCTTGAATGGTCCGACTACGGTCAAGGTTGCTGGACAGGTAACAAAGTCTGCTGCTGTGGTAAGTTTTGACCCAACGTTAATGGAAAGTGTTCATGAACCTTGTCTTAATAATTCTTGCAGCACAGTAAAGTTCAACATTGTCGCAGCACAAGAATGCTCAGACTGTTGATATACCGCGTCTACCATGTAAAGATGTATACAATGCTCTAATTTTTTTTAAGGGCAGATATTAAAAAGGGCGTAGATTTGCTGAATTTTTAACTGGCCAAATATGGCGTCTGTGAACGTAATTTAGTTATCACCCGTAATCGGCGCACTGTCATTTACACCTGTGCCAAAAAATATGAACTTACAAGCAGGTTCTAATTCCAGAAGATAGTTTGTCTAGCAGACAACATGCGATGTTCGACCGCGTGCATGTGTGCTGTCGATCCTGCCTTTGGTCTCCTCATCACAAGCATGCAATGGCTACCAATGCATACGACGTGAAAATATCCTACCTTTAAAACCCCAATTTTATTCATTTAAAATCATGCTGCCAAAGGCTTTTTAATTAAAAAAAAAACAGGCATGTATTGCACAATGAACAATATATGTCTGACAGCGTTTTCTGGTGCCATGATAACACCAAACACACATGCTTTGACCCTCCATAAACTTGGTGATGAGGTGTGGTCCAGGGAGCTGGCGCACTCAGTCTCAGGCCCCATGGTGTCCGAATTACAGCGTTTGCGGGGACCACGCTCATCATCACCTGGTGGAACAATTAAGCTCACTATACACTGGAACGAATGATGAGTTCCAGAGTTGCAGAGTCAGCATCTAATTCTCCTCCCTGGACTCCGCCACTGGCTATCACACATTGTCTGTAAGTTCTGCCTTGCAAATGTATATATAAAGAAACAAAACCCTTTTATTGATGGGTTTCAGTTTATTATTCAGTCTTTTAAATTTCAAATGGAGCCTAGAAGAACACCCTTTATTCAGATATTGAACATTAATATCTGCCTTTAACAGAGCATTATAATATTGTACATATTCATGGTAGGCGCGGCATATCAACAGTCTGAGCATCCTTGTGCTGCGACAGTTGTTGAACTTTACTGTGCTGCAAGAATTATTAAGACAGTGTTCATGAACACTTTCCATTAACGTTGGGTCAAAACTTACCACAGCAGCAGACTTTGTTACCTGTCCAGCAACCGTTACCGTAGTCGGACCATTCAAGGGTACCAATAGAGCAGTGTCTGCCGCCTCGACAATCATTTGAGCAATCGCCACCGCAGAATGGTGCTGTTCCAATAATCACTCCGTCCCCTTTACCGACTGAATTACAGTATTGACCGCAACTGTGAGCCAGGGATTTAGGCGTCAGCTCAGACGCGTAACTCAACGCTAGTAAGGCAAGAAGAATGAAGATTTTCGCTGCCATTTGAAGTCTTAATATGATCGAACAAGCAAGTTCAACAAAACTAATATCTTAACGCTCGTTTTATACCGCGCAGCTCACCGAGTGGGTCAAAAAGGGTATAATTAGAAGAATGCGTAATAATGGTGTCATTAAACTCATTATCTTAGTGCATTGTTTGGAGCCACTTTTTGCATGACCAAAATGAAACTCAGCAACATGGAGAGTCTAGGCATGTAGACAGACCCTTTCTGTACCTGCACATACGTACCTAATTAAGATGTAGACAATTTTTTTTTACTCTGCGGGGAGGTGTTTCTATTGTACGCGTGTGCAATTGGTGCGGGAGACTATTATTGTCTGATTCAAAGTGTTCGTGTCTGGAAGTTTTTCGAGACATTCCACACCATCCGGCATTACGTGCTGACATAGTTCTACATATCAAGATACATTTCAAAGTGGCTCTGTTATAATCTTACTAGTTTTTTTGAGCATGGTACACTGCATGGAATACGACACATCGCGCTGTCTTGAGAGAAATGCTTTCCTTAATAGTGTAGATGCATTCAAAATAAAGAGTTTAAAACTATGGGATTGTTCAAAGCTCACAGTTGACTGTACTTTATACCCTCCCGCTTCGACCTGACTTAGTGACACGCCCCCCACACAAGATGCAATCAATGGTGATAATTATGCGAATCCATCAAGTGAAAATGCATAAGTTTGTCCATTAATTCTTTTCCACACACACACACGCATGCACACACACACACACACACACACACACACACACACACACACACACACACACACACACACACACACACACACACACACACACACACACGCAACTATATGCATGCACGGAAAAAGAAATTCATAGTATTTGTTATCATCCTTAAGAAATGTTTTTAGAGCCACTGAGAGCTAGCTGCGGCCAGCTGCATGGTTGTGGAACCAGAGCTGGTTGTGGGCCAGGGCTGGTTGTGGGACCAGAGCTGGTTGTGGAACCAGAGCGGTTGTGGGACCAGGCTAGTTGTGGTGCCAGAGCTGGTTGTGGTGCTGCGTAAAACTGAAGCAGAACGATCTTTTAGTATTCTAAAAAGAATTAAGAACTATCTCCGATCAACTATGTGCCAGATGCGGTTGACTTCTTTAGGAAAATTTGCTGTCGAGTCAGAGTTGGCGAAGCACTATAGGTTTTAATGAAATAATAGAAACCTTCGCAAACAAAAAAGCGCGCAAGGCTGTTGTCGGCATGCACTCCTTTCAATTCATGATTTGTGCGTACTGTATGCTCATGTTTATGTTCTTTTTAAAGATTTGCTTTGTACATAACACAAATGGCAAACACGGGCCCGGGCTGGCTCTTGGCGGCCCTGAACTAACAGTCCGAGGTGGCATTCAGCATAACTTCGTTCCAAGTCGCCTGTACAGAACAACAACTGTGAATTCTTATCGTCAAAATTATTTAACTCATCGCATATGTATCCTTGCGAACTGTCGTGTTGATACAACAGAGACATTGAGATGAAAACGAAATTGGCAACGCTTACCTTTCTAGTCACGTTTGATCTAGCAAATTGTGAACAGTTGGGAAATGTAAAGGAGTTTAAACGCTTACCGGACCTGTCAGCAACAAATCACGATGAAACTGTCTGATAAAACCCGACTTGTCAAAGTGTCCGGATTCGTCCAACACGTAGCCAGATACACCAACAACTTTAGACAAATGGACGAGTATAGCAGCACTTCGCAAAACAAGAAATGACATACCTTTTCTACCGTGTTCCGTTGTGCCAGTTTCGGTTGCTCAACGGGAACACTTGGGACATGCCAAACTGGTGCAAATAATGAGAGGTGATTAGTAGCACTATTTCTCATTAACTTAGTCTTACCATTCAAACAATACACTGATAAACTTATGCATTTTCACTTGATGGATTCGCATAATTATCACCATTGATTACATCTTGTGTGTGGGGGCGTGTCACTAAGTCAGGTCGAAGCGGGAGGGTATAAAGTACAGTCAACTGTGAGCTTTGAACAATCCCATAGTTTTAGACCTATTATTTTGAATGCATCTACACTATTAAGGAAAGCATTTCTCTCAAGACAGCGATGTGTCGTATTCCATGCAGTGTACCATGCTCAAAAAAACTAGTAAGATTATAACAGAGCCACTTTGAAATGTATCTTGATATGTAGAACAATGTCAGCACGTAATGCCGGGTGGTGTGGAATGTCTCGAAAAACTTCCAGACGCGAACACTTTGAATCAGACAAATAATAGTCTCCCGCACCAATTGCACACGCGTACAATAGAAACACCTCCCCGCAGAGTAAAAAAAATTGTCTGCATGCATCTTAATTAGGTACGTATGTGCAGGTACAGAAAGGGTCTGTCTACATGCCTAGACTCTCCATGTTGCTGCGTTTCATTTTGGTTGTGCAAAAAGTGGCTTCAAACAATGCACTAAGATAATGAGTTTAATGACGCCATTATTACGCATTCTTCTAATTATACCCTTTTTGACCCACTCGGTGAGCTGTGCGGTATAAAACCAGCGTTAAGATATTAGTTTTGTTGAACTTGCTTGTTCGATCGTATTAAGACTTCAAATGGCAGCGAAAATCTTCATTCTTCTTGCCTTACTAGCGTTGAGTTACGCGTCTGAGCTGACGCCTAAATCCCTGGCTGACAGTTGCGGTCAATACTGTAATTCCGTCGGTAAAGGGGACGGAGTGATTATTGGAACAGCACCATTCTGCGGTGGCGATTGCTCAAATGATTGTCGAGGCGGCAGACACTGCTCTATTGGTACCCTTGAATGGTCCGACTACGGTCAAGGTTGCTGGACAGGTAACAAAGTCTGCTGCTGTGGTAAGTTTTGACCCAACGTTAATGGAAAGTGTTCATGAACCTTGTCTTAATAATTCTTGCAGCACAGTAAAGTTCAACATTGTCGCAGCACAAGAATGCTCAGACTGTTGATATACCGCGTCTACCATGTAAAGATGTATACAATGCTCTAACTTTTGTTAATGGCAGATATTAAAAAGGGCGCAGACTGCTGAATTTTTAACCGGCCAACCGGCCAAATACGGCGTCTGTGAACGTAATTTAGTTATCACCGATACCGTAATCGGCGCACTGTCATTTACCAAAAAATATGAACTTACAAGCAGGTTCTAATTCTGGACGATAGATAGTCTAGCAGACAACATGCGATGTTCGACCGCGTGCATGTGTGCTGTTGTCTCTGCCTTTGGTCTCATCACAAGCATGCAACGGCCACCGGTGCATGGTAGTCTCGTACCCAGACCCTTATTCTCACAGCAGCGGATGGATTACATCACCGCTAGGTGAAAAGTGGGTCTGGTAAAGTCCTATACTCAATTCTGTCCAGCTTCCCCAGAATGTTGGGGAACCAATCAGATTCGAGGAATACAGTAATTGCATACCTCATTTGTAATCGCACGTGCGATTAAATTTAGCAATTACCGACGCAAATGAAGAGAGCAATCGAATCCGCGTGCAGACGTTTGGGATATTCGAAGCTAAAAGAAGAGCATGCAGCTACGAAGCGTAGTAGATTTATTGAGTGGGCCGGCGCGATGCATTTGTTAGTTTTCCAACGGGATGTGGCAAGTCTTTATTATGTTATGCCATCCTGCCGTACTAATGATGTCAACAGCTGCTTTGAGGACAGTCCCTCTATCTGAAAGATCTAGGTTGTGCACAAAACATGTATAAGTCTGGATGATCATCGTGTCTCCATTCCATATTGTATAGAATGTGTGAGTCTACTAACAGTATAAGTAGAAAATCTTTACAAGAATTGAAATCGACTTCTGGGTCTTTTCTTACATTCCTTCGATTTACCAAGTTCCTTAACTGGTACATTGTTCCTTTGTCGAACAGCTTGCATATTTATACAGTCTAGACCAAATGACCTAAGCATTTATTGGGAGCAGGTTAATGGATATGATTGTGTACTGCTTACCTTTAAATTATTTCATGATGCGTCATTTACATTCCTCGCCACGTATTATGTAATCACTGGACAGAATTGAGTATAGGACTTTACCAGACCCACTTTTCACGTAGCGGTGATGCATTCCATCCGCTGCTGTGAAAATATGGGTCTGGGTACGAGACTAGGTGCATGGTACGTGAAAATATCCTTTAAAACCCCAATTCTTTTAAAAACATACTGCCAAAGGCTTTTTAATTAAAAAAAAAAAAAAAACCTATCAGACAGGCATGTAGTGCAAACTTGCACAATGAACAATATGTTTGACTGCGTTTTCTGGTGTTATGATAACACCAAACACACATGCTTCGACCCTCCATACACTTGGTGATGAGGTGTGGTCCAGGGAGCTGGCACGCTCAGGCCCCAGGGTGTCCGAATTACAGCGTTTGCGTGGACCACGCTCATCTTCTGTCACTGAGCGTTGACACGTGCAGTAATCAGTTGTATCACTCTCAAACGAAAAGACTTGTGTGTCAATAATTTATTCATGCTTGCGCTATTCATGTTTAAGCGTTATTCCTGTTTTTACTTTATATTTTTAAAAGCAACCAATAGTTTTTCGATGGGTGGAGAGGAAAACATGCTGCACGCACATTAATCTGCAGTGTTATTTGACCTCAGCAAACTGTTACAGATATAAGGGACAACGTACAAAAGTACATCAAATCACAATATACCGTAAAGTCCCTACCCCCCTCCGTCCCCATCGAAAAATGTTTTTTAAACGCGCGTATCTCCGGTAACCATCAGCGCTGGGCTAAAACAATTATAGACAACCCTTTTTATCTCGAAAAACGAAATAGCTTAGTCCCTGCTCTTGTGGTTACGGAGACGCGCGTATTTTTTTCGATGGGGGCGGAGGGTATTATATGCGGGACTTTACGGTACATGTTTTAACATGTTAAAGGATAATGCACCTATCAATGTAATCCGTGCCTTCCCTCCCATCCCCCACCCGTACGGGCGATAGTCGGAATTTGACAATATTTGACATGCGTGCACCGTGTTACTTCGGAGCGATGATTTCACCCAAGATTGACCATACAGGGGAAACCACGGTTCATGTTATAGATAGCCTGTCTAAACAAGTGAGGCCACAATGTTCTAAAATAGTTAATTGTAAACAATATAATGCCTTCAGTGACATGATCATTGCAGAGGAAACTATATTGAGCAGTGAAGATATTAGATATGGCTAACTGGAGCACATTAAAAAAGAAATATTGAGCTGCAAAAGTTGCTACATTATACTGAGTTGCAAATGATGACCAATCTAAGAAAGTGGAGATGTAAAAAAGGTCAATTGGAGCATGCAGCTGGAGGGTCCGGTCCGTGTACATTTCCACTATTTATTTCTATTTATACAAGGATGGGTTCGATTGGAAATGGTTCATCGTGATGGAATTCAATTTCTAGCGCGTCGTAACACCCCGTTGAAGTTAGCCGCACATTCGTCGGACGCACGTTCCAAGCAATTATCACCTACAATTTGGCCATACGGCTGATGACAATCAACTTTCATTGTGTGTTAGGCCAATGCAAACTATCCGTGGCATATCATACAGGTTTGTATACAGGTTTGTATCTGCAGTTATTGTGGCAATGTGTGGTTAAGGACATGCGAAACAGCTGCTTCTCGGGCTTCTCGGGCTGTATTAAACTTCGTCGTTATAAGAGCGGTGATAATCCGAAAAAGCTAGGGGATAACTGAATGAGTACAAACTCTGGCCCCACAACCAGCTCTGGCTCACAACCAGCTCTGGTCCCACAACCAGCTGGTCCCACAACCAGCTTTGGTCCCAAACCAGCTCACTGTGCAAATAGTTTGTCATACGATACTGTATACTTCGGACTATACACGCCGGATCAGTAAATTTGAAATATACGACGCTGTGTATTTCACGAATACACAACCGCACTTGCGTCACAGTTTACATAGGCAGCCATTAAAATGCAATGACCATGCAATAACCCGTTGTGCGCTTATTTCACTTGCAAATTTATTGGCCACAGCTAAAATACTCTTCTCATCTTACATGTACAGGCTAGTGTAGCCACACTATAGTAAGTGCTCCGGTTATAACTATGGCCGGTATGGGAGGGCCGGTTAATGCATACGTCAGGGGGTCACAACTGATTTTTTTTTCCCTCGGGGAATAAGTGGTCCGGTTAAACCGTACCTTGTCCTATAATCATACTTGTTTACAGATGCTGACATGGTCATTTTAACATCCTTTTAGCGAACAAAAGTCAAGCTGTAACCACTATCGGTCGACGAATGGAGCACTCCATATATATATATACTGGTTTCTCGAAGCTATCCCCTATCAAATTTTTTACCACAGCCACTTGCGAGCGTGAGTATATATGTATTGTACTGGAACATGATCGCATGTTAGCTGTATACTAAATTATGTATACAGCAGCATATTGCATTAATACAAATAAAAGATATGTACATTAGGATTAGAAGTAATTAGTTTCTACAATGTCAGATCCTTAGGCTAGTAAATATGATTTCGGGTTCTCCAGTAATCTCATCGAGGTGCCATCGTTTCCTTGCATGGTAACAGACATGCTATGATTCATTTACACGTAAATGCTTTGCTTCGTTATAAAACTGACCTATGCAAGTAGTTGGGAGTGAACCAGCCTTAGCATCCCAAGGTTGGGTCACGCCCAACTAGCGCAAATCACGTGATCGTCTATCGCCCCACGAACATGGCAACAGGTACTTTGTGTGATCTTAATGGATCTCGCGGGTATTGAGGCTGTGGTTTGTTGTGTATACGTCTTTTGACATCAAGCTTATTCAACTTTTCCATCTACCTATGCATGCAGGTCTTTACAGGCACTGCAGCATTTGTAATATTCAGTTCGAATATCCATCAGTATGAGCATATTAATAATTCTGATTAGCTAGCTAGCTGTAATTGTTAGTTATTATTCCTTCCGGGTCACATGCGCCTAGTTTTAATCTCACGTGAGGGAGTTGTTTCAAATTCTACCCCAAATTCGTCGACATAAACTATCTAGCAGCCACAGAGAGTTTGCTGCAACTCTTGAATCTAAATGGAATGAATCAAATGACGTAATTAAGTGATGTGGATGAACAATATATAAATCCAACAATTTCACATATGCAGTTTAATATGGACAGTGCCCACTACGATGTCAGTGAAGGTAACATGTACCTTGAAGTACCCACTGCAGAGGAGTCTGTAGAGGAGCTAGCATGTGAAAATATTGCATCCAGTAGTTCTGGCTCTGATTCTGATTCTGAATCAGATGTTCAGACTGAATCTGAATGTGAAGAATCAACAGTGACTAGTGAGTTAAACAAAGCTGAACTAGTATTATCTGGGGCAACGTCTAGACGTAGTGTCAAATCAGAGGAAACAAAATGCTTCACCTCTCCACATCCTGTAAAGGAAAAAGCCAAAGGAATGGCTGTTGTCGTTGCTCCATTATTGCTGTACTCTGATGATCTCAGTGGAAACGGCAGCAATCTATGAAATTTTGCACTATAATAAATTTTTATAGTACTTACCTGCAGCTGTTCTTGAGGTATTTCACGTTTTAGTGACAAACAAAAGGCTTTAGCTAGTTCCAACTTCGAGGGTGCCTATACGAATAGATATGCTAATTCGTCATTCATGGGTCAATAGGTTACCCAAAGTTACCTCATACATACTCCCCTGCAATACGAAACGTTTCCTGTGCCATTTTTGTCAACAGCTTATGCGTCTCCTGAACAGTAGCATTTAGATTAACTACTTGTTTCTATCCTGTGTGTCACTGGCCCGAAATTTCTTCATTACGAGAGTCTGCGGCGACACTACCGGTGTCGGAGCAGATTCTGTTCCCCCGCAGATTTCGTCCCCCCGGACATAATCTGCTAGCGGAAATTGACCCCCACGGACATGATCCGCTAGCAGATATTGTCCCCCCTTCCGCAGATATTGCCCCCCCCCCCCCCGGCCGGCCTCCAACCGATGCTTGGCCGTCCCGGTTTTTTTTTTGTTGGTGTCATGTCCTATAAGCCTCGCCCGCTTTTTGCATCGAGCCAGAAAGTTAAGTTTAGCACACACACACACACACCCTCCCCCCCCCCCCCCCCCCTTCAGTCCCGCAGTGCTATCAATCTGCCTTCCCGCCAGACGTCCTGGCTGCGGCCCTGAATATTGTCCCCTCTGCCCTTCTAAGTTGCACGTGGTGCGCTTTGCAGCTGCTATCAGCTATTAGCTTTCAGTAGTCAGCTAGCATTATGGATGAAGAGGAGTACGATGCCATTTTCAGCTTTCTGGAGTATGGTACTTAGCTACCCCTCTGCATGGCATCACAAGGACCTAAAGCAAGCCGCTCAAGTGTGTGGACTATGCATGCGGTCGATAGCGGCGTATACTGTACCTGCATGTCACCGGAATTTTGGTCCTGAAAATTTGCGTCCGGGCGGACCAAAATTTCCAACGAATTTTGGTCCGCCGGGACCGATATTACCGGAAATAATGGTCCGTGTTGGAAATATTGGACCATTAACTGGCGCATATATGTATGTACCAAAATTTCCAGCCGTGAGTTGTTTTACCGGAAATAATGGTCTGCCATGGAAAGTGTCAATGCAAGTACATGCAAATATTATTGATACATTCATCACATGAAACCAGAGTAATAACAGAATATGAAACCAGAATACAATAGATTAACGTTGAGTACTAAACTGATCAGCTTATTTACAACCACAGAACCATGGCACAGTGTGTCTCAAAAATTTCCTATCCACTCGGACGCAGTTCAAATGATACCACTCTCTGCACTTTGAACATTGAATCATTAATTTTTCTACCATCATTAGGCATCCTGCAAGAGCAGAATATTTAAAACACCTCTTGACGCACCACCTGTGATCTTTGTCGTCGTACAGCTGATGGAAATGGCAAAATATTTCCTTGCTCTAGTCCCTCTATTAAGTGCTGTCTCATTGTGGATTGGACAAACTTAACGGATGAAGGATCTTTGCCAAAGCAAATTTCACAGGCAAAGGCTATTGCAAATAAACCACAGTCCTGCGAACCCTTCTTGTACTGAACATTCACGTACTGTACTGTGATTCGCTTTCCGCAGAATGCATTATATCTGCAATAATTTGTTTCAAAGTTTCTGTTAATGTGCTATTCAAGCTATCATATACATTTATGGTGTCTGGAATGCTTGAAGCAGCAGATACTGTTATCCAGTGGTTGTTCTGATATTCAGGCATTGTACAAAGTCTAGGTTTCTTTGCACATCAAAGGTATTTGTTTTCTGAAGAATTGGGTTTTGAAGGCCAGATATATGAGGATGACTTTGTTTAAGAAGCAGTTGAGCTGCATGTACTATATTGTCCGTTAACCATCCATTATTCGACAATACCACTTTGTCCTCCTTATGCAACACAGATTCTCCTACTTTTATCCATACAGAATCATTTTGGGCATCATCTTCACTGGCACTTAGATTTACAACTTCTTGTGGTTTTGCTGTTTCCATATTACAACAACTTTTACCTGGATGGCAATAGTGTCCACAGCATGAATGATTTAACTTGCACAGACATCTTTTAGTAGCACAACGTGTTTTGCAGGAGCAAAATAGTAAGACAGGAGATTCAGCATCTTTTAGGGGGAGTAGGTCTTTAGGCTCAATATCACTTGTGGTGGGTTGGTCATCAGGTTTAGCATGACTGATGGTTTGTGTGCCATCACATCCAACATCACTGGGTGCGGTTAAGCCATCATGCTCAACATCACTGGTGGTAAGTGTGTCATCACACCCAATATCACTGGGTGTGAGTAGGCCATCATGCTCAGCATCACTGGGGGTGGATGGGTCATCACATTCAATACCACTGCAGATGGATGTGTCATCAGGCTTAACACCACTGGTTGATGGATCATCAGATATCACTTTGCTGGAGGCTTGCTTGTTATCAAATGAAGTACTTCCTTGGAGCATATTGCTGTGGCACATCTTAAGGTGACCTCCAGTAGCTCGAATTAGAGTGCCATCTTTGCTGATCAGTTCATATACTCCATGTGGCATCTTCTTAACAACTCTGCGAGGGCCATCAAATCGGTCTTGTAGTTTACCACCTTTCTTTTCTTTCTTCTAAAATTCTTCTTCATCAATAGCGCTCCTACTTAAAAGCAATCTGGCTTGGCATGTTTTGAGTCATACTTTTGCTTTTGTTTCGTTTGAGCATCAAGAATGTGCTTTTTTGCATCTTCCAAAATGACCTGATGTTTGTGTTGAACTGCTACAATATCTGGATCATTCAACACTTGATATACTTGTGATGCAATTCATCACCCGATTCCTTCTGTAGGTCTGATATCAATAGGTAAAATTGCTTGACTACCAAACATTAATTGAAATGGTGTATATGTGCTTGACTCATGTCTTGATGTATTGTATGCAAAAGTACAAGTGTCTAGGTAGGAGCTCCACACTGTTTGTTTGGTTGAAACAAACTTTGCCAGCATGATTTGCAGTGTCTGATTGTAACGTTCATCCAGACCATTTGCCTGTGAGTAATGTTAATCAAGGTTTCATGACATGTAGTATAGCTTTAGACACCTACCTGAGGATGGTATGGTGTAGCCGCTCTTCACTCCAAGAATCTCAGCCAGCTTGTCATTCAATTTATTGCAAAACTCTGAACCATTATCAGAGAGTATAACTCTGGGTAATCCCATTCTCATGAAGATCTGCACAAGAATACATGATTATATATGCACAGCACAAAATGGCAGACATTTGCTGAAATAACACCTATACGTGCATACCACACTGCTACATTATGCACATCAGTACATCTAGGCAATACTAATGCTAAACAATATAAACACTAAAGTGTAATGAATTGCAGCATATAAATCATTAGTTCATACATGCCATGCATACCTTAAAAAGGCAGTTTGCAACAGTAGTTGCTGTTTTGTCTGGTGTTGGAATGGCCTCGACCCACTTTGTGAAATAGTCACTAATTGTCAGAATATATTTACTTCCATCTTCTCCAGGTGGGCTAACAGGACCAATGAAATCAATCCCTATCATGTACCATCGGGATTTCACGGGAATTGGGTGAAGTCCAGGCACGCCACAAGTGAGTTTTCTGTTCATTCGCTGGCAAATGTCACATGTTCGTATCTATAAAATATGACCATATGATTATAATGCTGACTATTATAGATTTAACATTTGAGTGATGTCAAGCATTGTCTAAGGCAAGTATGTTGGACAATCAATTTTTAGTGTGGTTACTTTTTAAAATGCATACTCTACTATACTAGTCACAGTCACAAATTGAGGTTGCTCCTCTGGCAGTATAATGTAATTATTGAACTGTAACCTACCATTTCAGTGCATTCTTTCACCATTCCATGCCACATGACACGTTCCTTTATCCTATGTAGCGTCCTAGTTCTTTCCATGTGGCCTGAAGTTGGATGAACGTGACAGGCTAGCAGAAATAGTCTCCTTTCCTCTGGACTTTGAACATAGCGAAGAAATGTGGGCTCCTGATGGAAAATAAACGCTATTCAAAAGTGGGTTTCAAACCGCACCACCACGTCATGCTAGGCTTCCCACGTAGCTCCAAATACATCAATAGGGCGCACCATCACGTCATGCTAGGCTTTCCACGTAGCTCCAAATACATCAACAGGGCGTTGATACGTACCTTTCCTTTTAACTTCTGCTTGTATATCAGGTCGCCGTTTGTGGAAATAAAAAACTTTAACGCCTTTTTTCGTACTTATTTGTGGAAAGGTACGTAAAGACGTCGCGGATTAGATCCTCGCTCAGGTCATCCACAATGTCGCTCTCCATTTCTTTCTTCAACTGTTTTTTCGGACACGTGGCCTAATAATCACTTCACGGATCATTTATTCCAGATTCGGACCATTTTTTCCAGGAAATTATGGTCCGCCCGGACCAATATTTCCTGAAAATTTTGGTCCGGGACCAAAATTTCTGGCGGACCTAATTTACCGTAACATACCGCAAAAAGGATAAAGAAAGAGGGAAAATTGAATATCTTCAAGTTCCTAGAGGCGTAAAAGAAATAGAACGAATCCTTCATTCATGCCATTCATCCAAAGAAAGTGAGTACGACTGCAGTGCACGTATATGCGTACGCACGTATATACGTGCGCATCGGGGCTCGGTTATCGAATTAGTACTTCATGATCGAAACCAACTATTTACAGCTTATGCATTAGTCTTGGTCTTTACGCAAGCTGATTTTATACAATGCACACGTGTAAACGGTTGGTAGATCACCAACGTCGATAACCAAGCGCCCGAAAAGTGTCCGAGGATTAACACTGACTCAAGCTAGGATCGATCCAATAATCATAATAGCGCTTTTTATATATAGGTGGACACCTGGGAAGGGAGAAAATAAAGGTTTCATCGAGGTTCTTCTGGAAGACGCAGATGAAAGATGTATACATGTAGGTGCATGAGTTCGTTAAGACGTGCGATGTTTGCCAAAGCACCAATGGTATCAAGTTTATGAAGACCGTAGCCCCTCTGCATCTCATATAGCTATACAACCTAGTGTTTGGCATCAAGTTAGTTGCAATCAAGACTACCTTAAGTTAATGCATTGTATCAATTTAGGTTGGAATTAACCTGATTGGTCCTCTCCCAAAAACTGAACGAGGCAATTGTTACATCATCACCTTAGTTGATTACTTTAAGTGGCCTGAGGCTGAGCCTATAGCTGACAAGACTGCAAGAACAGTTGCTGAGTTTCTGTATAAGATTATATGCAGGCAAATGTATATGAATTATTAATTCAGTTTACATATAAGGCTATAAGCATATAAGCATATCATAACATGTAACTTCTTTACAGGCATGGTTGCACCAATGTCACCATATCAGATCAAGGACGAACAGAGTCAAAGCAGTGTATGTATTAAAACCGGTGTATGTATTAAAAAAAAAAAAAGTTTTCATTTATACATAGCACACAGTCTGGAGCACCAGTCTTTGTAGTAGAGAAAACATGGACATCTCCTTGCTTTGTATTTGCTGCCGTACATGTACTAAAAAATGTTTTTTATAAACTTCTTTTCATATGAAAAACGAAACCAAGGAAAGAGGAAGGTGGATCCGTACTGCCATCCTGGGAACCACATATTTCATTTATTGTGCGGCAAATGAATTTCACATATTTGATAAGTCTGCTTGCTACGATCGATGTTCCAAATATGAGGGAATTGTTTTGATACATATTGTCTATTTGCGCCCGTGTGCACAGGTGTGCATACTGTACGTACAGTGTGTACAGGTGTGCACACTTTATTTACACCTTCATATCTTTAACAGTTGCTGGATTCCTGTAGCAGATTTTACATCATTTTAAAGATGGGTCTTTGCAGAATGTGGGGAAATATAGAACATAAAAAACTGCACTTAAAACTCATAGTTTTTTTGGCCAGAAAAGCAATCAAAAATTCGTACGCACGTGACATTTAAAAACAAATATGGAGGTACTGTGAGTCTGTAGTTCAACGAGAGAGGCCAGAGTTCTTAGGACCCGCCCAGTGTCCACTTGCGCTTGGTTACCAAATGGCGTGTTAACGAAATCAATTAGCCCACTGTTGGTGCTAACAACGCAGCTCTGACTCACGAACGCGGGGCGACAGTCAGCTAGGGGCTGCAAACAGATTTAAAAAAACTCTAGGACGTGGCAGGGCAGTCAGTTAAAGGAACTGCAAACAGGTTCACAAGCTGTGGGGACTGCAAGCAGATTAAAATACTAGAGGACTTGGCAGGGCATAAAGTAGTGTAGTGCACATTGGTTCACAAGCTGTAGAACGTGGCAGGGCAGTCAGCCAGGGACTGCAAACAGGTATACAAGCTATAGAACATGGCAGGCCATAAATAGGAGCCATTGAGAGGACAGAGCAAGCAGTTCTTTCTGTCTTGTACATGTGTATGTGGGTAAGTATTTGCTGTTTGATGACAACGAAAGGCCAGCTAGCTCATTCAGTGTTTCAATGGTGGAATACTGCATCTTCAAGGGCTATCTTATGTACATGTTATGCCATTCAATGCTTGAGCAAATAGTAACAATTAAGGTCTGTAACCATGCTGCCATGTGCAGTATTAAAGTGTGCACAAGTGTACACACTGTATTTTCAAACTCAACAGAAAAAATAAAAAAGAACTGATTAAATTGATTTCATATACAAGTAATAGAACGTACTGTCCTCTATCAGGAACATATTTCAAGTACACAAAATGCATTATGGGTGTGGTGCATTTTACAGTGTGCACACCTGTACACAATTTAAAAAGCCAGGCCCGAGACACTGCTAGTGAAATACATGGAATTTCCTTACATTGCATTGGAATAGTAAAACTTATGTATGAACTTACTACCCACTTTCATTTGCAGTCCACTAACTTTGACATGTGCCTTTTAGTGACAAAATTTTTGTAATAAAGCAGTAACTGAAGCTGCTCCATTATCATAGATTAAGCAGTATATTTCAGGACCAGAATTCTACTACACATCAGTGCATCACTGGGGAATAATATACATCAATTTTACAGCCACTGAGTTTAATGTGGGGTAATAATGATTCGAATTGTAAATAAGGTAAAGCATGCACGCGTGTGCACACTTTCCGAAGCAAATAGACAATATATGTGCACATTTTTGATACAAAAAAAACTTCCTGGGTGTGTATTTCATTGCCGCGTGTTGATTGCTTTTAACGTTGAAGTCTCTGAAAATGGACTCTTGAGATCAGCGTATTGTTTGAATGGTAAGACTAAGTTAACGAGAAATAGTGTTGCTAATCACCTCTCACTATTTGCACCTGTTTGGCATGTCCCAAGTGTTCCCGTTGAGCAACCGAAACTGGCACAACGGAGCACGGTAGAAAAAGGTATGTCATTTCTTGTTTTGCAAAGTGCTGCTATACTCGTCCATTTGTCTAAAGTTGTTCGTGTAACTGGCTACATGTTGGCGAATCCGGACACTTTGAGAAGTCGGGTATTATCAGACAGTTTCATCATGATTTGTTGCTGACAGGTCCGGTAAGCGTTTAACCTCCTTACCTTTCCCAACTGTTCACAATTTGCTAGATCAAACGTGACTAGAAAGGTAAGCGTTGCCAATTTCGTTTTCATTTCAATGTCCCTGTTGTATCAACACGACAGTACGCAAGGATACATATGCGGTGAGTTAAATAATTTTGACGATAAGAATTCACAGTTGTTGTTCTGTACAGGCGACTTGGAACGAAGTTATGCTGAATGCCACCTCGGACTGTTAGTTTGTTGTTCTGTTGTACTTGTGCAAATTATTAAAATTTCAATTGGATTCTAAATTGGATCAGGAACGAGGGATGGGAATTGGACATATACACGGAATATGAAGCGCTTAGTATACGGTGACCAACAAGGTAGCCACAAAGTGAATTCAAAGGCTTGCTACGGTCACGTGATCGGTTATATTTCAATATACGCACCTGTGTATATGGTTCTATATGCAGGTGCGTATATTTGAGGAATATACGCTATAGAATACATGCACAATCGTATAACAAATCATTTGCACAGTGCAGCTCTGGTCCGGCCAGCCACAACCAGCTCTGGCACCACAACTAGCTCTGGTCCCACAACCAGCCCTGGGCCACAACCAGCTCTGGTTCCACAACCAGCCCTGGCGCACAACCAGCTCTGGTCCCACAACCAGCCCTGGCCCACAACCAGCCCTGGCCCACAACCAGCTCTGGTTGTACAACCAGATGCACACAACCATGCAGCTGGCCCCAGCTAGCCCTCAGCGGCTCTAAAACATTTCTTAAGGATGATAACAAATATTATAAATTATTGTGCTTTTTTTTTCTGTGCATGTGCATATAGTTGTGTGTTTGTGTGTGTGCGTGTGTGCATGTGTGTGTGCATGGTGTGTGCGTGCGTGTGTCTGTGTGTGTGTGTGTGGCAAGGAATTAATGGACAAACTTATGTATTTTCACTTGATGGATTCGTATAATTATCACCATTGATTGCATGCTGTATGTGGGGGCGTGTCACTAGGTCAGGTCAAGGCGGGAGGGTATAAAGTACAGTCAACTGTGAGCTTTGAACAATTCCATAGTTTTAGACTCTTTATTTTGAATGCAATAACGTGCATATACACTATTAAGGAAAGCATTTCTCTCAAGACAGCGTTGTGTCGTATTCCTGTGTACCATACAAAAAAGTCGAATATTCGTACTTTATGTGCTCAAAAAACTAGTAAGATTATAACAGAGCCACTTTGAAATGTATCTTGATATATAGAACAATGTGAGCACGTAATGTTGGATGGTATGGAAAGTCTCGAAAAACTTCCTGACGCGAACACTTTGAATCAGACAAATAACAGCCTCCCGCACCAAATGCACATGCGTACAATAGAAATACCTCCCCGCAGAGTAAAAAAAAATTGTCTACATCTGAATTAGGTACGTATGTGTACAGAAAGGGTCAGTCTACATGCCTAGACTCTCCATGATGCTGAGTTTCATTTTGGTTGTGCAAAAAGTGGCTCCAAACAATGCACTAAGATAATGAGTTTAATTCATGACGCCAATATTACGCATTCTTCTAATTATACCCTTTTTGACCCACTCGGTGAGCTGTGCGGTATAAAACCAGCGTTAAGATATTAGTTTTGTTGAACTTGCTTGTTCGATCGTATTAAGACTTCAAATGGCAGCGAAAATCTTCATTCTTCTTGCCTTACTAGCGTTGAGTTACGCGTCTGAGCTGACGCCTAAATCCCTGGCTGACAGTTGCGGTCAATACTGTAATTCCGTCGGTAAAGGGGACGGAGTGATTATTGGAACAGCACCATTCTGCGGTGGCGATTGTTCAAATGATTGTCGAGGCGGCAGACACTGCTCTATTGGTACCCTTGCGTGGTCCGACTACGGTCAAGGTTGCTGGACAGGTAACAAAGTCTGCTGCTGTGGTAAGTTTTGACTCAACGTTAATGAAAAGTGTTCATGAACACTGTCTTAATCATTCTTGCAGCACAGTAAAGTTCAACAACTGACGCAGCACAAGAATGCTCAAACTGTTGATATACCGCGCCTACCATGTATAGATGCATACAATGCTCTAACTTTTGTTAATGGCAGATATAAAAAAGGGCGCAGACTGCTGAATTTTTAACCAGCCAACCGGCCAAATACGGCGTCTGTGAACGTAATTTAGTTATCACCGGCACCGTAATTGGCGCACTGTCATTTACACCTATACCAATATATAAGCAGGTTCTAATTCCGGATTTTGTCTAGCAGACAACATGCGATGTTCGACCGCGTGCATGTGTGCTGTCGACCCTGCCTTTGGTCTCCTCATCACAAGCATGCAACGGCCACCAGTGCATGATACATGAAAATATCCTTTAAAACCCCAATTTTATTCATTTATAAACATACTGCCAAAGGCTTTTTATTTAAAAAAAAAAACAATCAAACAGGCATGTAGTGCAAACTTGCACAATGACCTATATGTCTGACAGCGTTTTCTGGTGTTATAACACCAAACACACATGCTTTGACCCTCCATACACTTGGTGATGAGGTGTGGTCCAGGGAGCTGGCGCGCTCAGGCCCCAGGGTGTCCGAATTACAGCGTTTGCGTGGACCACGCTCATCTTCTGTCACTGAACGTTGACACGTGCAGTAATCAGTTGTATCACTCTCAAACGAAAAGCCTTGTGTGCCAATAATTTATTCATGCTTGCGCAATTCATGTTTAAGCGATATTCCTGTTTTTTTTTTTTAAATTTTTAAAGCAACTAATATTGTTTGGATGGCCGTACGATTAAGACGAAACAGGGAGGTGGAGAGGAAAACATGCTACACACATTAAATTCTTGACCTCAGAAAAATGTTACAGACAAGACAAAAGTACAACGATATCACAATATACGTGTTTTAACATAATGGGCCCCCCTCCCACCCTCCCCGTACGGGCGATATAGTCGGGGATTTGACAATATTTGACATGCGTGCACCGTGTTAGGTTTGGGCGATTTGACATGATGGGGGGGGGGGGGGGGGGGATTTACATTCTCACAATGAATGTCTATTTGTATAAACTATTTTTAACACGCGGTCCATGAAATTTTGATACAAAAAGTGCGCAAATGCCTCAAACAAAATGTTGTACGATAAATTGATCCTTTGGATGACGGTACACGTTGCTTCTACATTAGCAGGTCTTGTGGTTGAGGCATGCTACGTCGTCAAAGACAGCGGGTCGAGCTCGTTCCTTAAAATGTACACTTTTTTTCCGGACATGATCGCGAGTAACTAATATAATCAGGTTGTTCATTCCTATGTCTAATAGTCAATATATAACCCTTGATCTCTGAACATGTCTGCAGCCAGCAGAAACTCGAAGAGAAGCAGAAACGTCGTTCCCAGACCATGGAATTGGGCACCGCCACCATCTATTCAATCTATTTGTACATAAACGTGGTATATACGGTATTATGGTAAAGTAAGCCATTTTATTCTTTTCCTTTCTTCTTCCATATTACTAAGAAAATCTGGATGTAAGGCCTTTTATGTGACCCCCAGGCATGATTTTAGCTAAACAGGCCTGTAATTTTTGATCGTTACGTCATAGAGACAGAAGAGACCCTTCTGTTTCCTGAGACAATCCTTGCGCTTTATAAACATGCAATATGCGCAGAATACTCCCTCTTGGTTGCTTGCATGTTTAATGATAGCAATTTTCAGCGAACAGTATTACCATACATCGATAAATTGATCGTAGTATAGCGCTCAAGAGTTGAAACAGCACGGTCTGTATATAGAAGCAACACTTAGCCTGTAATATGTCCCTAATTTTTATCCTTGTCAAGACACAACAACCAAGTGTATAACATACGCTAGTTACATCCGGTTGTTAACCGCTTGATGCATGGCGATAGTCAACACCTTTTCCGATTGAAAGTGTTCACTAGAAAATATGAAAAGTTAATTTATGTGCTCTACGATCCACAAACTGTCAGCCGGTATAATAAAAACAGCGTTTCTATGACAAGAATAAGTGACTTAAAAGCGTAGCTAAAAAAGAGTACCGTTTGCGTCGTTACCGCTAAAATTCTAGGAGGTAATCGTGTTTGCCAGCATCTGTAGGACGCACTGATCACTTGTAAGGAAATTTGAAAACAGATTCAGCACCAGCGATCAATGAGCTTTAAGAGCATATGCATTTGTATACATGGGTACAACATAGGCTACATGTACAGCATATCAAGTTTGTCATTTTTCGTAGTTGCAGGTGTGATTTTTGGTTCCTGTGAGCCAGCACTGCATTACTTTTGCATATAGGTATAGACCTGTGACCAAGTTACATGAAAAAATGATGTCATTTACGTAAGCCGCCATCTTGGTTGCACAGCTGGCGTAAGACCAAATGGGATGACGACTAATTCCGCTTCCGTTGTCTTTCAAAACTTGGACCCTGATGCTAAGGCACGATACGTCAGCACTATTGCCATCATTAACGGTTGATTTTGATTTGATTTTGATTTTGGGATCCGAAGAGAAGTGCAAATAAGTCACAACCTGAGCGGAAAGTATATACTCATAGTGGTATATACCCTCAATTAATTTACCCATGCATTGTGGTAATAAATAGCCTCATTCAGAAGTTGCTATTAAGCATACCAGCTTATACTCGATAAACGAGCGCTTGGCCTGTATAGGCGGGTGCTGTCAAAACGCATAATAATACGCAAACGAATGCAAAACCCCTGATGAGTAGCGAGGCGCATTGCCTCACGAAACGCGTAGGGTTTGATGTAGTGGCTATTAAGTCAGAGCATTTACAATTTTGCATTTGTCCACATCCATTAAAGTTGATGGAGTCTCAAAAAAGCTTGGCTGACGTCATGTCGGACAATGAAGGTAAAGGGCTATCAAGTTCTGAAGAAGAAGAAGAGAGCAATCTGCCCTCAAAAAAGGAGAAATATTGGTAAGACAACTACTAAAATCGATAACTGATTGTCCCATCTCTATATCCATACATGGATAAAGCTAAGGAGGTTGAATGGGAACTGGCAAGAAGTCTCTCCACAGGGGAAAAAAAGCGTCAAATCATTTAGAATCATTTAGAAATCTTTGCGCGATTGAACAGAGAATCACACAAAAATCAATAAAGCGTATGATTTTTGCGTGATCCTCTGATCAATCACACAAACTTTTCTAAATGATTCTAAATGATTCGAAGCTTTTTTTCCCTGTGCTCCCCTACTCCAGGCCAAACTCCCAAAGCCCCCATGAAGATGACTAAAAGGAGACTATACGGGCCCTCAATTGCCGCGTTCAATTTTACTCGATTGAGCCGCTCCCCCTATTCCCATTGCCAGGGTGCTGTTCAAGAGCTATTTTCCTCCTTAAAGGAGGAAACTAATAAAAGAGAACGGTAACCAATCTGGGTTTAACTCGTCATACAGGTCAGCGGGCTTTCCCGATACAAAGTGCATGGAACATACTCGATATTTGCTAGCGTCGTCTTTACAATGTCTTGCCTTGAAAGAGCAGCATGGAACATAGCCTTTCAAAGTTTGGGGGAGCTTATTGACCAAGGGGGAGGGACATTCCCCTCCCACAAGGAGGGGTTTTGGGGGAGCGTTGTAAGCTCACCGGACCCAATGGGGTCTGGGGCGAAGCCCCGGCCACTTTAACTTTTCCGTATTTGTTGCTAGTGTAGTGACCCCTGACTCAGCAAGTAAGAAAGACAATGATAGTACAACAGGTACAACATTTATACACACATCGCACAACATATTGGTCAGAGTCCGTCAGACAGTCAGAGTCCGTCAGACAGTCACATGTTTTCTAGCGCCAGCCTGGGACACTACATTGCATCCTCTTCAATTAGATGTGTCCACACATCTGGAAGAGTAATCGGGTTCCCATGACGTTCAGGTAATTTTGCTTTCCTCGGGGATCGTCGAAGCCCTGCTGGCACTGCAACTCAGTGGTTATTGCCTCAGGTGCATGGTATCGGGAGGGCTGCATTTGGTGGTACGGCATGTTGGTGGAGAGCATCAATCACAGGTGGTGGAGGAAGAACTGCAATTGGTGGTTGGTTGACCTCCACTGTATCTTGCGGGATGATGACAGGTTGGTCCATCTCAGTGAATTCAAGCTCTTCCTCTTCATTTTCCTCTGCGGTGTCTCCACTGTGCTCCATATGCTCTTCCTGATTCACCGGGCCACCCTGTCAGCAATTGGTACATTGCCTAGAGGTGCTGGCTTGAGGTGATTAAAATGAACAACACTTTTCCATCGTGGTCGAGCACAATCCACAATACGATGCACACTTGGTGAAATAGCCTTCACCACCTCTAAGGCCTCCGCCATGGTTTGTGCATGCGACTTGCCTCTTGGTACTGCAGGGGAGTGAAGAAGAACGAGATTACCAACGCCATAGGGGCTACCTCTCATGCACACCACGATCATATACGTCTTTTTGACGGGCCTGCTTTCAGTTGCTGAACATGCTTAATCACAGCCTGGTAAGATCTTTGAAGATGGCCCTTGAGAAATTTGGTATACTGAGTAACTGAATCATGTGATGCAACGGGTAGCGAATACAGAACGTCCTCAGGGAGACGGGGTGTTGCGCCCAAACATGAGCTGAGATGGTGTGGTTCCTGGACACTTGTTCTATATGCCAGAAGTAGCGTTGGGAGAGAAAGGTCCCAGTCATATTCATCAGCCATTGTAGTGCTGAGCATCTCCAGTATGGTCCTATTAAATCTCTCCACAATCCATCAGACTGAGGGTGATAGGGTGTTGTTCATTACAAGAAGGGGACATATTTCTTGTATCACTTTCACTTCAAAATTCTTTCCTTGATCTGGATGAATTGAATGAGGCACACCGAACCGGCAGACAAATTCCCTAACCAACACCTTAGCTATACACAATGCCTCCACTTCTGGTATTGGGTATATGCCTCTTTCCATTTTGTGAAATAGTCACCAATCACAAGTATATAGCAATTACCTCGAGGTGTTTCAGGTAGGGGACCCATTATATCCATCGCTATCCTCTCCAAAGGTCGACTTGCATGGCTGTCTTCAAGAGGTGCTGTATTCCTCGGAGGGGACTTTCTGGAGTTACATCCAATACAGTTAGAGCACCATGCACTTCACAACATCACGTTTCTATCCAGGCCAATAAAACCGCCTACGAATCTTCTCCAAGTACAGTCATCTGTGAGCTTTGAACAATCGCATAGTTTTAGACTCTTTATTTTGAATGCAATAACGTGCATGCATATACATGTATATGTTACGGCCCGATTTAAAACCCGACCCGCTTTAAAGCCGGTCGCCCGCTTTAAAGCCGGGTTGACCCGCTTTCAAGCCGGTCAACCGGCTTTAAAACCAGTCAACCGGATTTACAACCCATATGCAAAACTGACCCGCTTTAAAGCGGGTCGACCGGATTCAGAACATTTGTTTGTTTATGTACACATATCTGATACAAATGAGCTACAATGCAAATTGGCTCAGGGAGTGATATATTAACTGTACCAACAATACCTATGCAAGTAAGCCGCTGTCGGAGCAGATTCTGTCTCCCCCGCAGCTTTTGTCACCCCGGACATAGCGGAAATTATCCCCTACGGATATAATCCGCTAGCAGATATTGTCCCCCTTCCACAGATATTGCCCCCCCCCCCCCCCCCCCCCCCACTCCAACGATGCTTGGCCGTCCCGGCACTTTTTTGTTGGTGTCAGGTCCTATAAGCCCCGCCCATTTATTTGCATCGAGCCAGAAAGTTTTGCACACACCCTCCGGCCCCCTCCACCTTTCCCCCTTCAGTCCCGCAGTGCTATCAATCTACCGCCCCGCCAGACGTCCTGGCTGCGGCCCTGAATATTGCCCCTCCGCCTTTCTAACGAAACGCTCACACGCAGAATTTCTAAAAAGCCACGTGTGTGATAAAATTAATTGACCGGTTTTAAAGCCCGTCGACCGGCTTGGGAGCGGGTCAACCGGCTTTAAATTGGGTCGACCGGCTTTAAAGCGGGTCAAAAGTTTTAAATCGGGCCGTAACATATACACTATTAAGGAAAATTCCAGTTTACCATACAAAAGTCGAATATTTGTACTTATTGTGCTCAAAAACCTAGTAAGATTATAACAAAGCCACTTTGAAATGTATCTTAATATACAGAACAATGTCAGCACGTAATGTCGGGTGGTTGTGGAAAGTCTCGAAAAACTTCCTGACGCGAACACTTTGAATCAGGCAAATAATAGTATCCCGCAACAATTGCACATGCGTACAATAGAAACACCTCCCCGTAGAGTTAAAAAAAAAAACTGTCTGCATCTGAATTAGGTACGTATGTGTACAGAAAGGGTCTGTCTACATGCCTAGACTCTCCATGTTGCTGAGTTTCATTTTGGTTGTGCAAAAAGTGGCTCCAAACAATGCACTAAGATAATGAGTTTAATGCATGACGCCATTATTACGCATTCTTCTAATTATACCCTTTTTGACCCACTCGGTGAGCTGTGCGGTATAAAACGAGCGTTAAGATATTAGTTTTGTTGAACTTGCTTGTTCGATCGTATTAAGACTTCAAATGGCAGCGAAAATCTTCATTCTTCTTGCCTTACTAGCGTTGAGTTACGCGTCTGAGCTGACGCCTAAATCCCTGGCTGACAGTTGCGGTCAATACTGTAATTCCGTCGGTAAAGGGGACGGAGTGATTATTGGAACAGCACCATTCTGCGGTGGCGATTGTTCAAATGATTGTCGAGGCGGCAGACACTGCTCTATTGGTACCCTTGCGTGGTCCGACTACGGTCAAGGTTGCTGGACAGGTAACAAAGTCTGCTGCTGTGGTAAGTTTTGACCCAACGTTAATGGAAAGTGTTCATGAACACTGTTTTAATAATTCTTGCAGCACAGTAAAGTTCAACAACTGTCGCAGCACAAGAATGCTCAAACTGTTGATATACCGCGCCTACCATGTATAGATGTATTCAATGCTCTAACTTTTATTAATGGCAGATATTAAAAAGGGCGCAGACTGCTGAATTTTTAACCGGCCAACCGGCCAAATACGGCGTCTGTAAACGTAATTTAGTTATCACCGGTACCGTAATCGGCGCACTGTCATTTACACCTATACCATAAAATATGAACTTACAAGCAGGCTCTAATTCCGGACGATAGTTTGTCTAGTCTGCAGACAACATGCAATGTTCGACCGCGTGCATGTGTGCTGTCGACCCTGCCTTTGGTCTCCTCATCACAAGCATGCAACGGCCACCAGTGCAGGATACATGAAAATAAAACCCCAGTTTTATTCATTCAAAAACATACTGCCAAAGGCTTTTTAATTAAAAAAAAAAAAAACTAACAGGCATGTAATGCAAACTTGCACAATGAACAATATGTCTGACAGCGTTTTCTGGTGTTATAACACCAAACACACATGCTTTGACCCTCCCTAAACTTGGTGATGAGGTGTAGTCCAGGGAGCTGGCTCAGGCCCCAGGGTGTCCGAATTACAGCGTTTGCGTGGACCACGCTCATCTTCTGTCACTGAGCGTTGACACGTGCAGTAATCAGTTGTATCACTCTCAAACGAAAAGCCTTGTGTGTCGATAATTTATTCATGCTTGCGCTATTCATGTTTAAGCGTTATTCCTGTTTTTTTATTTTTATTTTTTAAAGCAACTAATATTGTTTGGATGGCCGTACAATTAAGACGAAACAGGGAGGTGGAGAGAAAAACATGCTACACACATTAAATTCTTGACCTCAGAAAAATGTTACAGACAAGACAAAAGTACAACGATATCACATTTAACATAATGGGCCCCCCTCCCACCCTCCCCGTACGGGCGATATAGTCGGGGATTTGACAATATTTGACATGCGCGCACCGTGTAAGGTTGGAGCGATTTGACATGATGGGGGGGGGGGGGATTTACATTCTCACAATGAATGTCTATTTGTATAAACTATTTTTAACATGCGGTCCATGAAATTTTGATACAAAAAGTGCGCAAATGCCTCAAACAGAGTGTAGTCGCTAGTTGATATTTGCATACTGTACGATAAATTGATCCTTTGGATGAAGGTACACGTTGTTTCTACATTAGCAGGTCTTGTGGTTGAGGCGCGCTACGTCGTCAAAGACAGCGGGTCGAGCTCGTTCCTTAAAATTGTACACTTGTTTACGTTTTCCGGACATGATCGCGAGTAACTAATATAATCAGGTTGTTTATTCCTATGTCTAATAGTCAATATATAACCCTTGACCTCTGAACATGTCTGCAGCCAGCAGAAACTCGATGAGAAGCAGAAACGTCGTTCTCAGACCATGGAATTGGGCACCGCCACCATCTATTCCATCTATTTGTACATAAACGTGGTATATACGGTATTATGGTTAAGTAATCCATTTTATTCTTTTCCTTTCTTCTTCCATATCGGAAGTCTTCCATATAGGTTTTGACCCCGACTATGAATTTAATTAAAATCACGCGACCCTACCGTAGCTTCGCTCCCGACGATCGGATCGTCTAACTTGTTGCGGCAATCGATCTAGAAGTCAAAACTGAGTAGTTTCGTTTTTGTTTCACGTCGTAGAACCGCGTGGTTGTCGAGAACGAAAAATACTGCCGTCCTCGTTCCCCTTCCAAAAATAATGGGCGGGTCGTCTGCTTCTGCTTCTTCTTCTTCTTCTTCTTCTTGAGAACTCATAACTCGGGACAGGAACACTTTTAAGCAATGAAAATTGCACCAATAGCTTTAGAATTTGCTGGAGGACTCGCTTTGATACAAAAACGCCTAAAAGCCTATATACGGTCTTACCAATTCTAATTAAGCAAAGGTACCTAGAAAATTTTCACAATACGTCTGGATGGAATTAAATGAAAGGGGGGAAACCTGCGATGCAACAGTGATTTGGGTGTTAAAAAAATTAAGGAAACAAGTAAATAAAAACGTTCTCTCTGAGAAAGTTGGTGGGATATAGGTTTTTCAGGCAAGTAGTATACCGGTGTAAAAAGCAAGGAAACAAGTTTCATCAGAAGGGAAAATGTAATAGTCCTATATTTAGCACAGAAACAGCATATGCCTTAGTCGAAGTGCGCTAAATATAGGACTATTACATTTTCCCTTCTGATGAAACTTGTTTCCTTGCTTTTTACACCGGTATACTACTTGTCTGAAAAACCTATATCCCACCAACTTTCTCAGAGAGAATGTTTTTATTTACTTGTTACTAAGAAAATCTGGATGTAAGGCCTTTTATGTGATCCCCAGGCATGATTTTAGCTAAACAGGCCTGAATGTTTTATTCGTTACATCATAGAGACAGAAGAGACCCTTCTGTTTCCTGGGACAATCCTTGCGCTTTATAAACATGCAATATGCGCAGAATACTCCCTCTTGGTTACTTGCATATTTAATGACTGATAGCAATTTTCAGCACAGTATTACCAATCCGCCATCGATATATTGATCGTAGTATAGCGCTTAGATCTCAGCGAGTTGAAACAGCATGGGTCTGTATATAGAAGCAACACATAGCCTGTAATATATCCCTAATGTTTTATCCATGTCAAGACACAATAACCAAATGTATAACACACGCTAGTTACATCCGGTTGTTAACCGCTTGATGCATGGCGATAGTCAACACCTTTTCCGATTGAAAGTGTTCACTAGAAAATATGAAAAGTTAATTTATGTGCTCTACGATCCACAAACTGTCAGGCATAATAAAAAAGCGTTAATAAGTGACTTAAAATGGTAGCTAAAAAAGAGTACCGTTTGCGTCGTTACCGCTAAAATTCTAGGAGGTAATCGTGTTTGCCAGCATCTGTAGGACGCACTGATCACTTGTAAGGAAATTTGAAAACAGATTCAGCACCAGCGATCAATGAGCTTTAAGAGCATATGCATTTGTATACATGGGTACCACATAAGCTACATGTACAGGAAATCAAGCTTGTCATTTTTCGTAGTTGCAAGTGTGATTTTTTGGTTGCTGTGAGCCAGCACTGCATTACTTTTGCATAGGTATAGACCTTTTTCATCATGTGACCAAGTTACATTATAAAATGATGTCACTTGGTTGCACAGCTTGCGTAAGACCAAATGGGATGACGACTAATTCCGCTTCAGTTTTCTTTCAAAACTTGGACCCTGCTGCTAAGGCACGATACGTCAGCACTATTGCCATCATTAACGGTTGATTTTGATTTGATTTTGATTTTGGGATCCGAAGAGAAGTGCAAATAAGTCACAACTTGAGCGGAAAATATATACTCATAGTGGTATATACCCTCAAATAATTTACCCATGCATTGTGGTAATAAATAGCCTCATTCAGAGGTTGCTATTAAGCATACCAGCTTATACTCGATAAACGAGCGCTTGGCCTGTATAGGCGGGTGCTGATAAAACGCATCATAATATGCAAACGAATGCGATTCTGCGAAACCCCTGATGAGTAGCGAGGCGCATTGCCTCACGAAACGCGTAGGGTTTGATGTAGTGGCTATTAAGTCAGAGCTTTTACAAATTTGCGTTTGTCCACATCCATTAAAGTTGATGAAGTCTCAAAAAAAGCTTGGCTGACATCATGTCGGACAATGAAGGTAAAGGGCTATCAAGTTCTGAAGAAGAAGAGAGCAATCTGCCCTCAAAAAAGGAGAAATATTGGTAAGACAACTACTAAAATCGATAACTGATTGTCCCATCTCTATATCCATACATGGATAAAGCTAAGGAGGTTGAATGGGAACTGGCAAGAAGCCTCTCCACAGGGGAAAAAAAAAGCGTCAAATCATTTAGAATCATTTAGAAATCATTGCGCGATTTAACAGGGACTCACACAAAAATCAATAAAGCGTATGATTTTTGCGTGATTCTAGTTCTAGCTCTGATCAATCACACAAAGATTTCTAAATGATTCTAAATGATTCGAAGCTTTTTTCCCCTGTGCTCCCCTACTCCAGGCCAAACTCCCAAAGCCCCTATGAAGATGACTAAAAGGAGACTATACGGGCCCACCATTGCCGCGTTCAATTTTACTCGGTTGAGCCGCTCCCCTTATTCCCATTGCCAGGTGCTGTTCAAGAGCTATTTTCCTCCTTAAAGGAGGAATGTAATAAAAGAGAACGGTAACCAATCTGGGTTTAACTCGTCATACAGGTCAGCGGGCTTTCCCGATACAAAGTGCATGGAACATACTCGATATTTGCTAGCGTCGTCTTTACAATGTCTTGCCTTGAAAGAGCAGCAAGGAACATAGCCTTTCAAAGTTTGGGGGAGCTTATTGACCAAGGGGGAGGGACATTCCCCTCCCACAAGGAGGGGTTTTGGGGGAGCGTTGTAAGCTCACCCAATGGGGTCTGGGGCGAAGCCCTGGCCGCTTTAACTTTTCCATATTTGTTGCTAGTGTAGTGACCCCTGACTCAGCAAGTAAGAAAGACAATGATAGTACAACAGGTACAGCATTTATACACACATCGCACAACATATTGGTCAGAGTCCGTCAGACAGTCAGAGTCCGTCAGACAGTCACATGTTTTCTAGCGCCAGCCTGGGACACTACATTGCATCCTCTTCAATTAGAAGTGTCCACACATCTGGAAGAGTAATCGGGTTCCCGTGACGTTCAGCGGGTGATTTTGTTTTCCTCGATGATCGTCGAAGCCCTGCATCTCTGTGGTTATTGCCTCAGGTGCATGGTGTCGGGAGGGCTGCATTTGGTGGTACGGCATGTTGGTGGGGAGCATCAATCACAGGTGGTGGAGGAAGAACTGCAATTGGTGGTTGGTTGACCTCCACTGTATCTTGCGGGATGATGACAGGTTGGTCCATCTCAGTGAATTCAAGCTCTTCCTCTTCATTTTCCTCTGCGGTGTCTCCATGCACTGTGCTCCATATGCTCTTCCTGATTCACCGGGCCACCCTGTCAGCAATTGGTACATTGCCTAGAGGTGCTGGCTTGAGGTGATTAAAATGAACAACACTTTTCCATCGTGGTCGAGCACAATCCACAATACGATGCACACTTGGTGAAATAGCCTTCACCACCTCTAAGGCCTCCGCCATGGTTTGTGCATGCGACTTGCCTCTTGGTACTGCAGGGGAGTGAAGAAGAACGAGATCACCAGCACCATAGGGGCTACCTCTCACACTACGATCATACACACGTCTTTTTGACGGGCCTGCTTTCAGTTGCTGAACATGCTTAATCACAGCCTGGTAAGATCTTTGAAGATGGCCCTTGAGAAATTTGGTATACTGAGTAACTGAATCATGTGATGCAACGGGTAGCGAATACAGAACGTCCTTAGGGAGACGGGGGTTGCGCCCAAACTTGAGCTGAAATGGTGTGGTTCCTGGAAACTTGTCAATATGCTAGAAGGAACGTTGGGAGAGAAAGGTCCTAGTCATGTTCACCAGCCATTGTAGTGTTGAGCATCTCCTGTAGGGTCCTATTAAATCTCTCCACAATCCATCAGACTGAGGATGATAGGGTGTTGTTCATTACAAGAAGGGGACATATTTCTTGTATCACTTTCGCTTCAAAATTCTTTCCTTGATCTGTGTGAATTGAAAGAGGCACACAAAACCGGCAGATAAATTCAGTAACCCACACCTTAGCTATACACAATGCCTCCATATCTGGTAATGGGTATGCCTCTTTCCATTTTGTGAAAAGTCACCAACCACAAGTATATAGCGATTACCTCGAGGTGTTTCAGGTAGGGGACCCATTATATCCATCGCAATCCTCTCCAAAGGTCGACTTGCATGGCTGCATGACTTCAAGAGGTGCTTTTTTCCTCCGAGGGAACTTTCTGGAGTTACATGCAATACAGTTAGAGCACCACTTCACAACATCACATTTCTATCCAGGCCAATAAAACTGCCTACGCATATTCTTCAAGTACAGTCACCTGCATGTGAGCTTTGAACAATCGCATAGCTTTAGACTCTTTATTTTGAATGCAATAACGTGCATATACACTATTAATTAAGGAAAGCATTTCTCTCAGTGTACCATACAAAAAGTCGAATATTCGTACTTTTTGTGCTCTAAAAACTAGTAAGATTAAAACAGAGCCACTTTGAAATGTATCTTGATGTATAGAACAATGTCAGCACGTAGTGTGGAAAGTCTCGAAAAACTTCCTGACGCGAACACTTTGTATCAGTCGAATAATAGTCTCCCGCAACAATTGCACACTCGTACAATAGAAACACCTCCCCGCAGAGTAAAAAAAAAACTGTCTGCATCTGAATTAGGTACGTATGTGTACAGAAAGGGTCAGTCTACATGCCTAGACTCTCCATGTTGCTGAGTTTCATTTTGGTTGTGCAAAAAGTGGCTCCAAACAATGCACTAAGATAATGAGTTTAATGCATGACGCCATTATTACGCATTCTTCTATTATACCCTTTTTGACCCACTCGGTGAGCTGTGCGGTATAAAACGAGCGTTAAGATATTAGTTTTGTTGAACTTGCTTGTTCGATCGTATTAAGACTTCAAATGGCAGCGAAAATCTTCATTCTTCTTGCCTTACTAGCGTTGAGTTACGCGTCTGAGCTGACGCCTAAATCCCTGGCTGACAGTTGCGGTCAATACTGTAATTCCGTCGGTAAAGGGGACGGAGTGATTATTGGAACAGCACCATTCTGCGGTGGCGATTGTTCAAATGATTGTCGAGGCGGCAGACACTGCTCTATTGGTACCCTTGAGTGGTCCGACTACGGTCAAGGTTGCTGGACAGGTAACAAAGTCTGCTGCTGTGGTAAGTTTTGACCCAACGTTAATGGAAAGTGTTCATGAACACTGTCTTAATAATTCTTGCAGCACAGTAAAGTTCAACAACTGTCGCAGCACAAGAATGCTCAAACTGTTGATATACCGCGCCTACCATGTATAGATGTATTCAGTGCTCTAACTTTTGTTAATGGCAGATATAAAAAAGGGCGCAGACTGCTGAATTTTTAACCGGCCAACCGGCCAAATACGGCGTCTGTGAACGTAATTTAGCTATCACCGGTACCGTAATCGGCGCACTGTCATTTACACCTATACCATAAAATACAAACTTACAAGCATGCAGGTTCTAGTTCCGGACGATAGTTTGTCTAGCAGACAACACTGATGCGATGTTCGACCGCGTGCATGTGTGCTGTCGACCCTGCCTTTGGTCTCCTCATCACAAGCATGCAACGGCCACCAGTGCATGATACATGAAAATATCCTTTAAAACCCCAATTTTATTCATTTAAAAACATATTGCCAAAGGCTTTTTAAAACAATCAAACAGGCATGTAATGCAAACTTGCACAATGACCAATATGTCTTATACAGCGTTTTCTGGTGTTATAACACCAAACACACATGCTTTGACCCTCCCTAAACTTGGTGACGAGGTGTGGTCCAGGGAGCTGGCGCGCTCAGGCCCCAGGTAGGTACTTGGATAAATCGTAACTACCGTAAAAAATTGTATCCCAAAAATTGTGCCGTAATTTTTGACTGACGGATAGGGGATTGATTTGAGGCGATCGTTTGTTTGCGCTGGTTTCGAGTTTTGTTGTGCTTGCTATATTCTATAAAGTTAGCCCATGGCTTCTTTTAGCATTTGCTATTCGTTGTATACGGTGAAATGATTCGCAGTAGTAAGTTGTGGGCGTGTCAAAAAGGGTATGGCTTGATGCTTATAGAATAGCGCATTGAATGAGTTGCATGAAATACATATGAAGGCATTAAGGACACCTAGATTCATTACTCATTTAAATATGAGGGCTATCAGACGATGCGCAGGGTGTTGTCTCGAAGCATCTACAAACGGCTTCATATGGTTTGAAGTACGCGATTATCGTGAAAGCTAATAGCTTTTATGACAGTGGGACATCATACTTATTTGCCCTAATTTACTAAGATATGTTTCTGACCTTATTTTACGTAGGTAAAGAGTATTAACGAGGTGTTCTATATAAAACGCACCTTTTCGTTGCCGTGGGTTCTTTAGCTAGATAATTTTCAGACTCTGCTGCTTATGTAGTAACAGCGCCTTGAATATCACGAGATTCTGAATTAGCGCAGTGCTCTTATCAATCAAACCAATTTAATCAAAATTTGTCATGCAACATGCAATGTTAGTTTATTATTCATGTTTTAATACTATGTTTATTAAACTCTATATTTTTATTCAACAGCTCTGTGTGTAGTTGCATGGATAATAAAGACTGTTGGTGATTTTAAGTTTTGTGGACCATTTTAAAAATGACATCAATGAAGCGTAATGAACTGCAAGCACCCATGATACGAAAGGGGCTAGTGTTTTACATCCACACCAATATAGCATCTCAACGTTTAGAAAATACTAGAAGTATCATTGCATCAATTCTTGAGCACTCTGCTGGACGCAATGTCACCACTACACCTGATGTGTTGCGTTGGGCAATACCTCATATTATTAATATAATGTCAAATTAAAAAAAAATCTTACAAGGTGTTGGGCTGAAGTAGAGGTGTTTCTCAATGAGCAGTTTATAGTGTCTATTGACACAGCTGAGGATGTAGCTGTTACTTTACCAGCTTTGAATACAGAGATAAATGTAATGTACAATCCACCTTTACCTATTCCACTTAATGTAAGAACTGATTGTAAGAATTGTGCTAAAAGGAAGGATGAGTTGCAGAGAATGGCTAAAGTGAATCGCATGCTTAAGCAACAACTGAAAAGGAAAAACCACAGGAGTAGGTATATACACAATTTAAAGCAAGCTTTACAACGGAAGGCTAAAATTGAATCCAATTTTCGTTCTAAAATAAGAGACATTAAACTTAAAACTAAAAAAACTGCAAAAATAAGAAATTCACAAGTGGCACATAGCAGCAGTTTATTGAAATATTTCAATAAATATAAAAAGTTACTATCTGTACACAAGGGATGTAAGATAACACAGAGGAGATTGGAACGCAAAATCACTGATTTGGAAATGATGGTTCAAAACATAGAATTAAGTAATGAAAAATTGCTATATCAATTATCAGCCTCAAATATCATCAAGACCAGAAAAGATAGCAAGACATATAGCACTGCTTGCCGTAAAGCTATATACTATTGCCTCCAATATGGAGTGCCCATAACACATGTGTGTAATGTGATTAACGCAATCCTTTTTGAATTAGCGGGTACATATGCTGATAGTCTTCCTCATAGTAGTACAGTATCTCAATGTGTATATGAATTAGGAATTATCAGTGATATTCAGGTAAGTGAAGTAATGTATGCAAATGAAAATCTCACTCTTTCATGGGACTCAACAGTTGATGGGACACACATCAATGAACTCCATATCAGAGTGCACACTGTGCCAGTAACTTCGTATGTACTGCAATTAGGTGCTATAGCCTCTGGTCGAACAGAAGACTATGTTTTCCATATCAGTGATAGCTTGACTCATATGATTTCCATATTTGCAAAATTTAAAAATCTTCCATTTTTAGATGTAAGGTCAGCAATACTTTAAAAGCATTTGAAATATGCTTTAACCGATAGAGTTGCAGTTGATCATTGTGTGGTACAACATCTGCAGTTACAAATGGATGTCGAGTTGCTTGAATTGAATTGTAATGTTCACCCTCTTGATGGGATAGCAAAGAAGTGTACAAATATTCTTAAGAACTATGATGCTGAGATGGCCATAAAAAGTGATACATTTGGTAGAGACTGCTGTGTTGTAAATTTAATTTATGGAATCACGAAAATGAGATATAAACAAGGCAAAGGTGATCCGGCAGGGTTTAAGCATTTCTTATTAAACTAAGCATAATTCCACGTTTTGTTGGAAACTGATTTCACATTGTGTTTCATCTTGCTGGTGTGATATTCTACCTTAGGGATAAATTGATAGTTTATCTAGAAACTATGTGTAGAAATCAAACTACCCTGCGTTTAGCACTTCTGAATGACCTTAAGAATAAACACATTCTTCTATAGTTGCAAGCTTTAGGATTAATAGGCAAAGTAATTACAGGACCGTGGATGCAACAGTTATATGATAACAGCAAAATCACGAACCTTGAAGCTACTCCATACATTAAAACCTGTTTGGATAACCTGAAGATGTTAACCAGGTCACCTCTTCTTATGCTAGAAATACCAGAAGATGCGTTTGGTGCTACATTGGATAGAGGGACAGATGATGTGATGTGTAGTTTAATAAACTGTGAATGTAATGAATCAGAAAAGGAAGATCTAAATGTTATTTTATCACAACTTTTGGCAGGCATAATATTGGTAATAGAAAAACAGCTCAATGAATATATTCAAGGATCCCTTTCAAATCTTTCACCAGCAAAAATTATGCAGACATCTTCAGCTCCTGTCCACAACATGTTTTCAGAACAGACCTTAGAATTGGCTGATCGCTACTTACGAAGGGCTAGAAATTGTACTATAGGCCATATAGATGGAAAAGTTAAATGTAAAAAGAATGACACGTTGACATGGTTAGTAGCTAAACCTTCAGATGAACAGGAAAAAATAATACAGTTTAGCATAGCAGATGCAGAAACAATGCGTGCACAGCTTAAAAAACGTGAAGATAATATTGCCAAAATCCAAGCTCAACTTGTTATAGAAAAAAGGCAAAAAATAGATTCAAGTTACAGAAGGAGGCTGGAAAAAAAGCTGAATTTAGTACTTACTAACAATGCTGAGTTGTCTGAAGTTCCCCCAGAACTTAGCATTGAACAAACAGAAACTGTTAAAAATGTTATATCTAATATGTCTATACTTAATGGCCTTTACATTGAACATTTATGGTTTACTGAGCAAAAACAAAATATTCTGTATCATGGACACATTTATTTCGGTGAAAAGTACTGGCAAAGTTCCAAAAGCCACCATCTGTTACTGGACACAGGAAGACATCGAGGAAGAAGGGGAAGATGAAAAAATATGCATATTACAGCTGCTTACTGACTATATTACTGGAGATATGATTTTTGTTGATTTTCCTGACATGTGAAATGCCTTTTTCATTGAATGGTAATTTTTTTTCCCCGAGAACATGATATATATACATTTGGCTATATTTATTTCTATATCGCTACCATGAGCAGGCTGCATATGCATAATATCTGCTGTAGTACCTTCTAAAAACTATTTTTATATGCAGGTATGTGTGGAAGTTACTCCTTATATATTTGTCTGCAGTAGCATGTTTAGAAGTTCAGTGTAGCGAATATAAGTTAAACCGGCACAGTTTTTATTTTAGCGCGGTCATTAATTCAATTCCATACATTCAATAGTACCGCTTTATGCTGCCGTATTGACCGAATGAAAAAAGATGATATGATAAGTAATATACCGTTGGAATGCTCATTTTTTAACTCTTTTTAGAACCATGCGAATTGTTGCAAAAATATCAATTTGAAAAAAATATCCAAGTACCTACCCAGGGTGTCCGAATTACAGTGTTTGCGTGGACCACGCTCTCATCTTCTGTCACTGAGCGTTGACACGTGCAGTAATCAGTTGTACCACTCTCAAACGAAAAGCCTTGTGTGTCAATAATTTATTCATGCTTGCACTATTCATGTTTAAGCGTTATTCCTGTTAAAAAAAAAAAAAAGCAACTAATATTTTTTCGATGGGTAGTGTGCCGTACGATTAAGACGAAACAGGTAGGTGGAAAAGAAAACATGCTACACACATTAAATTGTTGACCTCAGCAAAATGTTACAGATAAGATAAAGTACATCAAATCACTATATACATGTTTAGCATGAATGGGCCCCCCCCCCCCCCCCCCCCCCCTTCCCGTACGGGCGATAGTCGGGGATTTGACAATATTTGACATGCGTGCACCGTGTTAGGTTGGAGCATTTGACATGATGGGGGGGGGGGGGGGGGGGGATTTACATTCTCACAATGAACGTCTACTTGTATAAACAATTTTGTTTTCCGGACATGATCGCGAGTAACTAATATAATCAGGTTGTTTATTCCTATGTCTAATAGTCAATATATAACCCTTGACCTCTGAACATGTCTGCAGCCAGCAGAAACTCGAAGAGAAGCAGAAACGTCGTTCCCAGACCATGGAATTGGGCACCGCCACCATCTATTCCATCTATTCCATCTATTTGTACATAAACGTGGTATATACGGTATTATGGTAAAGTAAGCCTTTTCCTTTCTTCTTCCATATTACTAAGAAAATCTGGATGTAAGGCCTTTTATGTGACCCCCAGGCATGATTTTAGCTTGAACAGGCCTGTAATTTTTAATCGTTACGTCATAGAGACAGAAGATACCCTTCTGTTTCCTGAGACAATCCTTGCGCTTTATAAACATGCAATACGCGCAGAATACTCCCTCTGCATGTTTAATGATAGCAATTTTCAGCGAACAGTATTACCAATCGATCGATTTATTGATCATAGTATAGCGCTCAAATCTCAGCGAGTTGGAACAGCACGAGTCTGTATATAGAAGCAACACTTAGCCTGTAATATGTCCCTAATATTTTATCCTTGTCAAGACACAGCAACCAAGTGTATAACATACGCTAGTTACATCCGGTTGTTAACCGCTTGATGCATGGCGATAGTCAACACCTTTTCCGATTGAAAATTTTCAGAAGAAAATATGAAAAGTTAATTTATGTGCTCTACGATCCACAAACTGTCAGGTATAATAAAAACAGCGTTTCTATGACAAGAATAAGTGACTTAAAAGCGTAGCTAAAAAAGAGTACCGTTTGCGTCGTTACCGCTAAAATTCTAGGAGGTCATCGTGTTTGCCAGCATCTGTGGGGCGCGCTGATCACTTGTAAGGAAATTTGAAAACACATTCAGCACCAGCGATCAATGAGCTTTAAGAGCATATACATTTCTGGCTACAGAAATAAGGCGCGACTACATTTCTAACAGTATGGTGCACACTTTTTGGTATCAAAATTTCATGCACCCGGTGTTAAAAATGATTTCACCCAAGATTGACCATATAGGGGAAACCATGGTTCATGTTATAGATAGCCTGTCTAAACACGTGAGGCCACATGAGCAGTGAAGATATTAGATATGGCTAACTGGAGCACATTAAAAAAGAAATGTTGAGCTGCAAAAGTTGCTACACTACACTGAGTTGCAAATGATGATCTATTTAAGAAAATGGAGAGGCAAAAAAGGTTAATTGGAGCATGCAGCAGGAGGGTCCGGTCCGTGTACTTTTCCACAATTTATTTTTTTCCGTATTTCTATTTATACAAGGAGGGGCAATTTGGGTTCGATTGGCAATGGTTCATCGAGATGGAATTCAATTTCTAGCGCGTCGTAACACCCCGTTGAAGTTAGCCGCACATTCGTTAGACGCACGTTCCAAGAATTATCACCTACAATTTGGCCTTACAGCTAATGACAATCAGCTTTGAATATTCATTGTGTTAGGCCAATGCAAACTAACCGTGGCATATCATGCAGGTTTGTATCTGCATGTACAAATAAGTACAGCAAAAAAAATAGAATTATCTTCACAGATGGATGCCACGCATGTAAGTTCTAAAGCAATTCATTAGTCATAGGATTTTGGTGGTTTTCACTACATGACATCACACTACCCTGTGCCACTGACGTTAGGACTATCATGTCAGTATAGAGCACACCCTTGCCATCAATGTGCCTTTAGACACTGACAAGTGTGCATTTTGTATTCGTTATCGACATCTGATTGTTTGAATTCATGATATTTACATGTAGCCACTTCCATTCTCTGAAGTCAGAGGGTTAATCTCGTCACCGGAAGGTCAGCTACATGTACATGCTTAGAGCACGCAGCATATGGTTCTGGCAGACCTTCTTTCTCTGCTTTCAAACCATTTCCCTCCTGTTACTGTAGCTATTCTATGTGACAGACCTCTGAGAAAGTCAAGGAAACCATTGATGCTATGCAGGAAGACATGCTTATTTTTTCGATGGGTAGTGTGCCGTATGATTAAGACGAAACAGGGAGGTGGGGAGGAAAACATGCTACACACACATTAAATTCTTGTGTTATTTGACCTCAGCAAAATGTTACAGATAAGGGTCAAAGTACAAAAGTACATCCAATCGCAATATACATGTGAAATAATTTTCTTAATCATTATTGCATATGCCTGTAACCATGCAGTACCTCATCCCCCTCTGCTCCCACTTTTTTTTAATGGCTGTTTTAAAAGTGAGTATCATCGTACCATGAATGTCTCTGCGCAATAACGTTCAGTGTTGCAGCCTTTGCTGCTGGCAGTGGGAGTGGTCAGCAACCACACAATACAGAGCATCAAATATGTTTCACAAAGGTTGAAAAAAGCCATTCCTGAAATTAATTATAATGCACCTACTGTATGTTCTGAAATATTAAAAAATAAGTGCTAAGTACTGTACGCTTCTTGTGTAGCGGTGAAGTAATCCATCCGCAGCTGCTAGTGTGGGTCTATAGTACAGAACTATTTACATCAGGTTGAGGGTCACACCACATGCACAAGCGGCTTTATCTAAACTGAATGAATAATTCCCTGAGGCCCCTGCATGAGACTATACAGTACTGCTTTCAAGTTGTGCTGTATGGTTACCATCCTATCATCCCACCCCAAGCCTTCCCAATGAATGCACCCTGCTCATGCATGCCTCATTGCCACTTACACAACAATCCAGGATGATCAAAATGGGTACAGATATATGAATGATAATCAGAATGAAACTGAGTGGGTATAAAAAGTTGTATGAAATCAATTTCAGCGCTTTAATATTCGACGACAATATCTGACTGATGAAGGGCCTGTAGTGAGTTATTTCTGTTCACCTATTATAAACCATAAGAAGTATGCAATGAACCAATTAAACTAACCCACCCCCCACTCTGCCCCCAAATAAAAAAGGCAAGCAAGTCCCCTGTTATAGCAGAGGTTTCTACCCCAAAGGAGACAAGATTTTAAAGCTTTGTAAGGGATGAATCAGGTTAAATCCCCACAAAGCCAGTACCATAGAGTTACCGGCAAGGCTTTGTTCAGTTCCTCCCAGGGAGCCTTCAGATGTTCCTGGGGGTGGAGAGTGAACTGGGACAGGTCCCCAGCATACGCCACCGGCCGCTGGTCGTAGGTACCCTTATAGGTCAGGTTGGTCACACCCACCATGGCTCCTTGTACCACCACTTCCTGCAGGCCCTGAGCCTAAAAGAGAAGAGGTGTGGTGGCATGGAAATAAGAGAAATGAAGACATGAACCCTAACTCACCTCCAGCCCACTCCACACGCGAACTACCAGGATATTCCTGGCAGCATCTCCCAAGTGTATTGAGTCCATCTTCTTAGAAGATACCCTACCATTACATACAGGGGGGGAGGGGGGGAAGAAAAGTGTCACGTTCCCAATCCCATGTGTAGCTACAACCACCTACCTGTCCTGTTTTGCCGAGGGGCTGGACGACACCACATTCATCACCACGCCAACGGTGTCAAACTCTCCATATGGTAGATGGGTGGAGCCCAGTTCACTGATGCTGACACAGCTACGGGGGACGTACATGTTGCCCATGGCAATAGATACCTCCCGGTACCTGAAAGGGAACGCCATACAAGTCATGCACCTATGAGGACCATACACTGTACATGCATGTCCCTCCTCCCCAGTCCCATCTGTCACACATTACCTTGTCGACTTGGTTGCCGTGAGCTGAAGCCTGCATGGAAGCTGGGTGTGGCCAGGGGATGCCACCACATTGAATATCCTGAAGGCTCTCCCCTCCTTCAACACCTCCCCAATGTCCTCTGAAGGTCGCCACATGCATAAGATGCAGCCAAGGCTGTCGCCACTGGCCCCACAGGTAGTGGGAGGGGACACCACCCTCAGCTTCAAGAGTGGCACCACATCCCGGGGGGCTGGCAGGGTTTCCTCTGCATCAGCAATGGCCTGGGCCACCCTCCGTTGGAGCTCTGCGTGTCTCTCCTGGGCCACAGTTTGTCTGTGGCTTTCCAGCATGTCTAGCTGGGCACGGCTTAGGGACTCCTGCAGTCATGCGACAGAGAGGGGGGGGGGGGGGGGGGATGGATGGATGGATTAGACCATGTTAACCAAGTGTACTCATTTATTATTTATTATAAATTATATACTTACATGTACAATTTACATGTACCAGGTTCATGAATACACATCAACCCACATCAGCCACCTATTTATCCCATCTTACATAGAATACCATAAGACAGCAAATGTAAATCATACATACAGTAACAGAGAATGGGTTAAACTAATGTTACTTTTCTCTTGGGTAACGAATTCCCTTCGGAATCAATGCAAATATCTAATCTAATCTAACTGTCGTGATGGACAATGTAGGAAGGTTATCATCAGTGCTGGGGCGGGGTATACTTTATTAATAATCATAATCCAATTAGGTTGACACATGAAGTTCTGCAGCCTACGTGCAAGGCCCCCTGAGTGAGGCCATATTGAACTGTGGCCTATCCCTGAGTGAGGCCACATTGTGATGTGCTACAGGTACTACAGAGTGTTGATGATAGAATGCAATGCTTTTAAATGAATATAATTCCTTTATAGGATTGTCAATCTAATGAATTCAATAACCCCGTTTAGTCAAATATGAATCGCAATATTAGAATTCGATTATCTTCAAATGTTCAAAAGATAAAATCAAATAGCTTGCAATTAATCAATTGGACACAATAATGTAAACAACTTAATTATTTATAAACTTCAGAATAACCTTGATGAAAGTTTGAAAAAGTATGAAATATGATTGGTGTTTTACCAAATAAATAAATAAAACATGAAATACATACAATTAAAGTTATTAAAGTGAAATCATAAATAGAAACAATAAGTCAAAAAAAAAAATTTACTCCATGAATGAGGCCAGAGTTAGGAATTGATTGGTGTATAAATATTCAAAACAAAAAATCAAACTTGAAAATGCTATATGTCCACTACAATTTTAATTAAATAACTCACCACGACATAATCTAATACCAAATCAAATAGCATTTTTACTCCATTTAATAATGGACTAATTTTAGTGATGGTTAGTAAAATTAGTTATCCCATAAAAGCTTCAACATTTATAAACTTATGCCCGCATGGGAAGAAAAAAAACGTGCCTTGTCTGCTACTGAAGACGAGTTCAGCAGTAAGTTGAAGACATGGTCATCTAACTTACCAGAAAGGGATTTCTGAGAGACTGGTGAAGTGAGGAGAGACTCAACAGAGACCAAGCTATTATGGATCTCTACTGCTTGAGACAGATGGGGTGAGGAATGCAGACCAAAGCTAGATGAGCGGGATCCTGGCTTTCCGTTGTGCCCTCTGAGAGCTTGGGGCTTCACATGGATCCCCGTTTTCCAGGTAGCCATCAAATGGTGGCTTGGCCTTGATGTTTCAGAGGGCTCTCTAAGTGCACTGTGCCCAGGCAGTGCACTTGACCACCTTGGCCACCATGCAGTTACTTGCAAGTATGGTGGAGATGTGGTAACTCCGCATAATATGATTAGGGACATCCTGGTGGAGACCTGTCATCGGGCTCACATAAGGGTTAAGGTGGAAGTCAGCAACAACTCAAGTAGAGACCACAGTAAGACCTGTTCAGCTGACATCTTACTTCCGAACTGGTTTTTGGGCAGAACAGCAGCATTAGATGTGTCCATCACCTCACCACTAAACCCTGTTAATTTGTTGGAAGCGGGAGTGTCGGCCACAGCTGCTGCCCAGGCCACTGAGTCTAGGAAACACCACGCCAATGACCCCAAATGCTCAGATCTAGGATGGGTATGTGTCCCTATGGTAGTTGAAACATATGGAGCTTGGGGAAAAGAAGCCACTGCCATTATCTCCTCTGTAGCCTCTAGACTTGCCACTTCCATGTGCCATCTTACTCAATGAGATCTATGGTCGGTTGAATCTCTACCTGGTCAGGGCTAATGCTACAGCTATCCTCTCTAGGATATGCTCCTCTACCATAGAGCTGAATTTAATCAGTGTTGTTAATAATAATCCAGTACGTGCATTTATTCCTAATAATAATTATGGTTTAACCCACTATTGAACTTAGTAACTTGAAATACACAACACATTCAAATATTCCGTTACTTAGTAGTAGTTATTAAAATCAATTATCTCTAACCGTAATCATAATAATAGAGGGCTTTGAATATTTGGATTTATAAGTGTTTTGATACAATTACTTAGCCGCTTACAATAATTGAAATCTAATCGGGTTGTTAGTATTTGGCCAACTACTTGCAACATGCATGTACACTTGATGTTAAAGAAATCAAGCAGTTATATAATCCTGAGTTTTAGTGATTTAAAAAGCGTTGTGTTCGTTCGTGGGCACCTGTATAAAGAGATCTGTGCCAGCATTTGACCAAATGTTGCTACATGCAGACATGTACAAGTACACTGAAAGACATGCATTAACACCCACACAGTGAACGTAGCCGCAATGCATCAACTTGAAAATATTTTATCCCCACTAACATAAATGACTACAAACCATGTACCATATAATCATCATCATAAGGGATCGTTGCTACAAAAACCAAACATGATACCATAACATTTACAGGAAGGATCATCAAAGTTGACACGTGCAAAGACCTAGCTGGTGTACATGTATATCTCTTTAGCATATTAGATAACTTGAAATACTTTTTTGCAGCAACAATCTCATACATGTATAAAGCCCTCATCACCAAGGACGCTCCTTCTGTTCCCCCACCATCATTATTGACACTCTTTATCCCCACCTGAAACTGGTGCGGATCGGCAGCACACATGAAGGCATCGTACACCTCCTCTGCGTCATGTGACATCAGCTGCTTTTTTGCCTGCAGCACAGAGAGACGCTTTGATTTCCTCCTGGAAGCCCTGCCCTCTATGGATGAAAGGTACAAAGTGCTGAGAAGGGGAGGGGGAGGTGGAGGTTCCTAAGTGCTGAGAAGGGGGCTTAGAAGGGAAGGTTCATATGTGCTGTAAAGGGGAGGGGAGGAGGTTCCTATATGCTGAGAAGGGGGGAAGGGGGGGGGGGGGGGGGGTAGGGAGGTCCATACATACCTGCCTGTGCCAATTCATCCTCCATCTCCCGCTGAACCCTCTGGTAGACCTTCTCCAGGTCACGCTGCCTGCGGGCTTGGTGCAGGGCGTCCATGTGTTCCTCAGCCCTCCTGCTCCTGAACACCACACCCTTCTCCTTCAAGCGCTCCATGTACACCACAGGGTACACGCGGCACACCACCACCACCGTGCTCCCCACCAGCCCGCCGGCGGGAAGCACAGACGCCAGCGGGACGTGGATGGGGAGGGGGCACCGATGGTACCCTAGCTTGGCAAACCAGCGCACCCTGCGGGTCGAGTTGGCCGACAGCTTCAGGGCCAAGGTAGGCGGAGCCTCCAGCGGGTGGCAGGGACCGGCGCCCCCCACCAGCTCGGCCCCGCTGGTGATCACCTTTGTGCCGACGCGGACCGCGCCCCTCCTCACCGCGTGCTTGAGCGCACCGTCCAGCACCCCCGGCAAGGAGTACCAGCCGTCGGTCAGCCTCACGCACGGAGGGTCTGGGGACGAGGCAGCCGCCTTGCTGTCGTTGCCGAAGCTGTTCTGGTTTTGGTCGGAGGCTAGGAGCTCGTGGTCGACGTGGGAGACGCACAGCACCATGGTGCGAGAGGGCACGTCGTCCCCTTCGCAGATCTTACGCAGGGCTGGGCGCTGGGCCATGTCTATCTCCCTGTCGTACCTGTATTTCATCTGGAGCATGAGCCAGTCAGGGGTGAGGCAGCGGCCCGCCAAACGGCGGGGAAAGCCGACCTCCATTGCGGCCAGTTTCCACACCACCCACTGGTAGTGGTTGGAGAACCACTCCTCGTTGACGAGGGAGGGGTCGACGCCTGGGGACCGGGAGAAGGCGTCCCACAACTCGACTGCGCCAACACAGCCATCACTGCCCACCTTCACCATGGCACCATCACCAATGCATACCTCCACACCTCCACTCTGCACCCCTTCACTGAAGTGGCGGGACCCCTTGAAGCGGTACAGGCCCGCCGTGCCCACGGTCACCTCCAACACGGAGGGACACACCCCCAGCAAGGCCAACTGCTGACGGCTGTAGGCACCGGGCCGCTCACCGCACATGGCTATGTCCAGAGGTATCCTGCGATTGGGATGTTTCAACTTGGTGCTGAGGAGAGTGCCCGTCTGTGGCCCATGTGACACAGGTGACAAGATGGGCTGGGGCCCTGGGAAATGAACTGATGAGGGGCGTGACATGTTGTTGTGCCGTCCATGGTACGTGACAGGAGATGCAGTGCTGCTGGGGAGACATTGGGGTGGAAGAAAGCCACATGAGACATTGTGAAGTGCAGGATTCTCAATTTCAGTAACGCTATTAGATAAATGTATTTCAGTACTGCTGGCCCCAATGGTTGGACCTGTGGTGCCCAGTGAGGTGTCCTGGGTGGAACAGTTGCTGAAATCCTTCAAGTCCTGCTCAGTAAGCTCCTTCAAGCCAAAATCGGACAAGACCTGGTCAGCCATGGCGGTAGGAGATAGGAAGATGGTGGAGTCATCAGCTTGCGTGCTTAGCTCCAAGAAGGTGACCTGACTGAGCGTGATTGGACTGAGAACGGGGCCCCTGCCTTCACCACCACAAGGGGTACACACATCACTGGTGTCAGTGATGGAGCTCGGGTGAGGAGGAGGAGTATGTTCCGATGTTGGACCTGCCACCTTGGGTGTGGTCAACGACACATCCAGTGTTGGACTCAGTGCACATGACAAGGATGTGGAGTCTGCTGCAGTTTGCCGCAGAGTGTTATCACCATCTTCAAGCATTCTTCTTCTGACCAGTGCTCCCTCCTGCCTCACCCAAGTGCCACACCTTCCAGAGGGATGTGGCTTTAATGGAGTGCTGTGGTGTGGGTCACTGTGCGTGCTAGAGAGTACGTGTGTACCAGGATCTTCCGTTCCATACTGAAAGGATCGTCGCGGGTTTGGCTTGCATTCTCTGTAGGGAGTCAACCTGTGGGAGTGGAATAATGCGCAGTAAGACAGCTGCAACGTAAGCTATGACTGTCTTGAATTTTTCATAGTTGTGGATGTGTGATGTTTCGTTGGTGCTAGCCGGCACTGTGCTTATATACGGTAATACCCCATCCCTTGTGTAACAAGTGAGATGGAGTTGTGTGGCAATGATGGGTGGAGAAGACTCTGCGCAGACATGCCCCCTCTTGTCCCCATCCCCATATTACACTCCTGGAGGGGTACATTGCTGGTTTGTGTCATGGCCATAAACTTACTGATCTAGTGGTGTTAGGCTACCACAAAATTCAATCAGTGGGTACAACATAATGTATAGCGTATCAAGCTTGTCATTGTTCGTAGTTGCAGGGGGTGATTTTGGTTGTTGTGAGCCAGTACTGCATTTCTTTTGCATAGGTATTAGTAAAAATTACATAGGCATTCCTTATATAGACATTCATAGGGCATTGCCTTATACAGCCATTACCTCATAACAGTGCATTACCTCATAACAGTGCATTACCTCATAACAGTGCATTACCTCATAACAGTGCATTACCTCATAACAGTGCATTACCTCATAACAGTGCATTACCTCATAACAGTGCATTACCTCATAACAGTGCATTACCTCAGAACAGTGCATTACCTCATAACATCATAACAGTGCATTACCTCATAACAGTGCATTACCTCATAACAGTGCATTACCTCATAACAGTGCATTACCTCATAACAGTGCATTACCTCATAACAGTGCATTACCTCAGAACAGTGCATTACCTCATAACATCATAACAGTGCATTACCTCATAACAGTGCATTACCTCATAACAGTGCATTACCTCATAACAGTGCATTACCTCAGAACAGTGCATTACCTCATAACATCATAACAGTGCATTACCTCATAACAGTGCATTACCTCAGAACAGTGCATTACCTCATAACATCATAACAGTGCATTACCTCATAACAGTGCATTACCTCATAACAGTGCATTACCTCATAACGGTGCATTACCTCATAACAGTGCATTACCTCATAACATCATAACAGTGCATTACCTTACTGATGGCTGCTCAGTTGTAAGCATGTCTTCCTGCATAGTTATCAATGGTTTCCTTGACTTTCTCCGAGGACCGTCACATAGAATAGCTACAGGGGGAAAAATGGTTTAGAAGCAGAGAAAGAAGCCTGCCAGAACTATATACTGCTCTAAGCCTGTACATGTAGCTGACCTTCCGGTGACGAGATTAACCCCCTTACTTCAGGAAGAGTTCGCGAATGGACTGCTACATGTAAAAATCATGAATTCAAACAATCAGATGTTGACAACAAATACAAAAGACATGCTTGTCAGTGTCTAAAGGCACATTGATGGCAAGGGTGTGCTCTATACTGACATGATAGCCCTAACATCTGTGGCACTTAAGTTACAAGGTACACATGTATGCAGTAGTGTGATGTCATGTGCTGAAAACTACCAAAAATTCAACGACTAATGAATTGAGGATCCCACTCCCCCCCCCCCCGCAAAAAAAAAAGAGATATATGATGTTTGTCAATCTATCGGTTCAAACAACCACATGAACCCTTCTACCCTGATGGCTTGCTACATGTGTTAGTTCCAGGACTACCTCCGCAAGTAGCTCTCACAGTCCAGGGAGCCATGCAAGTTTAAATACACACGGCAATTACGTACCTTTGGCCTCCAGTGTGGGTACCTGCTTCCCAGAGGGTCTGCTCCCAACAGTACATGCCTTGAACACAGGTTTGAAACGCTCCCCCTCCTTCCTCACTGAAGACCTTGCCCCCTCTCTACCTCCTCCTCGTCCTCCCCACGGGGTGCAAACATTGGACTGACGACAGCTGCCATTGCTAGTCATGGCTGGAGCAGGAGGATGTCTAGTTGAAGCCTGGCTCACTAGGTGTTTAGAGCAGAACAAAATGAGGTAATTGAGGAGGGTGAGAATGTGTGGCACAGTTATGACTGTACCTACCACATATGGGGGGGTCCCTTGTTCGAACTTTTAAAAACAGTTTCACAATCATATACATGTATACATCAGAGAAGTTACGTTCAATCAGTGCACTTACACCCCCACACACACAAAAACACATACACACACACACACACACACACACACACACACACACACACACACACACACACACACACAGCCAACTAACCTGCATGAATTGTACCACATGTTCCTAATCTTTCGCTGGCACAACTGAGAGCCTTCTCAGACACACTTGCCTCTTCACCTCTGGCTATATCCAACACAACAAAGGACTTGAACAACTCAGATGGCTCTGCTCCCGACGTTGGAAAGTGGTTGCTGGACACATTATTTATTCCTGTGGAGAGTAGATGATTCTGATCCAACAGCGGAGTATCACCAGAGATGGCAGCAGTAGTTCTGGAGGGATTTACACAGACTGATGTTAGACAATCATCTGATTTTCCAATATTATCATCAAGTTGGCACCCAGGCACATGAAGGTTATCTCTTACTGCATCCAGTGAGCTTTGTTGCACTTCCACCATCTTTCCTCCAGCAGTCATGAATGAAGGCTTTGGGGCTGAACCGAGGTTCTCCCTTACTGCATCCAGTGAGCTTTGTTGCACTTCCACCATCTTTCCTCCAGCAGTCATGAATGAAGGCTTTGGGGCTGAACCAAGGTTCTCCCTTACTGCATCCAGTGAGCTTTGTTGCACTTCCACCATCTTTCCTCCAGCAGTCATGAATGAAGGCTTTGGGACTGAACCAAGGTTCTCCCTTACTGCATCCAGTGAGCTTTGTTGCACTTCCACCAGCTTTCCTCCAGCAGTCATGAAAGAAAGCTTTGGGGCTGAACCAAGGTTCTCTCTTACTGCATCCAGTGAGCTTTGTTGCACTTCCACCATCTTTCCTCCAGCAGTCATGAATGAAGGCTTTGGGACTGAACCAAGGTTCTCCCTTACTGCATCCAGTGAGCTTTGTTGCACTTCCACCATCTTTCCTCCAGCAGTCATGAATGAAGGCTTTGGGGCTGAACCGAGGTTCTCCCTTACTGCATCCAGTGAACTTTGTTGCACTTCCACCATCTTTCCTCCAGCAGTCATGAATGAAGGCTTTGGGGTTGAACCAAGGTTTCCCCTTACTGCATCAAGTGAGCTTTGTTGCACTTCCACCATCTTTCCTCCAGCAGTCATGAAAGAAGGCTTTGGGGTTGAACCAGGGTTCTCCCTTACTGCATCCAGTGAGCTTTGTTGCACTTCCACCATCTTTCCTCCAGCAGTCATGAAAGAAGGCTTTGGGGTTGAACCAGGGTTCTCCCTTACTGCATCCAGTGAGCTTTGTTGCACTTCCACCATCTTTCCTCCAGCAGTCATGAATGAAGGCTTTGGGGCTGAACCGAGGTTCTCCCTTACTGCATCCAGTGAGCTTTGTTGCACTTCCACCATCTTTCCTCCAGCAGTCATGAAAGAAGGCTTTGGGGTTGAACCAGGGTTCTCCCTTACTGCATCCAGTGAGCTTTGTTGCACTTCCACTATCTTTCCTCCAGCAGTCATGAATGTTGGGAAAGAAGGCTTTGGGACTGAACCAAGGTCCTCTCTAACTGTCCACTCCCTACCCATCAGTTCCTGGGATCCCAGCAATAGTTCTTTACCATCCAGTGGCTTCTCCACAATATGCGTGTCTTCCCTTACACTACAGGCATACGGCTCTTGATGTACAACCTCCTCTTCTACAATATTCACGTGTGGTTCTCCACAAGACAGCTGTTCCTCCTCAGTGAATGCCCTCCCACCTAAACCTTCCACCTCCACCATGCCCCTAGTTTGGTGCCCAGTCCCAACAGTTCCATCTCCTAATGAGTCGTTCCCCTCCAGCTCCAAAGGCCGATCCCTTTCATTTTCATCACGTTGCTCCATCAAATGTGACTCCACCCCCTGCCCATCCCCCTGGTTCATGTCTCCCTCACATGAGCTGACTATACCTTCAATCATGCTGGTGCTCATTGAGAACCCCTCAGCCCCAGGCCAATCCACCCCCTCAGGATCACTATTGAGAGGTGTCACCACATGATGGCACTCTGCGTCATGGTACCTAACATTCAAAGTACCCTCGTGAGGGGGTGGGACCACACCCACGTCACATGGGTGACGGGGAGTGGTTGTCGGAGGGGTAGGCTGGACTCCTCCCCCCTCGCTGACCTCCTCGAAGCCATCAAACATCTCATCAAGCAGCGACTCGCTCAGGTCAAGCTGCTTGGAGCCAACGTTATAGCTATCATTCCGCGTACAGTCTTCTGGGACTGATTTTACAACATCGGAAACATTTGTAGGTGAACCAACAGGTGTCCCCGTTGGTCCACAGTGGGGAATTTCATCATATCCATCTTGCAAGGCACTGGCAGGAGAATGTCGGGGAAGGGTTGAGTGGGTGGAGCTGAGTGAGACACAGTGGGAGGGGCTAAGCCTGACCTGGGGTGAGACACGGTGGGAGGAGCTAAGCCCGACCTGGGGTAGAACAGAGTGTGAGGGACTGGAGACATTACAGGGTGGAACTGAGTGGGAGGGGCTAGACACAATCTGGGATAGTGCCGAGTGGGAGTGGCTAGATATGATCGGAGGTGGTGTTGAATGGGCGGGGCTAGACACGACCTGGGGTGGTGTTGAGTGGGAGGGGCTAGACACAATCTGGGGTGGTGCCGAGTGGGAGGGGCTAGACATGCCTTTCAGGGCAGGATTTCCATTTTCCTCATCGTCAGAGAAATCTTGCAGGTGGCTCATAGCTTGGGTGTTCAGGTGTAGGTCTTGGGTGCTCAGGTGTAGGTCTTGGGTGTTCAGGTGTAGGTCTTGGGTGTTCAGGTGTAGGTCTTGGGTGTTCAGGTGTAGGTCTTGGGTGCTCAGGTGTAGGTCTTGGGTGCTCAGGTGTAGGTCTTGGGTGCTCAGGTGTAGGTCCTCATCATCCATATCCAATTCCATTGCTGACTCTTCAAATAGCTCCAAGTGCCCATCACTGCTTATTGCATCAAGTGATAGCTTAGAAGAGCCAACAGGTGCAATACCTATACTAAGAATAGACGATGCTCGACAAACAGAACCTGTTTCCGAAACAGGTATATTCCTATTGTTATCATCACATGAGGTGAACTCCACTGCAGCCAGCACACATATGGCATCTCTTTCACTTTCAATGTCTCTCTGAACCTGAGGAACTGAAGCTGGAGGTGGTGTCTCCATCTTGTTACAAGTTTGGCCCAGTTGAACAGGTCGTCTGTGGGGTGGGTAGTCATTATGTGCTCCATTGCTGGCCAAGGCAAGCTCCATACATGGAGCTGCAGTATCCAGGGGGTCTCCATACACAGGAACATTGTGTTCATGCATTTCTTGGGAATCAGTTGTCCGTCCCTTTGAAATGGATCCTGCTGATAGTGCAATCTTCTCGGAAACAGAATCGATCAATGACAGATTCTTTGCTAGTGCCTCTGATGACGCACCTAAAGGTTTTCCAGAGGCAGTTTGGAAACCAATGGACTGCACCTTTGGAACAGACCCTGGGGATATGCTGCTGGTCTTCTCAGGAAGAGAAAGATCGTCCATCAATGACTGGGCCTTTTTGAGTGCATTTGATGACACACCTAAAGGTTTTCCAGAGGCAGTCTGGAAACCAATGGCCTGCACCTTTGGAACAGACCCTGGAGATATGCTGCTGGTCTTCTCAGGAAGAGAAAGATCGTCCATCAATGACTGGGCCTTTTTGAGTGCATTTGATGACACGCCTAAAGGTTTTCCAGAGGCAGTTTGGAAACCAATGGCCTGCACCTTTGGAACAGACCCTGGAGATATGCTGCTGGTCTTCTCAGGAAGAGAAACATCGTCCATCAATGACTGGGCCTTTTTGAGTGCATTTGATGACACACCTAAAGGTTTTCCAGAGGCAGTCTGGAAACCAACTGTCTGCACCTTTGGAGTGGATGCTGTCTCTATAGCAGTCAAAGACATACTCCTGACAGGAGATATGCACAGTGAAATGTGCTGCTTTCCTGTCCTGTCTTCTTCTTTTGCTGTGTGATGGTCCCTCCCACTTGTTGCAACATTTCCAAAAGCTCCAGTGGGGAACTCCCTTGTAACAGCAGGGTCTCCAGTCCCCCAGCACTCCATGCTTGTACCTCTTGGCAATCCGGCATTCTCACCACCCATGCTGCTTTCAACGCTTGCTTCTAAAGCCTTAGCTTTCTCGAGTGCAGCCACTGATGTAACAAGACCTTTTCCTGATGCTGTAACAAAGCCAACAGTAAGGCAGGGCGGGGCTGCCAGAGCAGATAACATGGGCGGGGCTGCCAGAGAAGATAACGTGGGCGGTGAACAGGACGCACCATCAACACCCAGAGTGGAGGTGGCGGGCGAGAACGACTCACCAGGGACATGCACCCCTGCTGAAGCAATCATGGTACGATGACCACGCCCACTTTCACTCCCCCTTGCAGCAGTCACGTGATCCCGCCTGCCACCCGAGCCTCCCGAAGACGGCGCAGTCCCAGAAGCCCTGAAGCGGCCGAGGATCCTCTCAATGGACGCCCTCTCCTCGTCCTTGGACACGCTCGCGGCACTTCGGGGAGGTTTGAACACCTTCGTGCGTTTCTTGCTGGCAGCTGGGATCTGCCGCAAGCTGTGCTGGGAGGGCAACCTTAGTGAGGGGGTGGTAGGCGGAGCCTCATTGGTGACGGTGGGACGAGCCCCACACAGGTGACCCAGATAGGAGGTGACAGAGTGGACCTCACTATCAGGGTGCCCTTCAGGAGCGTCTAGGTTGGAGGGGTTCTCACCTGGAGGGGCTTTTACACAGATCTTGTTATCATTCAGACATGCACCAGCAGCACCACAGCGGGTCCCCCTGGGGGAAGAGGTAGCATCACAGTGGGTCCCCCTTGGAGAAAAGGTAGCATCACAGTGGGTCCCCCTTGGGGAAGAGGTAGCATCACAGTGGGTCCCCCTTGGGGAAGAGGTAGCATCACAGTGGGTCCCCCTGGGGGAAGAGGTAGCATCACAGTGGGTCCCCCTTGGGGAAGAGGTAGCATCACAATGGGTCCCCCTTGGGGAAGAGGTAGCATCACAGTGGGTCCCCCTTGGGGAAGAGGTAGCATCACAGTGGGTCCCCCTTGGGGAAGAGTTAGATATCAGAGCAACCTCATTTGGGAGAGACTGGTTTGAGTGGGCCGGGCTCCTCTTGGTGGGAAGAGGCTGGTTGGAGTGGGCGGGGCTCCTCTCAACAGGAAGAGGTTGGTTGAAGTGGGCGGGCCTCCTCTCAGTGGGAATAAGTTCACTGCATAGATCTGCACTGTTGACTACATTGACTGCCATGTCTTCACCAACAAGCTCTTTGGCACGGCTCAAGGCATGGGCTGAGATGGTGATAGTGCGACCAGATGCGGTACAAAAACTAGTGCAAGGTTTGTCAATGGCTTCGATAGTGTCCTGATCCTTAGTTGATAGAGCAGTGGAACAAGACAACGTAACCTCCTCCCCTCGCCCAAGAGATACATGTGCTTGCATGCAGGATTCGCTTAGTCCATCTCCAGCAGACTTCAGCATTGGGTCCTTGCCTAACCGAGAACAAATCTCGACACCAGCTTCATCTCCATGTTGTGGCAGCTCGTCCACATCACATGGGTTTGTGATGGGGAGGGAGACATTGAGACTTGTGAGGGGGAGTGTGGTTGGAACCAGGAGGGAGACATGAAGATGCTTCTGTTTCCTCCTCATCCCAGGAAACCTTTGCCTCCTTGGACAAGGCTGCTGCAGCGTTGCAGTGGGCCCATCACAACCAGTGAGCTGTGCACTGGGTCCATCAGTGAGCTGGGCACTGGGTCCTTGACCACCTGTCTGCTGTCCACCAGTGAGCTGGGCACTGGGTCCTTGACCACCTGTCTGCTGTCCACCAGTGAGCTGGGCACTGGGTCCTTGACCACCTGTCTGCTGTCCATCAGTGAGCTGGGCACTGGGTCCTTGACCACCTGTCTGCTGTCCGTCAGTGAGCTGGGCACTGGGTCCTTGACCACCTGTCTGCTGTCCATCAGTGAGCTGGGCACTGGGTCCTTGACCACCTGTCTGCTGTCCACCAGTGAGCTGGGCACTGGGTCCTTGACCACCTGTCTGCTGTCCATCAGTGAGCTGGGCACTGGGTCCTTGACCACCTGTCTGCTGTCCACCAGTGAGCTGGGCACTGGGTCCTTGACCACCTGTCTGCTGTCCACCAGTGAGTTGGGCACTGGGTCCTTGACCAACTGTCTGCTGTCCACCAGTGAGCTGGGCACTGGGTCCTTGACCACCTGTTTGCTGTCCGTCAGTGAGCTGGGCACTGGGTCCTTGGCTAACTGATGCCTCCTGTTCTTGATCACCTTCTCTACCATGTGACACAATCAGGTGACGCTTCTTCTTAGCCAATGGCGGCAACGATTCATCAACCAATGCTAGCTGGCGTGATGACACTTCAGCTGACACATGGGGTAGATACGCCTTGGGTGCGTGATCAGATGTGTCCATATGCCCACTGCCACCACCACAAGACAACACTACACACTGAGCTGCAACGCTGGGGGCAGGATTTGGAATGACCTGAGCAGAGAGTGCACAAGTAGGAGGGGGTTGTGCGGGAGGTGCACGAGGTTGAGCAGGGAACTGTAGTGCTTGAGCCGTAGGGTGATTGGATTGGCATTCCTCCAGTGGTGCTGTTGTGGGACCTTTGCACATTCTCTTTGGAGCAGGATGCTCAGGTACAGAATGTATCATCCCTTCTCTTGGCCTTGTAGATCTACCCACTGCAGAGGTAGTTCCCCTTGTTTCTGGAGAAGGTTTGCTCCCAGTTGGGTAGACAAATGTGCTTTTCTTACCACCCTGATGAACGTGCTTAGCTGAAGGCATTAGCCTCCCGCATTCAGCATTAACAGGCCATGTGCTTTCCCTGACCCTGCCAGTTAAAGGAAGTGTGAGCATTTGATATGCAGAGAGTTGGTTCTCTGTTGATATTGGGAGTTCATATAACTTATTCTTCCCGACATCTTCATTCAAAGCTCTCTCAATGACAACTCCATGCTGACAGGTACAGTCAGAAGCGTTCCCATTCTGCATACCATGGTTCCCAGGCCGCTCATGGCTCAGTTCGTTAGGCTGAGGGCAGCCAGCACTAAGGGTATAGAACTGCTTCTTTCCACTCTCAGCTGTTGCTTGGATCAATACATTAGAACCTGAGATGAGTGCTGATTGACTATCTGTCTCCAGGCGGCAGGTCCCAGCTTCTCCCTTCAAAATGGGCAGGTCCTGTGATGACACCACTGGATCACAGAGGATGTGGGACATATCAGTAGCACCCCCAGGCTCGTCCACCTGAATACATGAGCGACCAGGTCCCTCCCATTGTGCACTGACAGCACTCAGCTCAACAGCAGAGCCAACCACCTCCATAACACCAACAGTTCCATTCACAGCCTCACACATTTTAGAATTGGAGACCTGAGGTAGGTCCAAGGTGCTGGGGCTGACCTGAGAGAGGTCCAGGGTGCTGGGGTTGACCTGAGAGAGGTCCAGGGTGCTGGGGCTGACCTGAGGGAGGTCCAGGGTGCTGGGGTTGACCTGAGGGAGGTCCAGGGTGCTGGGGCTGACCTGAGGGATGTCCAGGGTGCTGGGGTTGACCTGAGAGAGGTCCAGGGTGCTGGGACTGACCTGAGGGAGGTCCAGGGTGCTGGGGTTGACCTGAGGGAGGTCCAGGGTGCTGGGGTTAACCTGAGGGAGGTCCAGGGTGCTGGGGCTGACCTGAGGGAGGTCCAAGGTGCTGGGGTTGACCTGAGGAAGGTCCAGGGTGCTGGGACTGACCTGAGGGTGGTCCAGGGTGCTGGGGTTGACCTGAGGGAGGTCCAGGGTGCTGGAACTGTCTAGAAACATTGCAGAGGGTGATACAGAAGAGACAGGCAACTCTGCTGGTAGCATTGGTGTCTGGATGTCCAGCAACAGTGTGGTATCATTAGGTACATGAGAAGAGAGGCAGCATGGTGTTGTGGTGGTGTGATCGGATGAAACTAGCACAACACTTAAAGCATCACTTCCTGTTTGTCCTTCAGGTATATAGCAGGTCGTCACTGAATGGTCCTGGCCATTACCACAAGGTGTATGGTCCCAGCCATTAGCACAGGGTGGATAGTACTGGCCATTAGCACAGGGTGGATGGTCCTGGCCATTAGCACAGGGTGTATGGTCCTCGCCGTTACCAGTGGAGGGTACATTGCTTCCACGCTCAAAGAGTTCCTGGCTGCAATTTGCATTCAGTGTGTTGTCATGCGATGTGTACGAAAATACTCGAACGTCACCAGAATCCACAACTAAAGGTGCACCACCAGCCAGAGTCACCTCGATGGAAAGAGGTTCTCTTTGCAGGTACTCACCTGCAACTGCCAACCCCTCAGGAGTGGGCACGCTTTGTGATGTGGTGGCTCCTCCATCATGCTTCACCGCCACCCTCGCTGACACCCCCACGGACGATGACAGCATATGTCTCTCACAACCAATCCGCTCTGTCCGCAAGTTTCCACCTATTGCTCCACTGGTTGTTTCAGCTGAGCCATTGATGGACTGAGTCCTGCCAGCACTGTCTTGGTCCAGTATCTGCACTGTGTCATCATCAGCTACTCCTAAGGAGCCAAGCAGCGAGGCACTAGTGTTGCACACGTCATCGCTGTTGGTGCTCAAATCAGAGCAGTGAGCAGTACCACCACCACCCGATACGGGTGACGCGCAAGGTCTGGGGACCACGGGGGCACTGAAAAGACGACGGCGTGAGATGGCACGGGGTTCATGATGATGGCCTCCATGCAAGGGGGTGGCAGGGGTGAGAAGCCCAGGAGCAGGCTAAGGAAGAGACAAGGGTACCTATGTCAACACCCTGGTACCACTTTGTGTTCGTAAATGTAAATGTTGTAAACAACACACTTGGAACTGCAAATCATTTCTACAATGTAAACTGAATTACTTGTAGTACTGGGAGGCAACATGTACTTCATCACTAGCCTTAGCTGTGTACACTGTCATACAATATCCATAACAGCTGTTAGTCCAATGTACACGTACATCAGTTCAATGACCACCCAAGAGAAGTGTATTACCCACACCAACATGCAGAGCATATATGGTGATTTGGTGCGAATGAAAAAAATGAAATCCAACTATGCAATAAATACTCTCAGTTGTTTTTAATCTTACACTATGTAGTTTGCAAAGGTGCTATTTAATGATAGACCTGCGTGTAGGTGAAAACACAATTTAAAACAATCGGTAGGTGTTATGTTATATTGCACTACACCTCCCAATGGTGTAAAAATTTGCAGTCTTATATTACGAAAAGCTGAAACATTCTATTAAAAGTTATTTCATTCTGATTTTAAAAACCGAACATACTACAACGCCTATGTGTAGGTTAAAATACCTATACTATCACGCGATTTAACAATAAACTCAATGCCCATACGTATCATTGAAGCACATACTGTTCCTTGCTCCACTACTCACATGACTACCAACAAGTAGATCTATGATTAATGAACGTGTTATTCACAATACCTTAGATTGCTCCAACTGGTGGATCCTTCTTGTTCCCTTCTTCCTGCTAACCCTCACACTCACTGGTGGGAGACCACTGCCTGCTGTCTGGAGGTAACTATCAGAAGACAAAGGACCTCCACAGACATCGTTGGTGGAACTCCCACCAGTAGGTAATGGAGAGGAGGTAGCAACAGGGAGTGCTCCCAGATTGACGGGTTTGGGTGTTGCCATGGAGACCGACCATGAATAAGTACTCCCTGTATCCAGTTCAAGAGCAAGGGTATTAGAAGCAGACAGCTGCAGAAGTGAGGGAATATAAAAATACTCGAGTACCATTACACCATTTAAAATGGTGGTAACAAGCCACACATCCAGTTAGCATACTTTTCTGAGTGGTGTTGAAGCTGCAAACAGTACTGCTGCAAAGTAATAAAAATCAAACATTAGGGTGACCAATCTGATCAATGCAGCATGACTGACACGTGAGACATGTAGTTTGAAGCGTTTTCTCAGGTTCATCTGGTTCTACTGCTGTACCCGCGGTGCTTACGGCTCTAGTATATTATAACAAGTGTATCTTCACGGAATGAATCTGATTTACAAGCACAACGTACTCAGCATTCTGTGACGCGGGTACCGCTGTCGCGTCCTGTGCCACACTTCTTTCCAGCTGTGCTTGTTGCGAATTGCAGCTGTCAGAAATGGTGCCGCAAATTTTGCATTGATGACAACTCCCAAGGACCACACTCCTCAAGCAAAACGGACGTCGGTCTGTATTACAAGCATCTCCATGATTATGGCTGTGCACCATAAGTATGGCTTACGTGCTAATAGATGGGAGAGGGAAGGCATGACTTTCCCATCCATTTCCCGCAGTTTCATCGGCCGCCAAACGGGTTAATTTGCCTGCAATATGAAAATTATAAATTTTAATAATGCTAGTAAACCGTTACCGTTTGCGGTTGTTTTGCAACCAGATCCCTCAACTCTCAAGATTTGGTGGTCAGTCTAACGCTTTTTTGGCCTTGATAATAATCGATCGAAAACTACGCCTACGGAGTCAATCCTACATAGGACCTACTATTGTAGGTCCTGATAAATTGCAAAGTTGAGAGGTTGCCTATAAACTCCTCTTTCCAGACAACCTGTTTCAATACAACACATCTGTAAATAAACACATCACTTCAAGGCCGTAGTAAATGTCAAGGGGAGATATTTTTTATGACAACAACAAAAAATTTGAACAAATCAGTCAGCAAAATGTGAATGTGTGCATGGCCATGTATACTCAGCCCGGCGCGAATTAAAAGCAGCTCTTTTAAACTCCATCAGCTAGCTGCCTAAAGATCATCTGCCTATAAGCTCAACTTCAATTACAGCTAACCGGCTTAAATAATGAAAGGCGGACACTGCGCATAATTGATAATCTACCCAGCGCTTAATTTGTATTTCGATCAGGAATGTTTATTAGAAGTCTGGCAACTTCCAAGGACAACTCAGTTTTACAACCCTACGCGCAAATTTGGGATTACGCAAGTATTAAAAATAGAGCCGCTTATATAGCGTCATGTAAACGTAGCACTCGTGCGTGGGGGGCATTGGTGCATTCGAAGCACATTCTTGTTGATAGCGGTCAGCGTCAGTTCTCCATTTTACATCGGTCGCGACACTTCATTTTTCGGGCGGAAATCGGTATTTAGCCGGCGAGGTAGATTCATATTGTGGCTAATATTGAAGCAGTTACGTATACATAAGTAAAAGAGTTAATCCAGGCTTCACAGGTAAATGGCAGCTATCATATACATGTTTGTATATTTAGCTTTGTATACACCTCTATATGTGTAGGCCTATGCATTCATCTGTGGTTTTTGGTGTGAGTGTCATACAAGTAGGCGCGGCGTGCATGCATGTGTGCTGTGAGCGTTCACGTGTGTCCTTCCGCCTGTTTTCGCTGGCATGTAATATATCAATATGTAGGCGCCCGAGCTGTGACTCAGTCTGCATACATTAATATGTGTATAGGGGTGCACGGATCCATGCACATGCACGCCTCGAACCAATTCTTGATTCCCATACATGCAATTGATTTGTTACTGACTTACTCGGTGATTCGGGTACAAAATGTCTGCATATCTGGTGTAAAATGTCACGTTTTGTACCAGATGTGAAGTGATAAAAAAATTGATTGGAGTCTGTGATCTCGTGATCTAATGTTTAGCCGTGCATAAGCGTTTGATTAGACGCGTTATTTCCCTGTGATCTCATGATCTAATGTTTGGCCATGCACGCATATGTGCATAAGCAATTTTATACGTACAAATATTATTTATCTGGCTCGCGCACCGTTAACAAGCTCTGATCATGAAAATGCGTTCCATTCCATTGAAGCGCAAAAATTTGGTCACACGTAATTTTGACATGCTCCAATTAAGCCGAGCATTGCATGCAGTGGCGTTAATGCGCCTGTATACTGTACTGTTATATAGTTATTGCATGTTGCAACGTGAGGTCGCGGGGTCACACAACGCATATGCCTCAACTAACCAAGTATGGGTTTTATCACAACTTCCTGACAGTCTGTACCTAAAAAATTATATAATGCTCTCGTTCGTGATTGGATTGCTAGCACATTTGCTGCTTTAAATTGCTTTCATGCAGTGTGTCCCCCCCCCCCCCCCCCCCCCCTCTCTCTCTCTCTCTTTCTGTCCTGCGCATAACTGAATCAAGCATGCACCACTTCAGGCTCCACAGCTCAATCAGCAGAAAGCACGCAAGCACAGGGCTAATGATCCCAAATGCAGTGGCCTAGGATGGGTGTGTGTCACTCTGGGAGCCGAGACTTACGATACTTGGGGGGGAAGGAGGCTAGGGACACGTGTGCTAATTGCATGCTGCTTTTTTTAACCCCCGCAACTGCTACAATCACAATCTATCTTAGCAGGAGCGAGCATGATTTGAGAACTGATACATGCATATCTGAACGTTACAGCATGCATACATGAATACATGCATGCACACAATCTGTTAATTTTTTAGAGCGAACTCCATGCAACCTCGAGTACAAATCCAACACGTGCATATACTATCCGGCATGGAGACTGGGTTACTGGATGCATATTGTTCCATAAGTCAGTTTTGCTTTTTCTTTCCATATAGCATCAAGGGCACCACTGTTTGCTGAAACTGTTTGGAGCGACAAAATGAAAGCACTTATAATCTTGCTCATCCAGGCTGTCTTTAGCACAGCTCAGTATGTTCACACTTTTTATGTCACTCCTGATTCCTCAACCACCTTCTGTGGTGAACATCCCTGTAATGATTTAAACACATACGTTCAGAATGAGACAATACTATCATTGTCCAACACAAAATTTGTCCTCCTTCCTGGTGTACACCATCTTGATATTGGAGGCCTCTCCATTTTTAAAAACTCTGCCAATGTCCAACTTTTAGGATCCATGGCAACAAAAATTACAATTGCACAAATGGCAGAAATATATGGGTTTGACCCTTACAGTGGGGATGATGAAATATCCTATTTTGAATCTTCTACAATAATATTATGTGATAGTCCATCAGGGCTGCTCTTTGCTAATATCTCTAATTTGGAAATCATGAACCTTACAGTGCTCAACTGTGGGACTTACTCAGCATCAACATCATATACTGCCAGTGTGCACCTGGACAATGTCTTAAACGTCACCATTGATGGTGTATCCATCAGGAACAGCACAGGATATGGCTTGATGGGAGTGAATATTCTAAGGCGATCACAATTCATAAGGTCATCATTTGTGGGAAATAACCAGTATCTGAAGGATGGGCTTACCAAGAAATATGAGTATGGCTTTGGGTGTAATGGCAATCCTAATATTGTAACATATATCAACAAGGGGGCACTTGCTAGTGTCCCTGGTGGAAACGTTTATCTTCGGTACAATGACCAAATACCTACTGTCCAAGATATGACATCAAATCAGCTATCATTTGTAGCTTGCCTTTTTAGCTTGGGCATGGATGGGATGTTTGGCTACCCATATGGACTATTTAGAAGTAGAAGTGGAACAGGTCTATCCATTTCCACCGAGCAAAGCACTTATAACGTAAGCATTGCCATCAGCCAGACCACACTATACAGGAACCAGGCAGAGCATGGAGCAAACTTGTACTTGAAATTTAATTCCCTTACAACCTATATCACAATTGCTAATGTTCAGAGCACTTTAGCAATAGGACTCTACAGTGGCATCTTACTTCAAGGAATTGGTCAGCCGAGCACATCACTGGATAACACCACAAGCATAACTTACGTCACAGACTCAAGTTTCAAGTGCACTTTCTACTCTACACATGGAACAGCAATTAACATTGAGACCTATATGTATGATGCAAGTATTTACTACAGATTCAGTTTTAATAATTGTACTTTTAACCAGTCAGATGCTACAGTTGTAGCATTATATGCACCAGTAGAAGCTCATTTTGACAGCTGTCATTTTACACAGACAAGTTTAGCAGTTGTTGCTCATGGTCAATCACAGTTCATCAAAATAACAAATTCATCATTCCAACATTCTAATTTGGATTTTTCCGAGAGAGGTGCTGAAGAGTTTATTATTAACTTCACTGACTGTCACTTCATTTATTCAAGTGCATCTATTAGAGGATTTCCATTGAAAATAAATGCTTATCTTTCTGACTGCACTTTCATCTCTTCATCTGTCCTCACGTCATACTCTGTTATTCATATGAGCAACAATATCACATTTAAAAACAGTTTAAGGAATGCCAATGGAGGAGCTCTCGTTGCAGTCACATCAGAAGTTATTTTTGAAGCATCATCCAATGTGGCATTCATTAATAACACGGCTGTTAATGGTGGAGCTGTGTTTATGGATTGGAGCTCAGTTCTCAACCTTACGTCACATGCAAACTTATCATTCATAAGAAACAATGCATTCCTATCTGGGGGAGCAATATATGTGTCGTCGGACTCCATGTCACTGATCCGTGACACTGGAAAGTGCTTTCTTGCAATGGAGGGCTCTCCTAGGGACACTATGTTGTACTTTGAAGACAACACAGCAGGTGAGTCAGGTAGCATGCTATATGGAGGAGAACTCATGGGAGCATGCTCCCAACTAATTAACTATCAAAGCCTGCTGAGAATTGGTAATTATGACAACACTACATCCCTCATTGCATCGGAACCACAGTACCTGTGTCCATGTGACTATGGAAAGAAAGTGTATTCAATTCCTGTGGACAGTGTGCTTGCCTCACTGAATCGTGTTCCATGTTCCTCAACACCGATCAACAAAACAGTGTACCCAGGACAAACATTGTTGTTGCCTTTGATGACACTGGGACAAGCCAATGGAACAGCACCAGCAATTGTGCTTGTTTATTCTAATATCACAGACATTGAGTTCATTACTGCAATCAGGACCTCTGCTCAGTGTGATTTGTACAGTATTCCATTCAAATCCGTAAACGAGGTGTTGTATTTGACCACTCAAACCTCATTTAGTAATGGGCAGTTCAACCTGTACAATATCCAACTTTCAGTAACAGTTCTAAAATGCCCAACTGGTTTTGTCTTAGACAATGCATCCTCCACTTGTGTGTGTGAACAGCTGCTTACTAAGAACAAATTCACCTGCAACATAACTGACCAGACCATGCAGCGAGCTGTGAACACCTGGATAGGGTATACACCACAAGGCTATTTTGGCATTATATCCCAGTGTCCCCCAGACTACTGCGGAGATGATCTGAAAGTTTCTGTGGCTAACTTAGATGGTCAATGCATCAATAATCGACAGAAGGTGCTTTGTGGCCAATGCCAAGATGGCCTAAGCGCGACGTTCGGTTCAGCACTGTGCAAGGATTGCTCCAACTACTACATTCTGCTAGTGATACCTTTTGCCCTCATGGGTGTTGCTTTAGTGGGGCTACTCTTCGTATTAAATATTACTGTTTCTAGTGGGACTCTGACTGGACTCATCTTTTATGCCAATATACTCAAGATTAATGATGAGATATTTTTCCCTCCTAACTATGAAAACGTAGCCACGCAATTCTTTTTTGCTTTTATAGCCTGGCTAAACCTGGACGTGGGTATTGGAACATGCTTCTACAATGAAATGGACAGCTACGCTAAGACGTGGCTCCAGTTTGTATTCCCTGCCTATCTATACATGATTGTGGGAATAATCATATTCGCCGGCAGGTATTCCTCAAGGATTTCCAACCTGTGTCGATTCAATGCTGTGCCGGTTCTTTGTACCCTTTTACTAATCTCTTACTCCAAACTCTTGCGTACAGTAATCACTATATTTTCTTCTATCAGCATCGAGACTCAAGAAGCAGTTGCCCTTCCCTCCGTATGGCGCTACGATGGAAACTTGGAGTTTTTGGGATCGAGGCACGTTGCTCTGTTCATATTCGGTCTTCTTGTCGCTGTTATGATAATCATACCCTACACTGTTACGCTTCTTCTCTTTCCGCTCTTGCAGAAGAAATCTAACTGGATGATCCTATGGTGGGTGAATAAGCTGAAACCATTCTTCGACAGCCATGCTGCCCCTTACAAGGATCGTTATCGCTTCTGGCCAGGAATTCTTCTGATTGTTCGCCTCCCTCTCTACACGCTGTTCGCCATTGAATTCAGCATTACATTACGTTTGATTGGGATTATAATGTTCGTGTACGTTTACTCACTCCTTTTGATTGGTTTGTCTGTCTACAAACGTTGGCAAATTCTTCTTCTCGAGTTATTTTTTCACTTTAACCTAGTAACAATATCCATAGCACACCTCGTGGATGCCAACTACCTCACCAGCACCGGACTGTACGCCATTTTACTGACCGGTGTATGTGGCTCTTTTGTGGGCTTTCTTGCCATTATTTTCTATCACATACGCGACGTACTACCGAAAAAGGAAAAGCCCAAAACGCAACTTCAGAATCTAGAATTGGAAAGCTTTCCAGTTCGTATCTCAGTTGACAAAGAGAACTTTGCTCAGTATCGAGAGCCTCTGTTGGCTGACTAGAAATACATACTGTAGGAATTGTTATGGGTACCGGGTAGATTATGACGGGGCATGCATTTTGTTAATTCTGAAACATGAGATTAAATCTCTAGCTATAAACGTATGTCTGTATAATTCACAATTTCAGTGTGAGTTTTCTTTTCATACATGTGTCTATATATATGGCTATATGCCAGCTAGCTGTTAGTCACAATTTAACATCATGCAATGCCTTGTGCATGAACGTTATATATAGTCCTTTGCATAAGTGCATTTAAATTTCCCTACGTCTGATACTTAGCAACAAGTGATCATATTATAGTTAATCTGGCGATCCGTGTGCGCATTAAACTAATGGTGACGGTATGCAATTAACATTTGCAACCACATTAATCAACGAAGCTAGTGTGGCTATGGGTAGTCAACGCTATTCAGTGCGGCTATGGGTAATCAACGATATAGGGGAGCTATTGTTTATGCCAGCGCTTAATTTGTATTTCGATCAGGAATGTTTATTAGAAGTCTTGCATGCACCATCCAAGGACAACTTATACAACCCTTCGCGCTTGCAATCAAATTTCGCATTACGCAAGTATTAAAAATAGAGCTTTTATATATAGCTTAACGTAGCACTCGTGCGTGGGGGTATTGGTGCATTCGAAGCACATTCTTATATTGATCCGATAGCGGTCAGCGTCAGTTCTCCATTTTACATCGGCGCGTCACTCGGGCTTTCGGGTATTTAGCCGGCGAGGTGGATTCATATTGTGGCTTATATGCAGCAGTTACGTATATAAGTAAAAGAGCTTATTCAGGCTTCACAGGTAAATTTCAGCTATCATATATGTTTGTATATTTAGCTTTGTATACACCTCGATATGTGTAAGCCTATGTATCCTCCGTGTCTGTGGTTTTCGCTGTGCGTGCATATGCAAGCAGTGGGCGTGCTTGCATGTGTGCTGTGAGCGTTAACGCGTATCCCTCCGCCTGTGTTCGCTGGTATGCAATAAATCAACGTGATTGACTCGGTCTGCTAGTGCATACATTGAAACGTTTATAGGGATGCATGGATCTATAGGGAAAAACGCGTCGAATCAATTTTGGATTCCAATTGATTTGTCAATGACTTACTCGGTGATTCGGGGACAAAATGCCGTCATATCTGGTGCAAAATGTCAACGTATTGTAGCAGATATGAAAGTAATAAATCAATTGGAAATCAAGAATTGATTAGACGCGCTGTTTCCCTGTGATCTCGTGATCTAATGTTTAGCCATGCATGCATGTGCCTAAGCAATTTTATACGTACAAATATTATTTATCTGGCTCGCGCACCGTTATCAAGCTCTGAAAATGCGTTCCATTCCATTGCAGCGCAAAATTTGGTTACACGAAATTGCGACAAGCTCCAAGCCCAGCATTGCAGCGGGGCCTGTATACTGTTATAGTGTATTTTGATTATTGCATGCTGCAACGTGACATATGCCACAACTAACCAAGTATGGATTTTATCACCACATCCTGACAGCCTGACTATATAATGTTTTGGTTCGGGATTGGTGCTTGCAGATTTTAATTGATTTCACTCTTGTCGCCCCGCCCCCTCCCCCGCTCTCTTCGGCGCGTCACTCAATCAAGCATGCACCACATCAGGCTCCACAGCTCAATCAGCAGAACCCCGCAAGCACAGGGCTAATCATCCCAAATGAATTAACCTATAAGCTAGGATTGGTGTGTCCCTCTGGCAGACGAGACCAACGATAATTGGGGCCGAAGGAGGCTAGGGACACTGAGCTAATTGCATGCTGTTTTTTTTTTTAAACCCCCGCAACAATCACAATCAATCTTAGCAGGAGCATGATTTGAGAACTGATACATGCATATCTGAACGTAATGGCATACATACATGAACACATGCATGCACACAACTTGTTAAATAAAATTTAGAGCGAACTCCAACCTCGTGTGAAAATCCAACACGTATACTGAGTTACTGGACGCCCATGTTGTTTCATAAGTCAGTTTGCTTTTTCTTTCCGAACAGCATATCAAGGTCACCACTGTTTGCTGAAACTGTTTGGAGTAACAAAATGAAAGCACTTATGATCTTGCTCATCCAGGCTGTCTTTAGCACAGCTCAGTATGTTCACACTTATTATGTCACTCCTGATTCCTCAACCACCTTCTGTGGAGAACATCCCTGTAATGATTTAAACACATACGTTCAGAATGAGACAATACTATCATTGTCCAACACAAAATTTGTCCTCCTTCCTGGTGTACACCATCTTGATATTGGAGGCCTCTCCATTTTTAAAAACTCTGCCAATGTCCAACTTTTAGGATCCATGGCAACAAAAATTACAATTGCACAAATGGTAGAAATGTATGGGTTTGACCCTTACAGTGGGGATGATGAAATATCCTATTTTGAATCTTCTACAATAATATTATGTGATAGTCCATCAGGGCTGCTCTTTGCTAATATCTCTAATTTGGAAATCATGAACCTTACAGTGCTCAACTGTGGGACTTACTCAGCATCAACATCATATACTGCCAGTGTGCACCTGGACAATGTCTTAAACGTCACCATTAATGGTGTATCCATCAGGAACAGCACAGGATATGGCTTGATGGGAGTGAATATTCTAGGGCAATCACAAGTCATAAGGTCATCATTTGTGGGAAATAACCAGTATCTGAAGGACGGGCTTACCAAGAAATATGAGTATGGCTTTGGGTGTAATGGCAATCCTAATATTGTAACATATGTCAACAAGGGGGCACTTGCTAGTGTCACTGGTGGAAACTTTTATCTTCGGTACAATGACCAAATACCTAATGTCCAAGATATGACATCAAATCAGCTATCATTTGTCGCTTGCCTTTTTAGCTTGGGCATGGATGGGATGTTTGGCTACCCATATGGACTATTTGGACGTAGAAGTGGAACAGGTCTATCCATTTCCACCGAGCAAAGCACTTATAACTTAAGCATTGCCATCAGCCAGACCACACTATACAGGAACCAGGCAGAGCATGGAGCAAACTTGTACTTGGAATTTAATTCCCTTACAACCTTTATCACAATTGCTAATGTTCAGAGCACTTTAGCAATAGGACTCTACAGTGGCATCTTACTTCAAGGATTTGGTCAGCCGAGCACATCACTGAATAACACTACAAGCATAACTAATGTCACCGACTCAAGTTTCAAGTGCACTTTCTACTCTACACATGGAACAGCAATTAACATTGGGGCCTATATGTATGATGCAAGTTTTAACTACAGATTTAATTTTAATAACTGCACTTTTAACCAGTCAAATGCTAAACTTGTAACGTTATATGCACCAGTAGAAGCTCATTTTAACAGCTGTCATTTTACACAGACAAATTTAAAAGTTTTTGCTATTGGTCAATCACAGTTCATCAAAATAACAAATTCATCATTCCAACATTCTGATTTGGATTTTTCCGAGAGAGGTGCTGAAGAGTTTATTATTAACTTCACTGACTGTCACTTCATTTATTCAAGTGCATCTATTAGAGGATTTCCATTGAAAATAAATGCTTATCTTTCTGACTGCACTTTCATCTCTTCATCTGTCCTCACGTCATACTCTGTTATTCATATGAGCAACAATATCACATTTAAAAACAGTTTAAGAAACGCCAATGGAGGAGCTCTTGTTGCAGTCACATCAGAAGTTATTTTTGAAGCATCATCCAATGTGGCATTCATTAATAACACGGCTGTTAATGGTGGAGCTGTGTTTATGGATTGGAGCTCAGTTCTCAACCTTACGTCGCATGCAAATTTATCATTTATAAGAAACAATGCATTCCTATCTGGGGGAGCCATATATGTGTCGTCGGACTCCATGTCACTGATCCGTGACACTGGAAAGTGCTTTCTTGCAATGGAGGGCTCTCCTAGGGACACCATGTTGTACTCTATTGTGAGAGCAATAATGGTCCGGACTCTCGTATCCTAATCTATTTTATCTGCAGGTGTATATATTCCATGTATCTTAATAATTTATGTGTACATATACTTCATATATTTATTTAAAAATATAGGGATTTCTTAGATCCAAAGTATAACATGCACCACCATGGAAAATTACACCGTAGTGTTGCACATGTAATACAGAGGCAGCATTGCGTTTTACGCACATGGCGACGTGCATGCAAAGTAGTGAGATCTGGAGAGCTAATGGAGCATATTTCTCCATGTTTCAGACTTCTGCTCTTGTAGCTACAGCCCTATAGCATGTCCTTGTTGCATCATGTAGGTATGTGTGGGGCTGCGTGCACAGAAGGTAAACGCGGGATACGAAATGTTTCCAATGATTAACGCAATGACCTTCAAATACCATGTAATGCCGTCACCGCTATTGGTTGTTGATGAAACCATATACAACAATAATGCCAGTATTCTGAGACAGGCGTATGATAATACGTTGAAGGTGCTAACTAGAACTATATAGAATTTTTTTGCTTTCTCTTAAAACGCTGATCTTGACTTTCACGTATGTAAGGATAGAAGGTAAGATCGTAGTCAGGAGAGGTATTAGAAACGACACAAGTGTCCATGCTGCTATACTGATTTGTATAGTATTAGCGAAAGTTGGGTCTTTTGTTTCTTGTTCGCAAATAGCGGCGAAGAAGACAGCGTTAGCACCCAGTACGACAACCAGGAGTGAAAGATAGGCGACAGCCACTTTCTTGACGGTCATGGCGTTTTTCCATTTTACGTTCAATGTCAAGAACTGCACCACAACAATCATTCCTATAGAGAAACACAGCATTGTCTGTCCGACGACGAACATAAAGTCAGTTATTACAGACAGGAGAGAGCATTCGTCAGTAGGCTCGCGGAGGTCGTATACAAAAGACGCCGTTCCGTAACTTATCGGCCCGATGATGCATATGACGGCTATGCAACCATATAGGAAGAAGAGAGGCCTCACGACGAATACCTTCTTCAGTTTGTACAGGCAGTACAGAAGAAGTGAAGAAAACAGCACAGATGGGATGACCACGAGAATAAGGTGAGCAATATCCTCCGATACACTTGGCGGCAGTGAAAACGATGTGTTTTTCGTTTCCCCACTAAATGTATTATTAAACTCCATGCACAATATAGTTATAAACCACTGAAAGAAGTATTATACATTATAATTTTCTCGGTCGGTACACACCGTATATAATTGTATTTGGAATTTCAATTATAGATTTTGACCCTTGGGGGGGGGGGGGGGGGGGGGGGGGGGGGGGACGCAAAAAAAAAAAACCTGTATGGGCCCCATCGTCCATTACTGTAGAGCTTGATTACGCTGTAATAAAAATCCAATAAAGATACGAGGGATTTTTAAAAAAGGGCGTAGGGGTACCACCATACGCCTCTTTTATTTTATCGCTTTTTTTTTACTTCAGATTCACGTGTGAGTCACCCGATCGATTCCTCGCAGTGAAAGTAACTCATTAGCACCTAGTACAATCTGTAGACCCTCGCTAAAACAGTGATGCATGTAGCGGTTAACGTTTTAGCCGCGTGAAGCAAAACAAAAAAGCGATAAAATGTAAGGGGCGGAGGTGGTAACAACCTCTACGCCCCCTATTTAAATCCCTCATATATTTTTTCTCTTAAGTCAGATTTGTTTTTTTAAAGCCGCCGATTCGTAATCCGCTCTTCGAGCTCTACAGTATTGGACGATGCGGTCATACTGATGTTTTTGCCCCACCCCCCCCCCCCCCCTCGTATGGATTAGCAATTTAGCATTATTATATTCGCGACAATGATTTATATATAGGTTAGACACTGAAACCGAGGGATCTACGTGATTTAGAATCCCCGAGGGCCCTGGGCTGTAGCGTCCCGAGCGGTAGCGAGGGCGCTACTAAGGGCCCGAGGGGATTCTAAATCACGTAGATCCCTCGGTTTCAGTGTCTAACCAATTTAGACAATAGCAACGCGTACGTAGCAACCAATACATTATCGCGCAACGCGATAACGATAACGGGAGGGATTCTAAGTGCCAGTGGGGGGGATTCTAAGTGCCCGGGGCACTTAGAATCCCCCCCACTGGCACTTAGAGTCCCTCTCAAGGTTTCTACCGCGTTTAGACACCTGCAATTGACCAATCAGATTGCGCAAATCAGTTCCGCTATTGTCTAAACATACTAAGTCCAGTTCATTAGGTACCCAAATCATTGCATGGCGCTAAACGAGCGAGAATCCATGTTGTAATTTGCACAGCTATATGTCCGTAACGGATAATTATAAAGTAAACTCTTAATGTGGAGGTTTGTGAACAGGTTTATGCACCTGCGCAAAAAAAGTCATGTATTTGGAAAGCATACTTTACACCTTAAACCAAATAGGGTTAAGGTTTACTGCAAACCAACCGCGCTGCATATACTGAGTTACTTACCGTATGCCGTATGCACACATAGCCGTATTTGGCTCAAGCTGCCTTTTCATTAGAATAATCGCACAACATGTAATAACTATGAAATTTTTGTCATGCATCCTTTGGTCATCGGTGCTGCCTAGCAGCGCGCAATTTACATTTCTTTTCTCACAGCAAACAGAATACTCATTCCAAGTGAGAAGCATATCTACGAAGTTACTTAATTCGTACAGAAACTGTCATCAGTTGAACGACTGGTTCCCCCCCCCCCCCCCCCCCCCCCCCCCCAAAGAAACATGAGGAATCCTATTCATTTTTAAGTAAATTAATGGCGCCTTTTGAAAAACTGGGTCCTCCGAATTTTTCTTTACATGTATGTTCCATTCTGAACGGCATGCCTTTATACACATGAGAAGGAGCTGTAACAATAGCTGAAATGTATATAAATGTGCATGAATGCTGTGCAACATAATGTATACGCACATGCAGCGAAAAAGAACATGTCAAACCATTGTGAAATTAACACATGATTGCGTTCACAGTAAAGCAATTAGTAATAAAAACATGATCTATGAGAAAGTTGGTGGCATATAAAATTGGAAGGCAAATAGTAGTGTAAAAAGGAAGGAAACAAGGGTCAAATAATAAGGGAAAATGTAAAGTCCTATATTTCGCACACAAACAACACATTAATGTCGTACAAATGGGCGAAATATAGGACTATTACATTTCCCCTTATTATATGAACCTTGTTTCCTTCCTTTTTACACCACTATTGCCTTTCAACCCTATATGCCACCAACTTTCTCATAGCGAATGTTTTTATTACTTGTTTCAGTATAACTATCGGCGATCGACAAATTCAATTATACGTAGTTGATTTTGTAGCTAAACATTAGTAGCTTATGAGTTGAATTTTATAATTAGGTGCTATACTATATAGGACTTCAATTTTTTTTTGTATCATCATTGATCCCTTGTTCCCTTCCTTTTTACACCACCATTGCCTTCAAATCCTATTTAATACCTTGTATAGTCTATGTCGTGTTATCCATGCTCCTTGCAGGACAAAACTTTTAATTCACAATTCCTATCACTGGTCCAGTAAGTCATCAAGGAAATCAGTGGCTAAGGCATTTCATTTAGACCTTTGTAGTCCACACAAAATCTATGAGTTCCATCATTCTTCCTAATCAGATAGACCACGGGCTCTCTGAAGGGACACCGATTCCCATCTCATGCATTTTTTTTTCTTCTACCTAATGTGCTACTTCTGCTCTCACTGCCAGCGGCATCCGTCGCAGTGGTGATTTTCGCGTGGTTTGGCTGTACCAGTGTCGATAGCGGCGGATAGCCATGTGTATAATAAACTTATTCCACACTGCTAGCTGACGGTTTAAACTCTGCAGAAACTGCACGCACCTCTAATTAGTACAAGTGATAAAAACATTCTCTATGCGAGAAGGTTGGTGGTATATAGGAATCAAAGGCGGTGGTGGTGTAAAAAGCAAGGGAACAAGGATTGTGATTGAAAAGGAAAAAAGAAATAGACCTATATTAGCAGCATGTCGTCATGTTTAACTGTGTGTGCTAATATAGGTCTATTTCATTTTTCCTTTTCAATCACAATCCTTGTTCCCTTGCTTTTTACACCACCACCGCCTTTGATTCCTATATACCACCAACCTTCTCGCATAGAGAATGTTTTTATCACTTGTTTCCTACATTTTTTGGTAGATTTAGTATTGTATTTAGTTCTTGAAAAGTAACCATGTAGCAAGAATGTCAAATGACAGTTTTATTTTAGAATCTCGTGGCCATGCAATTTTTTGAGGTGTGGGTGTACCATTAAAACACACAGTATTACTATTTAAACAATAAGTACAAGTATTTCATTTATAACCCAGGAGCATGTCATCTTGTATAGGATATACTGCTGTATATTCTGGACCAGGATATACTTCTGTATATCCAGGATATATAGCAGGTAGAGCAGGTGGAGCTAATCCTGCAGCTGGACATGGATGGAACCACTCGTGGACCTGGACCTGAAACAAATCCTCCACTGGCAAGTGAAGCCATATAATACATCAGACAAAGATTACATGTACCCACTGATCTCACGCTATTATCAGATAAACCACAATACGTTGTCATCAGCAACTTTGATACTATTAGATATAAATTATGCACCACAATACACATTAACATTATTACGAAATTGTTGTCAGCGAACAGCGTGCACATATTTCAAACAACAGCACGGAGAGAGCTGCAATATCTTCCGCTGTAACTGTTGCATAAAATATTTTAGCGATACACTTTTCATGCTATAATTTATGTCCAGATCCAACATTCATGGTGTAACGCACATTCGGGGTGGTCGCTTTGATGGTCCTTTCAGTAGCGCGCTTGACACCTTGTCGTGTCTTGTATTGCACTCGTTTGGCATATCTGTAGGTGTACGAGTGGCTAGTTGTTGCCGGGTTTTTTTTTTCTGTAAGGGCGGTGGTGTGGGGGGGACACATTCTAATTGGAGCCTCTTACTTCACATTATCTGCTGTAGACTGTATACCGTAGTATCTGATCGCGTATGTAGTTCCACCGACAGAATTCGAAAGTTATGCTATATAAGAAGCTATAGTATAGAAATCAATTCGGTCAAAACAATTATATGCGATAGTGTCGGGTACTTACGTGTATGGTAGTTTTGGCTTTCATTTCAAGCTGCGTAACGAATGATAAGAGTTGAGAGTAACGCACAGGCGTCATGCAGAAAATGATACCTTGAATATTCGTCAGGAGCCTTCCTATAACGTTATCGCTGCTCCATTCCGTTTCTCAACCATTTGGCATTATGGTTGGACATTTATACATGGAGCCGTAGGGACCCGAAAAGGCTCTTGGATTCAGTGCGTATACCTCTTCCACAGCGTGCGGGAATATTAAGAATTTGAATCACGCCCACGACACGTGGCTATTATTGCATTTAAAAATAGCTAGCTGATGTAATTGGGTATTTTTAACCGAATACCAAATGAGGTACTATTCGCTTTAGTTAATTGCCCGAACAGTTAGGCGTCTAACAGACCCCCGAAGATAACCTGCGGACGCATCCTGAAGCGATTGGTACACTTGGCGTGCTTTACAAACGTTCCTGTCGTGAGTTATACTCTCCGGAAGGAAGAAGAAGAAGAAGAAGCCGACGGAGGAGAAATTTTAGGTGGGACTGGGTACGGACGATGGGGACGAGTATTTTTGTTCTCTAAAAGTACACCGTCTTGTGACACAAATACAACGCAGAACTGTTGTCCTTTTTTATATCGCTCGAATGCCACTAAGAGCGAAGTGACCCGATTCTTAAATGTCCCGCTAGACGTGAGTGACGTTTTTTTAATGACATTCATGATACTGTTGGATTCCTATATGGAACCTACTCGCGTAGGTTCCGATTTATGATAAAATTGGATATACATGAACGCAATTGTCGCCCTGTCGATATGATGTAGGAAGAAGCTTTGAAATTGCACACAGTTACTGCACCAGTTAACAGATAAATGTGCAATGTAACATAGCAGTGCATGGTTAGGGACTATATCATGCAGGGGAAACGCCATTCACCAGTCATAGCTGGACATCCAGGGGCGTAGGAACGCCCTTAATAGGGGGGGCCCAAAGTCATATTATTCATCGATTTTCACCGTACATGGTGATAGGTGATACCATGTACGGTGAAATTCAATGAATAATATGACTTTGGGCCCCCCCTATTAAGGGCGTTCCTACGCCCCTGACATCATGGTGCGGTGAAGAAACACATCCGTAGTTGGAAAGGATGCTCATTAGTCTGTAACAATTTCTGGGAAGTATATATATTGTTGTGGTGTTACATCGATAAAATGAGTTGTGGCAGAGTACACACACAGATTAGGGAATACACATATCAATGGACAATTAACCTTAAATAAGTCAGTTATAATTCTACAACCGCATATATGATTAAATGAGGCAACAAGCAGGGTCAAAACGCTACCTTAAGCAGTCGATACATTGTTATAGTCCATGAGGTATAGAGCCGGAAACAGAATGACATTGGAGAAAGAAACTTAAATCGAACCTGAAGTCGTTAATTGCATTAAAAGGAGATACTAGACTAGAGACTGATGGGCCGGTGGGCGTGTCTGAATGGGTATTGTGAATGTGCATTCCGACCACGCGTAGTGTGTGCTCAGTTGGGTATATGCGCGTTCGTAGTGTGTACCTGTGTGGGCGTGAGAAAGTGAGCATGCATGGGTACATGCGGTGGATATACGTGTGCTGTATTTCTCACAAATCCGCCACAGTAGTTATTAATGAAGTGATGTCCTAGACTACAAGGGTAAATAATGTATATATACACATCAGTTACCGGTATCAGTTAATTTTCGTTATACATGTACTTGCTTGCATTTCTATTTTCTAATCTGTCTAAGTGTCTAAGTTGTTAGCCTTTTTTTAAAAATCAGTGAGACCATAATTTTCGGTAAATTTGGTAAGGGTGGACCAAAATTTTCAGTTATATCCATGCAGTGACAGGTCGCTTAGGCGTAAACTCATCAAAATGCTTCATGTCTCCTTAATTTTTACATGTATGGCAGCCCGGACATCCTCTAGATGTTGTGTTGGATCAAAGACATTGACTTCTTTACCTGGTATCATTATACATATTGTCCTGCATACAGGCCACATGCAGTACACAAGCTTCTCTTTATAGTATAGGTGACCATGCATGATTGGGACTGCAATGACGGTATTCATTTTACATCATAACGTTATCCCATGCACACCTTTATAGTGACTGGTCAACCAGTACTTGAACCATACACTGACTAAGGATGGTTGACCATAGACACATGTGGGATTTGCACATACAGCTGCGATGATTGTAATTTATTTAGTACTATCCATGCTAACGGTATTACAGGGCAAAACTTCTAACACCCCAATTACATATCGTATGAGTTTGCAATGCAGGAACGCTACAAAACAACCTTCCCTTTTAGCAGCTACCTAAGCTCCTTCGTAATGTTTTCAGTTCTTATTTCGCTTGTTCAGATATCCCGGCCTGGACGATAGGTTTTGCCCAACAGGTAATTAAATACACTCCAGGCCATTGACAAGGTTGCATGCTGTCTTCCATAGATAACTCAATGATGAATACCCGGAGCAATTTTTTTCTTTCACGGTCCGGGACCAATATTTTCGGCGGGCCAAAAGTTCCGTGACACTCCTCAGTATCGGATCATGCAAATGACACTGCCTATTTACTATTTCATCATTCATTTACAACGTAACATAATTAGATCATACTATAACCGCTCTTAATATATATAAATTATAATTATGGTTCTTAAATATTATTCTTTTAGCTTATCATTACTACCAGCATGGAGTTTAATGTCACAGCAGGGACAAACTCGTCTTCTATACTATCATTGATAATCGCTATGGAAATTACTAACCTTATTCTTGTGGTCATCCCATCGGTGCTGCTGTCTTCACTTCTTCTGTACTGCCTGTACAAACTGAAGAAGGTATTCGTTGTGAGGCCTCTCTCCTTCCTATATGGTTGCATTGCCGTCATAGGCATTATCATGCCGATAAGCTACAGGACTGCGCTAGATGTACCTTTAGCATGCAACGTACTGTACGACCTGGCGGAAACAGACCTAGACCTGCTCAGCCTTGCGTGTAATTTCAGATATGCTTTTCGTCGTCGGACAAGCTATGGTGTGTTTCTGCGTAGGGATGATTTCCGCTTTGCAGTTCTTGGCAGTCAGCGCAAAATTGAAGTTTGTTGTGTCCTTGAAGAAAGTCGCTGTAACCGTTATTTCACTTCTGGTTGTCGTGTTGTGCGTTAACGCCGCCTTCTTCTCTTCAATTTACGAACACGAAAAAAAAAATCAGTCCTTCTTCACGGCGATGCAATACATTATACTTGCATGGATGTTGGTGTTCTTCCTAATACCTCTCCTCGCAACAATAACATTTTCTATCTTCACCTACTTGACAGTGAAACGTAACGTCCTCGAAAAGGAAAGAGCAGTCCTGCATTCTCTGGCTCTAGTTAGCGCCTTCAACGTAACTTCCTTCGCCAGTATCAGATTACTGGCCATGCTGTTGTACCTGATTTCCATAGTCGAGGGTGAACATCAGCCTGACTACTGGCTGTTAGCTAATGCTGCCGTTATTACCGGAAACCTCGCTTATCCCTTTAGCGTTCTCACGGCCATCGTTACTAACAGAAAGATCCGAAAGATGTTTTGTGCTAGTAGTGATGTTAACAGCAGTGTCACTGTTTAAAAAACCATGCAATTGTTACAGTAGTTCGTTGTTGTTTGTGGCAGCATGATCTTAATGAGACCGGACA